>JANZLD010000003.1:24703460-24724533 GCA_026413575.1 Erythroxylum carthagenense | reverse complement strand
AGAAAAATAAATGGGTCATGCCGAATTTTTAGTAGAAGTTGGGCTTACTACGGGTTTTGGTGGCATTAAGCCGACCCATTCCCTAGTGCCAACACGGCCCAAAAAGGTGGGTCGTGTCACAGGCTCATTGTCATGCATGCACATTATTCAAAACTTTATGCCAAAACATGTGCATCTTCAATAGGCACACCGCTATCATCATTGTCATTTAGTAATAAAATTCTTTTTATTCAATGTTTGCTTTACCATCTATATTACTTACTCTAAAGACAAATAGTTCATCCTATATGTAATTATATCTTCTTCTACAATATTTGTTAGATCTATATTATCATAACCATAATCCAAATTATTTTCTCTTATTACCTTCCCTTCATTGTACTCACCTTTAAAATAAACCTTTCCATGTTGTCTAATAATATAAATCAAATGACATGATTTTGTATCATCTACAATCTCAATCAACCCCACTTCTTCATATTTATTTAGCTGTTTACAATACACTTTATTCAGTCTATCATACCAATTATATTTGGTGGTCCCTATGATACTAAATCAACATAATTTGTCCAGGTCAATACCTTTAACTAATATTTTACTACCACCAATGTACTGAAATAAATTATGTTTATCAATTTCTCCCCTATATTTAAGCAAAATTTCCTTTTTAATGGGATTCCACATACTAATAAAATAAGAATTAAAAGAGCAATAAGTTATTCAACTCTAATTATATAACAAATCCCTAATTTAATAAGAAATATTTTCATTGAAATTGAAATTGAAATCCTTATTTTATGCAGGAAGTGTAACTTTAGAAATAAGAAAAATTGCTAACTTACCTCAATGTGGACCTATTAGTCACACCGTATCGTTAATCTCCTTTATCACCATCATATCCCTCCTAATCCTTTAAGGCTTCAACACGCATACAAGAATGTCTATTGTCACGAAGGTCTTCCTCCTACTTCTCTATCACAAATATATTGTCTTCTTCTACTCCTTAGCTCTCAACGTCTTTGTGAAATGCTATTTATGCATTAAATCTACAATTTAATAATAGTGGATTCTTTAGAAACTAAAAATTTCCAATTTAAGTAGAAACTGAAACCTTAGAGATCGGAAAAGTCACTAATTTACCTCACTATGGACTAATTAGCTACACCATGTCAATGAAAATCTTCTTTCTAGTCCTCTGTCTCAAAGATATCCTTCCTAATCCTGTAAGGCCAATCTCTTCCTCCACCTGCAGTTACAACCTCCTTAACTCTCTGTCTTTTTTTTAAACCTTTATGTTACTATCAAAACGATAAGTTCATCCTTAAGGGTAAAAACGTCTTATTCAAAACGATGTTTTTACATATTAAACTAAACGTTGCGCTTAAACACTCCATCAGTTGAGGAAATAAGTTGTAATAGCAAGACAATACTGTAAATGCACATTCATAGGTCACTACAACTTAACACGTTGCCATAAGGGTAGAGCATACTACACAAACTCAATCTCTTAGTGAAGTTAGCGTTTTTAGAGAGTTTAAGGTTAATTTTGGAAAAAAGAAAGTTGTTGGACTTTTGTGTATATTGCACTTAAGTTGGAGGACCCATTGAAGCATTTTTCCTTTTACTAATGTTATTAACTCTAAAATTAAAAACATACTCCTACAAACATTAAGCGCGAATTCTTGATAAGGCCAACTTCAATTAGGGTGACATAAATCTAAATCTAAATCTAAATCTAAATCTATTTTGTCTCATATAAATCTTCTTTTTGTACTTTTAATTCATATTAAAAATTTGAAATTTATTTGTGGGATAAAAATGTTATTTATAATTAAAAAATTGTTTCCTTATCTAACTTTTAACCACTCTTTGATGGCTTTGAAGGTCTAAAAAGACTGAAAGATTTGTATTTTAAATAATTTTACTTATTTTAAAATTATTTTATTATTAAAATATTTTTAAAATATCTTGTGATAAAATATTAAAAATGTTAATTAAACTTATGCTGAATTATTTTAATATAAATTATTATGTAAATCTACAAATTTAAGAAAAATACGATTTAATTGTCAAAATATTCAAAACAGTCATTTTTATATATCAATTACTTAATATTTTAGGAATAAAATTGTTCTATATTTATTTTCTAAATTTTAGTAAAAAGTTAAAGACTTAAAGGTTTTATTAATTATATCATAATTCCTGGTAAAAACTTTATACCTAAAATTTTTATATTTTCTTTATTAACTTTTAAATTTTAAAATATTAACAAAACATATAAAAAATTTCTTTGCATAAATAATTATGTCACAAGAACTGAATACGAGGTGCAAACTATAAAGTGGTATATATTAAATAGATTAATTTTATTGATTAATTAATATTTACATATCATTAATTATATGATAGATATTTAACATATTATTAAAGTTAATATGATAATAAATTTAATATATTACGATTAATAATTAAGGTAATGATTTTGCATCTCGTATTAACTTTAATAATATGATAAATTTATACATCATTAATGTCTGATCAAATTAATTAATATTTACTTTATTTACATGAAATTTTGAGGCGTATTAAAAAATATAAAATGAAATTATTTATAAAAACATGAATTGTAACATTAAATGAGAATTGTATTATTTAATTTATTAAATTATTACATAATAAATAAAATTTAATGAAAGAATATAAAAACTAATAATTAAAATATATTTGTAATTGTTAATAAAAATATATTAAATATTATTATAATTAATAAATATACGTCAGTATTTTAACCCAAAAAAAAGTTAACAACGAGGTAGATGTAACAATTATCCGCAAAAATCTTGAAACACAGCGCGGTCGTCGGTAACGGGGAATTGGTAGAATTATATGAAAAATCTACAACACTGTGACGACAAGCTTAATACGTCACCCCAAGTGACGTAAGGGAGATGCTTATTGTACAGCAAATGAAATTACCTGCTTCATAATTATGTCCCGTTACATCCAAGCTATTTATTTATTAGGGACTCACGTACATAAATAAATAGCTTGAATCTAATAGGATAAAGTTGGTATACAAATTTAGAAATAGAGTATTTCATGCCATTCCATAATTACTGTACCAATATTGTTCCATTGCATCCTATACGTACATTTATATAAGACCCACATAAATATACGGACCAGATACAATAAAATAAGACTAACACAGCAATTGTGGAACAGGTCATCTGTTCCCATTGTACAGAGGGTCCGAGTTGCATGTTAATAATTATAAATAAGACAACCTCTGAACCACGGTGTTATTCGCTAAGAAAACATACAACATAAGAAAATGGAGCAAAATAACTACAGAGGGCATGTTGTAGTGGTTCCATATCCATGCCAAGGACACATAAACCCTCTTCTCCAGTTCGCCAAACGTTTAGCTTCCAAAGGAGTGAAAGCAACCTTTGCCACCACCCGATACACCCTCGCCTCCGTTACCGCCGCCAATATTACCGTCGAAGCCATTTCGGATGGCTTCGACCAAGGGGGCTATACTCAAGCTAAAGACGAGGCTGTGTTCCTCAAGGCCTTCGAGACCAATGGAACTAGAACTCTGTCACGTCTCATCAGAAAGTTTCAGAACACAAGCTTCCCAGTTGACTGCATCGTTTATGATTCTTTCATGCCATGGGCTCTTGACGTTGCCAAACAACATTATATACAGGGAGCTGCGTTCTTTACCAACTCTGCTGTTGAATTGACCATCACTGCTTGTGTATACCATGGCCTGCTTAGCCTGCCTGTGAAGTCTGAGAACACGCCACTGCTGCTTCCTGGTTTGCCTCCAATGAACTTTCGTGACTTGCCCAATTTTTTCAAGTCTCCTGAGACGCATCCCGCTTACACGGCCATGAAATTGAACCAGTTTTCGAACTTGGGCATGGTTGACTGGATTCTTGGAAACACATTCCAGGACTTAGAAGGCAAGGTAAGATAGCTGCTCCTCCGTTCTTTATTTCCTTTTCCTATATTGAACTTTATAATATGATGTTCTTGAAGAATGCTATAAATCTACTGCCATTTTTACAAACTTGTTTCCGAATTGTTGTGGTATAACATGGAGTTATATTAAGCCCGTTCTAATTTAAAGCCGGTGGAGCTTGTTGATAAGAAAAGAATTAATTGATTTCCATGGGCGCGGTAAAATTATCAATGAATGGATTAACCATCGCATTCACTGTCATTTGCACCAAAATATCATTTATGATGTGAAACTCGTGTTTGTTAAGGACCAAGAAAGTGTATCAAAGCTCTGGCCAGGGAAGATGATCGGTCCGATGGTTCCATCATTTTACCTGGACGGCAGGGTCGAGGGTGACAAAGGATATGGAGCTAGCCTGTGGAAGCCACTCAACGAAGAGTGTCTCAGGTGGCTGGAAACAAAGTCACCAAAATCGGTCGTGTACATTTCTTTTGGAAGCATGGTCTCGTTGACAATCCAACAAATGGAAGAGCTTGCATGGGCCTTTAAGGAAAGTGATTTCAATTTTCTGTGGGTGATCAGAGAATCGGAGCATGGTAAGCTTCCCAGTGGCTTCAAAGAATCGATAGATGAAAAGGGTATGCTTGTGACTTGGTGCAACCAACTTGAGCTCTTAGCACATGAAGCTACAGGTTGCTTTGTGACGCATTGTGGGTGGAACTCGACGCTTGAAGGGCTGAGCCTCGGTGTACCAATGGTGGGCATGCCACAGTGGGCTGATCAGTTCACTAACGCCAAGCATATAGAAGAGATTTGGAGGGTTGGTGTAAGAGTGATGGAAGATGAAAAGGGGATAGTGAAAAAAGAAGAAATGGCGAAGTCTTTAAATGAAGTAATGGTGGAAAGTGAAAAACGTAAAGAGATTGAGAGAAATGGAAGAAAATGGAGCCAGCTAGCAAAGGAAGCAATTAATGAAGGAGGTTGCTCTGATAAGCATATTAACGATTTCGTCCAACATTTGCTTCCTGCAAACAGGAGAAAATAGGCATCATATATTAATAATGTTAATTCTAGACTTACATTTCATAAATCTTGTCGAAACTTCAAAAACTATGCTTTAGCAATTAAGTCCATTTTTGTATTAGGCTCAAAACAATCCGTGGGCATCTATGTATACCAGTTGTCTAAAATATGATCATAAAGGTAGTTCTTTTGGTTCTCTGAATCTTTTGAAAGCTTGAAACATTGATATTTTCATTTTTATATTCGGCTTAATGCCTAAGCCCAATCATTCGCATCTGTTACACCAGTTATCTCCTCTATGATCTTAAGTAGTGCCTTTTGTCCTTTGAATCTTTTGATGCTGACAAATGAAGTGTAGTCAGGACTACCCTTCACATTCACGTTTCACCGACTCCAACCCTGGCGTTAGTTGTGCGTTTGTTTGCAATCTTCTGAAACAGAGCCCAATCAATCATTGTCATATGTTTCCATCGTCGCAGTAGCCTCGAGTGTAACATCTCATGCCCCTCAAATAGTGAAGGATTCGAACTTACAGCCTACAGGGCCACCGACTACTAAGAAGCAGACAATTCCTTTAGGCCGAACCATTTTGTATACTAAGAAGCAGACAATTCCTGTAGGCCGAACCATTTTGTGTATAATTCACCCCCCATAAATGCAGCCCAACCGTCAAGTACCTCCAATTCCTGTGCAATTATTGTGATCACGCGGACCAAATGACCATGAATATGGTATCTACCATAACATGACAGAAAGAAGATGCCACAATGCAGAAGGAATCGGCCTATCTGCAACGGCTCCATGACATCCCACTGGAAACGATACTAAATTAAGATAAAAGTTGGGGAGCTAGCTAGAGTGAGAGAGGAGTTTCCTATATAAATGTAATACACGATAAATTATATCACACTAAAAGATTCACAAGCATTCTGTGAAAAAATTTCCACAACGTACTATTGTGAATTCCTCAGACCCTCACGACTTCAGCACTCGACATATCTTGGACTTTGCTGGCACCTGCTAAATTTAAAGATCACAAAATCAATTGGATCAGTAGAAAAAGAAGTTGATCAATAGATTTGATGTAGGCATGCTCTCAAATCAATGATCAATTGGTCATAGAAGGACCAAGCTAAAGTTCTGGCAATCGCAACTCAGTTATGAGAATTTGACCATTCAAAGAGGGTTCACTCTAGCTCGGATGGAGGGTTCAGGGATCTTAGGTTCTAGTACTTGAATTGCAGCTTCACTTACGTATTCAGAATTCAGGTTTAGAGTCCTTGCAATGGATATCAATAAGCAATGTTGTCGACTGAAAAAGGAACCAAAAAGCATACGGTAAAATAAAACAGACAAGGAATTTTTATCAATGCCATACCTTTCTTCTTAAGCTTGTTTCTAAAACTCCTTTTTCTGCTAAATGCTGTCTCCTGCAACAACAGAAAACAAAAATGGCGTCATACAAAATGCTCCATACCAGGACCAAAATCAAGGGTGGAAATGCTTGGCAAGGCACCAAGATTCCTATGCAAAATGAGCTGATATGATATATAATGGCAACCATTCTTCAATGATACTCAAAGAATTGCAGAAACAATAACCGGTTAAGCACTTCTTCGAATTTCAGAAAATTACCACAGGTTGGGCCAGTTTCTCTGCCTGACAAATCGCACCAACGAGGTCATGATTAGACTGCGTGTATAGGCTAGTGACAAGCCCATAATGGCCAGCTCGAGCTGTGCGACCAACTCTGTGCAAGAAATCTACAGCAGAGGTAGCAAAATCTGCCTGTAGCAAACCAACACTTCTAGGTTAGTTCTTAGTTATTGAATGTAGCGTCAAGTTTAAATAGACAGTTTTGGGGAACATATTTTCATGAACTAAAGAGGTACTCCGAAGTTGGCAAAGTCAAATTGATAAATCACCATTATGAATGCACCCATATTTCCCATTATATTTGAGACTTTAATCGCTAGTGTCACTCATGCTCCAGTTGTACTATCCGAGTATTCCATGAAAAAAATTCTTATGAACTAGTCAAACTAGATGTGGAGGTCATATCCATGATTTCTTGTGTATCATAATATATTTTTAATTATACAAGATTTTTTTTACATTAAATCAGGATTTTATAGTTGCGTGTTTACAGCAATGTAGCATTGTAACTGTCACCATTTACTTATTTCCAGCAGTGAGCTTTCCAAAAAATCTTACTAAATGACAGGTCAGGAAAAAAAACTAGAGAAAAATTACAATTGATTGGCTTCCTAACCTGAACAACGTGTGAGACATTTGGAATGTCAACTCCACGTGCCGCAGCATCAGTGCAAACAAAAATTCCACCTTTCTCTTGAAAATCAACCAATGTCTTTGCACGCTCTTCCAATGAATTTTCCTTGTGATAACGATAACATTCAATTCCAGCTCGCTCCAATATCTTAGCTACTGCTTCAACAGCCTCAACAGTGTTTGCAAAGACCATAGTGCGGCTCACATCAGCACCACAGCTAAACATTACAGAACCTTGCTTCACAGCCTCTATTAGTGCATCCACCTGAGTATCTGTTGTCACTTCAACCCACCTCTGCTTCAATCTGAAAAAAGAAAGAAGTGCCTGTCCATCAATATATTCTGTAATATTAATGGCGGACAATGCAGTGCCATACAGATAATGTCAAAGGAGATAAATATTGTGGCATGTTATGAGCCAATAGAGTTTACAACTTAAAGGGATCAAATTTCCAGGACATTTAAATTCTTATTGCAGGGAAATGACTAATTCTCATTGGAAGATCTACCGCCAGTTATCATCATTCAACACTCGAATATTGCAATATTAACCTCATCACATACATTAGATAAAAGAAGAGAACGAGAGCTAACCAGCATCTAACATCAGCTAAAACAATTGGCATGAATGCATCAGTAAGATCCCAAAATAAGGAAACCAGTGCCCAACTGCAACAAATGAAAAAGGAGTGCCATGGGAGTCAATAGTGCAATTTCTCCCTTCAGGTGATGGAAAATATGGTGTGCACACAATAGTAATATTCTCATCTTACACAACTGATATCAGGCAGATGCACGAGCAATCATAACCATCAAGTCCATAATTGACACAGGAAATTTCCCACTCCCACACACAATAAATACTGGTTTAATTCTTATAAGTACCCACGTTAACAAATAAAAAGCATGCAATAACTTCCAAGAGAAACATCCCTGCTATGTGAATATAAGACAACACTAGTTACTGCCTATTGTATAGCATAAAATGATGGCAATGGTAAATGGAAAGTTTTACATGAAGTTGACATTGAATGTAGCACCTGGGATTGGTGCAATGAAGGTAGTTTCCACTAAGCCAAATGGCATCTGGAAACATATGTTTCAAAACTGCTCCAGCAGTCTTTTTCCCATTAACTGGAAGAGTGGCTGCAACAAATATGTACTGCTTACTGCGTTCATAAGTTTTCCTTACTCTCCTCCAATCTTTTCTCCCAATAGATCCAGTGTCTTCCTCCTCTTTTAAGTCCTCAATTTCAACGTCATCTTTGAAATCCTCATCATCTTCACAGATAGAATCACTTTCGGTTTCATCTCCCATGTTTTCCAAACCATCACGCACAAGCAAATTAGAATCAGAAGCCAGAGAAGCTCCTGATACAGATTTATTTGTTAGGGACAACTGCTTCTCATCATAACGGAGCATGTGAATGAGACGGACAATTTGATTCTGAAAGCTCCCACAGAGAAGCATGTCAGCCTCATCGAACACCTAACATAATCACAGACAATTTGTCAACAAGAGCACATAGTTTCTCACAGAGAAGCATGTCAGCCTCATCGAACACATAGCATAATCAAAGACAATTTGTCAACAAGAGCACGTATTTTCCTCAACTACCCATTTCATAAAAATAGGTAATCAGCAGTAACATACTATATATTTTACACCGCGCATAAAATCCATTTGGCGTTGCTTTTTCTCCCCTATATTATTCAAAAGAGCAGCTGGCGTAGACACTATAATATCTGGCTGATGAACCGGCCACCCCTGCCATCAGAATTTCCAATTCAGTAAATTCAAACAAATAAACAAGGCTGCAAACATAGACAATGAATCAGAACTGAATAAAAGATACACCCTTCTGTCAAATCACACAGGAACAGCCTTCCACCAATCTCATAAATACAGATACCTAAGACCTAATAAAAGATCAAAATTGGTCCCCGATACCTGTCTTCCACAAATTGCCATGACCTTCACAAGTGACTCGCCATCATCATCACAAAGACAATTAGCCATTCGAACAACTTGCTCGCATAACGTAACATTGGGACAAAGAACAAGCCCAAACCCAGAACAAGAATTCTCAGTATCAAACGGCGTGTTGCAGAGCTTGTTGATCAAAGGAACCAAGTAGGCGTGCGTTTTACCACTGCCAGTCTCTGCTGCAACAACCACATCTTTCCCTGAAAGAATTGATGGTATGCATGCAGCCTGAAAAAGAAAAAACATTTAAGGTCATTGGATATTAATCCCCAAAACAAGTGACAAGCCATGAGGATCACCAAATAACACCTGAACCAGAGAAGGCTTCTTCAAGCCAGCTTGAGAGAGAGCATGAGAGAGTCTATCAGATAAACCAACAGAAGACCATGAAACGGCGTCATCAGCAAAGAAGGCGTCGGTCTCGCTTCTATTGGCGGCGGTGGAGATAGCGAATCGGAGAGTTGGTCTTGCAGGTGATGGGTTAAGACAAAATAAACGAAGTGGAAGCAAGGAGAGTGAAGAATTAGAGAGTAATGGATAGGGTCGTTTTAACTGGAGCAAGAGTTTAGGTGGTAAAGAAGCTGCGTAGAAATGAAGCAGGGACGCAGAGCGATAAAGAAGCATCTGATTGAGCGAAATAAGAGTTGGAGAAAGAGTGGAAGTTGCAGGAGATACAAGGGTTTAACGATGTTTTATCACTCCCATATCGACAAAATAGCGGGTCTGAATGTAACCAGGTGGTTATGTAAGGGTGCTATCTTGCCACTTCAAAATTATCTTTGCGCTTGGGGCAATGACGCAGCTAGTGAGGTACTAACCGAGGCGCGTCTATTGCTGGTTGAAAACTATTTCCAAAACCCCTCTTTGGCCTGGGCTTGTCCTTGGCCATTGAGAATTTCTGGAAGGGCAACCCCTTGGGGTAGAGCCCTACAATCTACTCCAACAGTTTAGCTAAATTGTAACTAAATTTTTTCGGGTGGTATTAAATATTTCAAATATAAATGAAGATCAAGTTGAAGGATGCAAGTGGAAAACTTATTTGTTTGTGTTATAAATTATACACCAGACATGTCAAGAAAAGGTTAAAGGTTATTAATCCAACTCTTCATCGAGTGCTCAAATTTTTAAAAATATTTTGTATAATATTTTTATTAAAAATAAATATTCAAATGTTTAATTTATTATAAATTTATTTCTCTATTAACTCTATAATTAATAGTATCGATATGATTTGTTATACAAGCAGAACCCTTTTAGGTATGTATTATATGTTTAAAAATAGAAATTAATTTTAAAAAACCACTCCTAATTATTATAAAGAGGCATTCAAATGAAAGTTTTTTTTTTCTTGTTCCTTATGTTTCAAAACCTTTCATTGTATTTTCTGTGCCCACTGCCTCTGTGATTATCTGGAAAAAATTGTGATGATCTGGAAAAAATTATAAGAAATTTTCTGTGGAGATCGTCTCGCAACAAGACCAAAATACACTTAGTCACTTGAGACGAGGTGTGCAAACCTAAGGACCTGGGGGGATTGGGTATTCGGAAAATTCGTAAGACGAACGACGCCTTCTTAACTAAGCTCGGCTAGTCGTTGATCACCAAGCTTACAACGCTTTGGGTCCAAGTCCTTTATGCTAAATATCACTTCGACGCCAACAATATCCCTACCTTTATCGAGACTCATGGAGGATCAATGGTCTGGCGTAGCATCAAGGCTACCTGGCATATCGTGACACAAGGATTGAAGTGGAGACTCGGTGATGGCACTCGGACCCGCTTCTGGCTCGAACCCTGGTTAGCCGGAATAGGGCCGCTTCTCTCCCACATCACTCAACCTATCCCCAAGCGATCCCTTAACCTCAGCACTCATTATTTTGTGGAGGCCACGGGCAATTGGAATTGAGACACTTTCCAATCTTACCTCCCCATGCCGATCTGTCACGTTATTGCGGGCACCTTCCCCCCTAAACCATATCTTGGCCAGGGCAAGGTGATCTGAGGGGGTTCTGACAATGGCTTATTCACCATCGCTTCAACTTACTCCATGCTCATGGGCCATGATGAGCACTCGTCACATGCACTTTGGAAAGCTATATGGCAATGGCCCGGTCCTCAATGGATACAAGCCTTCTTATGGTTACTGGCTTAGGAGCGTCTCCTCACCAACCAGCATCGGGTTTGCAGACACTTGACGACAGACAGCTCGTGCCCTTATTGCCACTCTTTAAGAATCTCCTCTCTATGTTATTCGTGACTGCATTCGCGCTCGACAAGTGTGGGCCACCTTGCCAATGACTCTCCCTTCTACTGACTTCTACATTATGCCGATTCATCAGTGGCTCTTGACAAACCTCCATCATCATCGGCGCATCCAAGGGCATGATTGGGCAGTTATTTTTGGCACAATGTGTTGGTTCCTCTGGACATGGAGGAACAGATATCTCTTTGATGCTCATTTCACTTGGTCGCTGTCTCCTAACCTTCTCATTTTCTCTTTTGCAGATCAGATCCACAAGTCTATCGTGTGGCAGAGCCGGGCAAGCACAGGACCCTCTCCTCGTCACCAACAACTCACTGACTGGAGCAAATCGCCTCGAGGTTGGGTGAAGCTAAACACATACAAAGCTTGCAATCACTCCCAATGCTCAGCTACAACAGGTGACAGTTTACATGATTGGGACGGTAACTGGCTTGGGGGTTTCTCTCAGAATCTCGATTGGTGTGACCCGATGGCTGCTGAACTTTAGGGCGTTTATACAGGGTTGTCGCTAGCTTGGGACCGGGGCTTCCTCCTAATAGAATTAGAGCTGGATTCTCTTGCGGCACATCATCTCATTTCTTCAGCTAAGAATTGCTCCAAGGCTCCCCACCCCATTGTCTCGGGTATCCACAAACTACTCACGTGGAATTGGTCTGTTATTCATCGTCACGTTTATCAAGAGAGCAATAGATGTGTGGACTGACTTGCTAACCAAGCAATACATTCGGATGTCGGCATTACCTTTTTTGATTATACACCTATAGGGTGCCAACGTATCCTTTTAGAGGATCCGTTGGGGATCTGCTCCCCCAGACTAGTTTTGTAATCTTTGTTATATTTTCCCTTTAAACAAAAAAAAGAGGGGTCAAAGCCAAATTTGCGTCTCCGATGTCAAGTCATGCTTGTTCTGGACAACATTTACAGACTATTAACTAGTTTTGTTCAATGAGGATGTGAAAAATAGGAGTCAATGCTGTAACCGTTGCTGTGGTGTTATCAATGTGTACTGATCTTGATGCATTTGACAATGATAAAATGATACGTGGATATGGCATAAAGGGTTGGTTTGAGGATTGATGAGAATGCATCCATAAATTGTGCGTGGGAAGTGCAGAGTTGTAAATTATGCTCAGAATTTGTTGGTTAAATTGTGCGTGGGAAGTGCAGTGTTGTAAAATATGCTCAAAATTTGTAGGTGGATTATGACGAAGGAAAATTCATCACGAGATTTCATATTAATTTCGTAATTAATCAACAAAATTAATTAACCCTAGAATTACAACATACTAGATTCAATAATTATATAGACAAATACCTGAAAATTGTGAAACAATTGAATCCATTGTTGTTTTCAGTGAAGCGACGTACCAGAGACGTAGAGGATTAACTACTGCTATTCCAAACCTTAGTCAGCAAAAACGCATACAGTTTTCAATGGGGCGACTGTATTTAAGGTCGACTAGCAGTAGGGTCTCCTTTGCACTGCAAAACATGTGCCAAGCCTACCTATCATAGCAAGTCCATAAACACAGACCCAATGACACGTTAAAGAGAGAATTAACAAGCTCAATTATCTTGACATTAAATTAATCGTAGTTTGTACAAAATTATGTTTCTTATGCTAGTCCACAAAAATAATGACAAAATTCTATCATTCTTTACTTGGACAACATAACTAACATCAATGAACAATAGAAACAAATCCCTAAATTAATATACAACAACATGCGGCCACAATAGGATGTCAAAGTAGAGCCAACAATTTCTCAATCATAAATCCAAAATGAGGTTACAAGTACCTCAACAGTATAGAAATCAAACCCGATAGGAGTACTGATAACATATCTACAAAATACCCATACCTCGATGACCTAAACGGAATGTGTCATGAGGAAATGCACACAAAATAGTGATCCATTTGTACAATTCCAAACAAAATGGCATAAACATCCACTCAAGATGCCAACTGAGATTTAACAAAATATCTCAGAACAACAAGATGAGACTAGGTACAAAATGCCTCTAACAAAAGGTCAAATATATACAAATATTTAAACGTATCTACGCAATATATCAATAAAGTATATGACAATAACAATAATAGCAACAATTATAAGCAAAAGTCTTTAGACTGAATAACAAAATAGTCAAATACAATGTTGCTATCAAAATTAACATAAAAGACAGGCTCCCACTAATCTAAGGCATCAAAAGATCTAAATGGACTCATATGAGTTACATGACTCACAAAACCTTTAACAATCAAGCCTTTGGTTAGAGGATCTGCCACCATAAGATCGGTGGGTATATGCTCTATATAATTCTGAAACTCCTTAACCTTCTCTCTAGCAAACATATACTTTATATCAAAATGCTTCGAACACTTGGAGTTCTTGCATATTTGAGAGAAGCCTACCACAGTAGAGTTATCATAATATATGGTTAAAGGTTTGGAAACACTCTCCACGAGATGAAGCTCAGAAATGAAATTCTTCAATCATATTGCCTGTCAAGTAGCTTTGTAACAAGCCACATACTCTACCTCCATAATTGAAGTTGCTGTAAGTGTTTGTTTAACACTTTTCCAAGATACAACTCCTCCAGCAAGCATAAAGATATATCCTGATGTGGGTTTATGATCATCAAGGCTGTTGGTGAAAAATTCCAGAAGTTTGATAAGACTGAAAAGTCTAATTACGTGTCTTTATTGTCTAAAACCAAGTATGATGGTGTGGGTGGTGTTTGTGAGCATGTTATGAAGCTTGTGAACTGGTATAACAAGTTGAAGTCCATGAAAGTTGTGCTGGGAGAAGATTATCTGATCTGGCAGGTGTTTGAATTTCTTCCATCTGAGTTTGATGTTCTCAGGACTACTTATCATGCTCAGAAAGATAAATGGAGCATTGATGAACTGATTTCCATTCTTATTCAAAAGGAGCATACTACGAAGAAAGGAAAGTCCCACTGTATTCATCACACTTCTCACAAGACTAGTGATAAGAAGAAATTTTATAGAAACAAACAGAGTAAGTCTCAATTTAAGAAGAAGGGGAATGATAAACCTGCATTACCTTCTGGGCCTGGTGAGAGTTCTGATGCTAAGCACAAGTCTGTTTTTAATGGAAGTTGCAACTTTTGTAAAGAACATAGGCATAGGCAGCGTGACTATGAGAAGTTTAAAAATTGGTTGGCAAAGAAGAAAGATATACCTCAAATCTTTGTTTGTTTTAAATTAAATCTGGTTGATGTTCCTCCTAATTCATGGTGGTTAAACACTGGTGCAACTATTCATGTAATGAACTCATTGCAGGAGTTCAAAAGTAGGCAGAAACCAAATAAAGGGGAGTTGACAGTACAACTAGGAGATGGATTTAGTGTTAATGTTGAGCACATAGGAGTAGTTTCCTTGAAGTTGAGGAGTGGACATGATTTGCTTTTGAAAGATACTATTTATGTGCCTTCTATGAGAAGGAATTTGATTTCAGTTTCAGTTTTATACAATTGTGGATACATTTTCCATATAATCAATAATGGTATTATTTCGTACTATGATTCTACTATTATTGGTTCTCCAATTATGCGTGATGGATTGTTTATGCTAATTGCTAATTCTTCTCATTTTGACCAACCACATGATGATGTTAATGCTGTTGTTGGAAAGAAAAGTGGGAGAGTTGCTGAAAAATCTTCTATGTTGTGGTATAAACGGTTAGGACATATCTTTAAGGAGAGAATGGAGAGGTTGACTAAGGAAACTATTTTGCTTGATTTGGACTTCTCTGATTTTGACACTTGTGTTGATTGCCTAAAGGGGAAGTTTATAGCTAAAGTAAGAAAGGAGAAAATGACTAGGAAGGAGGAACCATTACAGATAATTCACACAGATATCTGTGGACCCCTTACTCCTATTGCCATGGGAGGCTATAGGTACTTCATCACCTTTATTGATGATGTTTCTCGGTATGGTTGGATTGAATTGTTGCATGAGAAATCTAAATTCTTGGATGCTTTTAAGTCACTGAAAAATGTTATTGAATTGCAACTTAAGAAGTAGATCAAATGTGTAAGATCTGATAAAGGTGGTGAGTATTATGGTTGGTATGATAAAACTGGAAGAAACCCTGGCCTTTTTGCTAGATACTTGCAGGATTGTGGAATTGAGGTGCAATATACTATGCCTGGCACTCCTCATCAAAATGGGATTGCAGAGAGACGAAATCATACTCTTATGGAGATGGTTAGGTATATGCTTAGTCACTTCACCTTACTAGAGTTCTTGTGGGGAGACATCTTGAGGATTGTTGTTTATGTTCTCAATCATGTGTAAGTATGTACCAAAGACTCCTTTTGAGCTTATATCAGGAAAGAAGCCCAATTTGAAGCATTTCCGTGTTTGGGGCTATAAGGTTGAGGTGAGAACTTATAATCCTCAGTTGAAGAAGCTTGATCCTAGAACTAGGTTACTTTATTGGTTATTGTACTAACTCAAGAGGTTCAAGATTCTATTGTCCTAATCACATTATTAGAGTTATTGAATCAGATCGGGCTGTCTATTTTGAAGGAAACATGGAACATAATGAAAGGCATGAGCCTCGTGATGTTGATTTCAGAGAGGATTGTGCTATTATTGCTACACCTATTATTTTTCATCCTGAGGCAATTCAGTCTCCTCTGATTCATGATGATGTTGTTGACCCAGGAAATGATGTTGAAATTCCTCAATAGGTTGGCATTGATACTGAAGTCTTAGAAGTGGTTGTAGTTCCACCTAGGAGATCTGAAAAGATTCCTAAATCCACTGAGTCTTCTAAATTCCGAAACCATTACATTTACTTGGAGGAGCACGAATTCAATTTAGTTGAAAACTCAGATCCAATTTCTTTTCAGGATGTCATTTCTAGTTGTCATAGTTCATAATGATTGGTAGCTATGGAAGATGAGCTGGCTTCTATGAGTATGAATGGCGTTTGGGATTTGGTGGAATTACCCAGTGGTTGTAAAACTGTTGGGTGTAAATGGGTCTTTAAGACTAAACGTGATACTAGAGGTGAGATAGAAAGGTACAAAGCCAGACTTATTGCAAAGGGGTATAACCAGAGGGAATTTAAAGACTATAAAGAGACCTTTTCTCCAGTCTCTACTAAAGATTCATTATGCATTGTGATGGCTTTGGTTGCTCATTTTGATTTGGAGCTTTATAAAATGGATGTGAAAACTACTTTCCTAAATGGTGATTTGTATGAAGATATGTTCATGAATCAGCCTACTGGTTTTGTTGAGAAAGGTAAGGAAAACATGGTATGCAAATTGAGAAAATCCATTTATGGGCTGAAACAAGCCTCCAGACAATGGTACTTAAAATTTGACCAAATTGTTTGCTCTCTTAGCTTTAAGGAAAATGTTGTTGATCAATGCATTTACTTGAAAAATAGTGGGAGAAAATTCATTATTATTGTCTTATATGTTGATGATATTCTTTTAGCTAATAATGATACAGGTTTTCTTTTTGAGACTAAACAAATGTTAACAACTCATTTTGATATGAAAGATCTTGGCGATGCTTCTTTTGTTCTGGGCATTGAAATTCATCGTGATAGATCTCGTGGTATTCTTGGTTTGTCTCAGAAAAGGTATATTGAAAGGATCTTGAATACATTTAACATGAAGACTTATAATCCTTGCAGTGCACTAATCCAAAAGGGTGACAAACTCTCGAATAGCTAGTGTCCTCAAAATGATAAAGATAAGTCAGAGATGAAAAAGGTCCCATATACTTCTATTGTTGGCAGTCGTATGTATGCTCAAGTTTGTATACGTCCTGATATTGCTTTTGTTATTGATGTACTTGGGAGATACCTGAGCAACCCTGGTGTAGGTCATTGGCAAGCTGTGAAACGAGTTCTAAGGTACCTATAAGATACTAAAGATTACATGCTCATTTACAGGATATCTGATCACCTTGAGGTAATAGGATATTCTGATTCTAATTATAGTTGATGCTTTGATGATCACAAATCCACATTAGGATATATCTTTATGCTTGCTGGAGGAGCTGTATCTTGGAAAAATGTTAAACAAATACTTATAGCAACTTAAACTATGAAGGCAGGGTTTATGGCTTGTTACGAAGCTACTCGACAGGCAATATGGTTGAAGAATTTCATTTCTAAAATAGCAAAAATGATTTCACGGAAAACAATTAACAAATTCGAAAACCCCAAACTCGTAAAAGCAAATCGAAAATGTTTTCTTTCAAATTATTTTGAACCAATTCAGTAGCTTATTTTATGAAATTGAATAAGGGGTTTTACAGATCGTTAAATTACAAATCTGTTGACACTAATTTCATTGAAAACGAATCACAAACGAGAAAGATATGGCCGTTATACCTAATCGAGTCACGAACCGGGTCGGGCGATCTAAATACCAGTCAACCGGGTGAAGAAGACATAGCCTGACCTAGCTGGACGTTCCCCACGCATGGCGCTGGTGCGTGGTGGCACATGCGGCCGCCTTCGGTAGCTTTTTTCCCTAAATTTTTTTCTATTTGCTCCACTTGCCCAGTTCTATTTTATGGTATGTTTTCTAGAATTTTTTGAATGTTAGAAATTTTATTTTTATTTTTCCCAAATTTTATAATTAATAAAAAATACAATGTGCTCTCCAAATTTTTTCTTGAAAATTTTTGTACTTGTTTCTAATATTATTTGGTCTTGTGGGGCCTTGTGTACTCTTAGTAATATGTAGTTATGCACCAAAAATTAAATTTGGATGTAATTGATGCATATAATGTTATATTATATGATTACTATTGTTAATTTTGTAATTGTGGTGCTAACTAAACCTATGGGAACAATCTTGGAGAATGTTATTGGACTACTATCATTCACTTTGTGTAATTGTGAGCTCGCCTATCGTGAAACCAATTATTACAAATTGCTGTTGTGATGTTATTAGGCATACATTAGATACTATGTTAATGATGCACTTACCTTATCGGTTTACCTTTATCAATGTGGTTTGTAATGTTTTGTTTAATTCATTGAATTATGTCTTTAAAATTTTCAATATCCTATCAATATTAGCTTTATGGCATAGTTTAATGTTCTGGGTGATCTATGTTGTAATTTGGGATCTTTAGGCAGGATTGCAATTGCATGAGAACCTAGCTGTGTTGTTTGCCCAATTATGCTAGTTGTTGATACATTTGCTAAATCTCCCTGCTTTGTATCAATTTCTAGCTTTGAATTATTTGATTAAGCTGAATGGGACCAATTATGAGGTCTGACTTGAATTCTTGAACCCTTTTTTTGGCGATTTCTAATGTTGATGTTGCTCTCATTGAGGATGAGCCTGCACAACCCACTGCTGAGTCTTCCGCTACAGATAGAGCTAAATATGATAAGTGCGTTCGTTTTAACAAGGTTTGTTTGATGACCATCAAGTACATAATGGAGAAGACCATTAAAGAGAGCATCATAGAAACTGATAATGCCAAAAATTATCTCAAGGTTGTTATACAAGTGGTATCAGAGCCGGTATCCGAACCGTTATGCCAGTTAGACTGGACCCCAAAGAGGGCTGGGCCCTAAAGGAGGTGGAGAGTGTGAGATCCCACATCGGTTGGAGAGGTCGGAGAGGGGAACAAAGGGTATCTTATAAGGGTACAAATACCTGTCCCTTACAGACTCGTTTTCCATGCTCTAACGTACCGGATTCCATCAAAACTCCAAGGTTAAATGTGCTAGGCCAAGAGTAGCACCAGGATGAGTGACCTCATGAGAAGTTCTCAAAAAAAGCAAAACCGTGAGAGCTTGGCTGGACCAAGGCCTAAAGCGGATAATATCTTTGAGCGAGTGATCTGGGCTGTTAGAAGTGGTATCAGAGCTCTGATACCAATTGAAGGAAAATTCAACACGAGATTTCAGATTAAATTGGTAATTAATCAATATAATTAATTAAGCCTAAAATTGCAACCTACTTGATTCAATAATTGTATAAACAAATACTTGAAAATTGTGAAACAATTGAATTTATTATTGTTTTATGTAAAACGACGTACCAGAGATGCAGAGGATTGACTATTGCTATTCCAAACCCTAATCAACAAAAACACATACAATTTTCAATGGAGTGACTGTATTTAAGGTCAGCTAACAGTAGAGCCTCTTATGTACTGCAAAATATGGGCTAAGCCTATCTATCATAGCAAGCTCATAAATATAGATCCAATGACACGTTAAAGAGAGAGTTAACAAGCCCAATTACCTTGACATCAAATTAATTGGAATTTGTACAAAATTATGTTTCTTATGTTAGTGCACAAAAATAATGACAAAATTCTATCTTATGGAAGTCCCTTTTTTATATTTTAAATTATAAATGCTTTAAACATAATATAAAATGATTAGATAAATAAACTGAAAGTTTAAAATTTAATTAGTATTATATAATTTATTCTTTATACAATATTAAATATTACTATGTCTTCTTCCTTTACGTAGCATGTAAACCAGCCCGTGTGGTTTCTCCTTGCAGTCCACGTAAAATATGCTAAACGGGCATATTGAGAAGACATTCCAAGGGCATTGCTCGTAAGAGAATGTAAAATGTTCAAGTAGTCGTGAGAGGAGCAATAGTAGCCCAATGACCCGTTACGAACAACTCGTACCAGGATAAATTATATTTTCTCTCATATTTATTGTGGAGATAGAAAACTTAAAGGGTGCATATTTTAGAAACCGAATTATGTGATCGGTAAATTTTTCCTTTGCTATTCAACATGTGAGGGTATTTTTGTTCATGGAACATATCTAATAAATGAGATCCACAATAAATAAATAAATAGATATTTATAAAATAGAGTGGGAACAAAATAATAGAAATAAGTGATCTGAATCTATATTTAACTGTTTTATTGAATTTGCGTCATTAATAATAGGTTTATGATCGGTCTTTGTTGTATTTGTATTCTTGAAAAGATAGATTGTTCCTATGTCATATGGTGCAAATATTTGTTAAATTCTTAATTGAAATTGTATGATCTCTTTTATTGATTTTTAATTATATTTTGATATTTTACCCTGAATCTATTATGAAATTATGAATATGTCATCGATCATATCTTATTAATTATTTCTCTTTTATCAAATTTGTCATTCCATCATCGATGGCTTGTTTAGAATGTCCCAGGGCTTAGGGCTAGTGTATCAGGATGTTTTGGCAACTTTTCGCTCATGTTAACAATAATTCAATGCACCTTCCATTAAAATTTCAGACAATTCTGACCAGTAAATTATTTTATATGATTTTTTTAGTGCGTAAACTTTGAAAATTCATAAAAAATCGATCTATATAAAATGACATAGGAGAGAATAAAGAATAGGAGAGAATAAAGAAATAGAATCAATACGAAAGAAACTACAAAGAAATGAAGGAGGATCGGATTCTATTTGTACTATATATGAGATAAATTTTGGATATTTCCGCGCCCTGCAACTTCTCTAGACTAGACTTTTAAGTCTTTTGACCAATTAATTGA
>JANZLD010000003.1:24614780-24636935 GCA_026413575.1 Erythroxylum carthagenense | reverse complement strand
GTGGGATTTTTTTGTTATTGTATAAATGAGATTAAAGAGAGAAGAGGAACAAGATAAGGGACATTTTGAGCAAGTCTTTAAGCAAGGAAATCAAGGTGGGTTATATGTTTATAATGGAGTTATGAGCCATTAATGTTTTTCCAAATCAAGAAAATAAAATGATTTCAATTACTTCATAAGTGTTGCATCTATTACTCTTTAAATGATTTGAGAAATCTTTATATGTTTGGTATATGAATTTTGTTGATGAATTTCAAAATGAAAAGGAAATGCTTTGAAACATTTTATGTTATGCCTTAAAACATGTCATTACATTTTATGTTATACCTTTTGCATGAATAAAAAGATGTGAAAGCATGAAAGTATGAACACATGAGCAAATGATTTGAGCATGAATATGTGCTTTTGTTTAGGTAAAAGAGGAACTCGTTTCGTTAGTCACGTACACATTGACCCATAGCCTTTTCCCGGCCGCCGGCTTGAGGCCACGAGATCCTGAGAAATTAGACTCATTTTGTTCACGGTGTCAACTTTGGTTTCTCCGTTTCGCTCCACGGAACTCTCGAGCTATTTGTTTGTGCATTGCATCATTGAATTGTCAAGTTTGTTGCATAAATTGAGTATTTTATAGAGATGGATAAATGTACTTTGTTATGTTGAGATGAGGACATTTTTAACTATAAGTTTTAAGCAAAAAGATCATGAAATTGACCGAGAATTTGAGAACAAAGTGTTTTATAAATTAACTATGACTTTTATACGACAAATTAACTTTTAAATTATTTTGTTTATTCTTTGTTATAAACTTGTTATCCACGAGTTTTCAAGTTCACCTCCCTTTTATCTCATTTTTAGGTGATAGCTAAGAGACCAAGTGATTAAGAGCCTAAGGGCATTTCTCCAAATTTGCTTATTTATAATTTGAGTTGATTTTGGGAAAGCAAGAAGTTTGTTTGCTCAATGACTTTTTATAATTTGAGATTTTGAGACGATGATGTAATGTGGCTTGGAATGCCATTAAAGAATTGTAAAACTTTATTCTTTTGATGTTAATGAAATGTGAATGGTGCATGGATGATGTGAATTGAAATTAGATATACATGAAGAAGAAATCAAGTTGAGTTGATGATTTTGGAACATAAATTGTTGATGTGTGTGTGTGTGTGTGTGTGTGTGTGTGTGTGTGTTTATGCACAAGTGAGATGTTACGGAAAGGAATATAGGAATTATGACTGACCAGATGTAGTTGAAAGTGATGAGATAAATTAGTTGAGATTTAAGAGTTTAATGAAATCATTTTGGTAGCTGAATGGTTATGCTCAGGACATTTCAAGTTTACACAGTGCAAAATTTTAAGTCTTCTATAAGTGAAAATTTTATGCTCTGACTTTAGGGCAAAATCTGGATTGATCTAGGATGAATTTTGAAAAGTTGTCTTCATGAAGTTGTAGATTGTCTTTCTAGCTTTCCAACACTGTAAAGTATGAAATTTTTTAATATCAGAGTCAAAAGTTATGGTCTTTATAAATGGAGATGGTCAGGAGCATATGACGAGTCATCTGGTGAGGACGCATCGTCTGGTGAGGACTATCGTCTGGTGAAGACGTATCGTCTGGTGATGATGTGTCGTCTAGTGAGGATGTATCGTCTGGTGATGACGTATCATTTGGTGATGATATGTCGTCTGATAAGGACGCTTCGTCTAGTGATGATGTATCGTCTGGAGACATCATATCATCTAGTGATGACGTCATATCGTCTGGAGCACTGTTCATCTGATCCTATCTTCTGGTCCTAATTTTGACCCTGTAGACGATAGAATTTGTCTTTAAGTCCTCATGAAAGTCGTAGATCTTGAAGTTCTCTTTCGAATCCTCTAAGAATGACCTTGATCTAACATCTCTAGTGAAAGTTATGCCAATTATTCTGATATAGGTACAACGTAATTAAGGACATGAGCATGGTTGACTCTTTTGGCCATAACTTCATAACTTGACCTCCAAATAAAGTAATTCCTAAAGGAATCGATTCCTAATACATTTTTCTACCTCTCCTTAAAAATTGGCAGCATTTCAAATTGATTGGAAAAAAAAATTTGATTGAAGGAAAGTGAAGGAATTTATTGGAATAGTATGAACTGATGTTATTTTACTAAACATGCTTCGGCATTTTGAATATATCTAGATCTGCAGTATTCCAACAGAGATGATTTCCAATGTGGAGTAAACTAGAGATGTAGGTTTACAAATTATATGAAGTGATCAAATTCTAATTCAACCTCTAAGATGTTCAATATCCAGATGGAAGTTGAGCATAGAATATTTGCTTCAGTATAAGAATGATTCCAAAAATAGGGCCGACACTTACGATATCAGAGAATGAAGATGAACCAAGGATGACTAACGAGGGTTAATTGGAATAACCATACATGGTAACAAGTACAAGCACACGTTTTATGACTCCGAATGTTGGGCTCCGGAAGTGGGGTCCAACAGTTGTGGTATCTGAGCAAGAGTTGGGTTCCGGAACTGATGCCCAACAAATTCAATCGTCTACAGGGTCAAAACGGTTACCAAACAATAGCATCAGATGAACAATGTACCAGACGATATGACGTCATCATCAGACAATGTGACGTCTCCAGATGATACGTCATCACAAGACGAAGCATCCTTACCAGACAATACGTCCTCACTAGACGAAGCGTTCTCACCAGACAAAACATCTTCACCAGACGAAGCGTCCTCACTAGACGAAGCGTCTTTACCAGACTATACGTCCTCACCAGACGATACGTCCTATACTCCTGAGCATCTCAACTTATAAGAACCATAACTTTTGACTTCGATATCTAAAAATTTCATACTCTATAAAGACAACTTGTCAAATTCATCCTAGATCAATCCAGATTTTTGCCCTAAAGTTATAACACTAATTTTTCCTTTATGAAAGACTTGAAATTTTGCACTATGCAAACTTGGAATGCTCTCAGCATAACCATTCAGCTACCAAAATGATTTCATTAAACTCTAAAATCTCAACTCATTTGTCTCATCACCTTCAACTACATTTGATCAGTTATAATTCCTATCTTCCTTTCTTTAACATCTCACTTATGCATACATATGTATATATATCAATGATTTATGATCCAAAATCATCAACTCAAGTTGATTGCTTCTTCACGTATATCTAAATTTCAACTCACATCATCCAAGCACCATTCACATTTCATTAACATCAAAAGAATAAATTTTTTTACAATGCTTTAGTGGACATTTCAAATCACCTTACATCATAGTCCAAAAATACAAACTTTACAAGAACAATAATTTCTCCAAATGTGACTAAAGCCTTGTTTTACATTATCTAACTTCAAAAGAACAAAATATGCAAATTGGAGTGATGTCTTGACTCTCGTCTCGATCACTCGATATCTTGTTCATCGTCTATAGATGGGGAGGAATGGAGGTGAGCTTAAAGCTCGTTGGTAACAGTTTTATAATCAGTAACAAGAAAAAACCCTTGGAAAACCCTCATGATCATAACAAATTTTCATGAAAATCCATACAACATAAATTTCTTCACTTGCATAAATCAAACAATCATCAAACTTGTCAGCATATGTAAACACATAAGCACATCATAATGGTTTGGGATCCATAAACATGACGAACTACAAAGTTCCACATAATGGTCCTATGTAGTCGTAAACTTCAGGGAGTCCATGAAGGAGCTCCGTGCCACTGCAGGCAAGCGAGAGAAGTCTTTAACTTGGTCAACGTGCACGTGACATTCTTGAATGGACTATACCAAACCCACATAACATGTAATTCATGAATAGAAAACAGTTTGCCTAATTGGCACACTTTTGGAAACTTGATTTCATATACTTGGTATCCTTTCAAAATCATTTCCATTTTTATTTCATAATTCATCCACAAAATTCATACACACAACATGTAACACTTTCTCAAAGCATTTAAAGAACAATAAATGCACATTTACAAGTAGTTGAAAACATTTATTTCTTTTTTTTTTGAAAGAAAACATTTATGACTTATTATTCAATTATAAAAATATAACCCAACTTAGTCTCCTTGCTTAAAAACTTTCTCAAGGATGTCTCTGCTCTTGCTCGTCTTGCCTCTCTTACCTCCCTTCAACATTAGCAAGAATCCCCATTCAAAAATGAACTCCAATTGGAAAACCCAAAGAAACCTATGCATGAAATTGATCCTAGAATACTTATACCCATGCATTTTCTAAACTTTAAACCAAATCTCTTCTAAAAATCCAAATATTAAAACACCAACTTACCTCGAATCTTCACCAAACATTGAATTTCTTGGCTCTAATTGAAGCTTTAACCTTCTTCTTCCTTTTTCCCTTCTTGCTCAACCCCAAAATCCCTCTTGAAGACGAAGAAAAATTGAAACCTAGATGACCTCCCTTCTTTTCTCTTCTTTCTCTCTTTTTTTCATGCTTCTCTCTCCTCTCTTTTCTCTTTCACATTTCTGGTTTCTTCCAAATACAAGACAACAATTTTTTTCTCCCCTTTTATACCCTTCTTTCAATGCCTTAAGACTTTACAATTTAAGTGATGTTCCAACAATGCCCCTCATGCAATCTTACCACCCTAATACTTTAATTCAATTATCCTATGTCATATAATCTCACTCACATTAACATGTTAATTAATTCCAACACAAATTAATCTAGCAAGACCCCAAAATTAATCTAATCATGCTTATTCATCAAGAAAAGAAATTCGAGGGCCAACATTTCTCCCCTTTTAAAAGAATTTTGTCCTCGAAATTCTTACCTAAATCGCTAAAGAGGGGTGGGTACTTCTCCTTTATGGCTTCCAAAGGTTCCCACGTGGCCTCTTCCATAGAATGGTTTCTCCACAGGACTTTGACTAGTTGAACCATCTTATTCCTAAGGATCTTTTTGTTAGTGTCCAAGATCTTCACTAGAGTCTCCTCATAACTTAGATCATCTGTCAACTGAACCTCAGTGGTCTGAATAATATGGGAGGGATCCAATCTATATCTCCTTAATATGGACACATGAAAGACGTCATGTATCTGTGACAATTCTGGTGGCAACGCCAACCTATAGGCTAATGATTCGATCCTCTCTACAATCTCATAAGGACTCACATATCTCGGACTTAACTTATCCTTCTTGCCAAACATCATGACTCCTTTCCAAGGAGACGTCTTAAGAAAGACTTTCTCACCAACTTCATACTCCATTTCCTTCTAGTGTGCATCAGTATAACTTTTCATGTCATTGTTTAACCAAATTAACCTTGTCGACTATCATTTGAAGCAACTCTGGCCCTATTAGTTGCCTCTCTCCTTCTTCATCCTAACATATTGAAGTTCTACATCTCCTTCCATACAATGCTTCATAAGGATCCATCTAAATGCTCAAATGATATGAATTATTATAAGCAAATTAGATCAATAGCAGTTACTCATCCCAAGCTCCTTTAAAATCTACTGCACATGCCCTGAGCATTCCCTCAAAGGTCTGAATGGTCCTCTCATATTGACCATCTGTCTGGGGGTGAAAACTCCTCACTCCTATAATATCCTGCCAGACCTAGAAAACTCCTCACTTCTATCACTATCTTGGGTGCATGCCACTTTACCACTACTTTTTTTTTGTTTGAATCAATATGCACCCCATCTTTCGATATCACATGCCCAAAGAAAATTACTTCATGAAGTCAGAATTCACATTTGCTAAATTTGGCATAAATTTCCTTCTCCCTCAGTGTTTGCAATACTATCCTGAGGTGCTCGTCATGTTCCTTTTCACTCTTAGAATAAACCAGAATGTCTTCGATAAACACTATGACAAACTGATCTAGATACTCCTTGAAGACTCTATTTATAAGATCCATAAATGCAGCGAGAGCATTGATCAGTTCTAATGGCATGACTAGGAACTCGTAATGCCCATAACGAGTCCTAAAAGTTGTCTTATTTACATCCTACTCCTTGATTCTGAGCTAATGATAGCCCAACCTAAGGTCAATCTTGGAAAAGGCCCTTGCTCCCTGCAGCTGGTCAAATAGATCATCAATCCGGGGTAGAGGATACTTATTCTTAACAGTCACCTTGTTGAGTCTCCGGTAATCAATGCACATCCACCATTTTCCATCCTTCTTTTTAAAAAAACAAAACTGATGCTCCCCGTGGTGATAAACTCGGTCTTATGTATCCCTTCTTTAACAGTTCTTCTAACTGCTCCTTAAGCTCCTTCAGCTCAGCAGGAGCCATTCTATAGGGAGGTATAGAGATAGGTGCAGTTTTGAGAATCAAGTCGATAGCAAACTCAATTTCCCTCACTGGTGGTAAACCAGGTAAGTCTTCTGAAAACACGCCTGGAAATTCCTTCACAACTGGAAAATCCTCTAATTTCCCTTCATTCACCTTAGTTTCCACAACATATGCCAAGAAGGCTTTACATCCTTTTCCCATCATCTTGTCAGCTAGCAAAGTCGAAATGATTCTTGGTGATGATGTTTTCCTGTCCCCTCTGAAAATCACCTTCTCACCGTCGCCCAGATCAAATTCCACCTCCTTGAGGCTACAATCTAACTTTGCATGATACTTCTCTATGGCATCCATTCCAAGTATACCGTCTAAACCTTTTAGGTCTAGAGGTAGTAAATCCACTACCAGTCTAGCACCCTCGATGAAGAGCTCACATTCTCTGTACGCTTGACTTATTATCACATTCCTTCCTAGAGGAGTACTAAGAATCATGGGACTATCCAAAAGCACCAAATTCACACCATGTAATGACATACTTGTAGAAACAAATGAGTGCGTGGAGCCATAATCAATCAAAACATATACTTCAGAACTAAATAACTGAGCCATACCAGTAACAACTTTAGGTGTGGCTACAGCTTCCTCTCTGGTCATGACGAACACTCTTACCTGAGCCTGTCCCCTAAGCTTCTTAGAGGAATAGTCTTCCTTGCAACTCCAGAACTGTCTACCTCGGGAATTGGTTTGTTTCGCCTATTTTTGCTCTCCTTGAGGCTTGCAACTGCGACCCCTCTTGCCTTGTTGCTTGGGGACAATCCTCGATCTTGTGTCCCTTCTCTCCGCATCGGAAGCATGCTCCAAGTAACTTGAAACACTCTCCTTTGTGAAGTTTCCCACAATGCTCACATTGAGGGTTTGTGTATCTACTCCTTCCAGTCCTTCCTGTGCCTTCCACACTTGAGGCTTGCCCTGTAACTGGCCTTGCCTACTTATTCTTGGCATGGCCACTACTTCCCACTTCACTCTATATATGGTAACTCCTTGTGCTCCTCTCAGGCATTGGATCACTCATTCCCTTCTTAAAAGATTGCTCCCTATTCTTCTTCTTCTTACTCACTTCATTCTTTGTATTCTCCAGTTTTTAGCCTGGAGTGCAGCATCTACTAGCTGTTGGTAATCACAGAAGTTATGGATCAAACCTTTCTCCTTGATCCCTAAATGAAGTCCTCCCTCAAACTTGCAGCACTTATCCTCCTCATTGGTAACAATGTTAGTCGCATACCGTGATAGCTGGGAGAACTTCAGCTTATATTCACTCACACTCATGTCCCTCTGTTTGAGATTTAGAAACTCCCTAGCCTTCTCTTGTACATAAACCCTCGAAAGGTATTTCTTCCTAAAGACTTTCACAAAATCTTTCCATGACTGTACCGGAGGCATAATCTGACTATGACGCACTGATTTCCACCAGTGGAATGCATCCCCCTATAACAAGCTGACTGCATAGTCCAGTTTCTCTTCATCAGAGCACTTCATCTAAATCAGAACTCTCTCTATCCTCTTCAACCATACTTCGGCCTCTTCGGGATTTGTAGTCCCATTGAAATCTACTGCTCCATACTTACGGAGCTTATCATACTGTCCAGTACTCTCCACTGGAGCTTGCATTGGAACTTGAGACCCTTGGCCTATGGCATATGAGAAAGCCTGATCATAGACTTGAAAGAACTGTGGATCCATGGGGTTTGCTTGAGGCATCAAAGGAGGCGGCGGAGGCACTTCCTGCTGCATACTAGGTGCCTCAGGACCTGGAGCAAAATGTGTCCCCATATCTTGTGGGACATAGGATTCATTTGTGCTCCCTTGGCGAGAGCCAGATTGAGTCAGAACTCCTCGAGTTCTTTAGAGATAGCATAATCACTCCTTCAATTTACAACCATTGAAAATCTTTAGTTCATGCAAAACAGTTTCAAATCATGTAAAACAATTCAAAACAATGCAAGTTGTTCATTTAAAATAATGCATGTTCATTTCGTATCTTAAACTACCCATTTCATACCTAGGATACTCCTAAACCTAGTCGTACATCTAGACCTAAACCTGGGGCTCTGATACCATAGCTATTGGATCCCACTTCTGGAGCCCAACATCAGAGTTGTGAGAAGTGAGCCAAATATCTTGTAGTTTTCGGAGCCCAACAATCCAGAATCATAAAGCGTGAGCGGGCTTCCTTATGGGGTTATTTCAATGACTCCTCATTAGCCATCATCCCATAAGGGTGATGCACTCACATCAGTTAAACACTAAATCACAATTTAACTTTTTCAAAACAATTGTAACTCTCTGCCTCTTATTTATTTTGAAAGAAGAAACACCTCATTCGGAGCTCTATAGCTCAAGATATGCCTAAAAATCCAAGTACGTTCATAACCCTTTTATGCTCTTCTAACCAATCCCTCATATTCTTTACATCAATATTTTTCAAATCTACATCAAAAGTTACCAATTGTAAGAAGAGGTAGCAAAATGTATTAGGAATCTATTCCTTTAAAAATCACTTCATTTGGAGGTCGAGTGATGAAGTTATGGCCAAAAGAATCAAGTATGTTTATGTCCTAAATCATATTATACCTCTTTTGGGAGAATTAGCATAACTTTCTCTGAAAACCTCTAATTGGGTTCATTATTAGACGGTTTGAAAGAGAACTTCTAAATCTACAACTTTCGTGAAGACTCCAAAGTAAAATATATAGGGTAAAAAATGTGACCAAATGATATAATCAAATGAACAGTGCACCTGACAATATGACGTCATCATCAGATAATATGACATCATTAGACGATACGCCCTCATCAGGCAGAGTGCCCTCACCAGACGACACGTCATCACCAGACCATACGTCCTCACCAAACCATACATCCTATACTCCTAAGCATCTCTACTTATAAGGACCATAACTTTTGACTCCGATATCCAAAATTTTCATACTTTATATCGTTGGAAAGCTAGAAAGACAAGCTACAACTTCTATGAAGACAACTGGTCAAATTCATCCTATATCAATCCAAATTTTTGCCCTAAAATCTAACAATAATTTTTCCTTTATGGAAGACTTGAAATTTTGCACTATGCAAACTTGGAATGCTCTCAGCATAACCATTCAGCTACCAAAATGATTTCATTAAACTTTCAAATCTCAACTCATTTGTCGCATCACCTTCAACTACATCTGATCAGTCATAATTCCTATCTTCCTTTCCGTAACATCTTACTTATGCATACATATGTATATATATATATCAACGATTTATGATCAAAAATCATTAACTTAAGTTGATTGCTTCTTCACGTATATCTAAATTTCAACTCACATCATCCAAGCGCCATTTACATTTCATTAACATCAAAAGAATAAAGTTTTTTACAACATTTTGGTGGGTATTTCGAGTCACCTTACATCATAGTCCAAAAATACCAACTTTACAAGAACAATAATTTCTCCAAATGCGACTAAAGCCTTGTTTTACATGATCTAACTTCAAAAGAACAAAATATGCAAATTAGAGTGATGCCTTGACTCTTGACTCGATCGCTCAATATTTTGTTCATCGCCTATAGATGGGGAGGAATAAGGGTGAGCTTAAAGCTCGTGAGTAAAAGTTTTATAATTGATAACAAGCAAAAACCCTTAAAAACCCTCATGATCATAACAAATTTTCATGAAAATCCATACAACATAAATTTCTCCACTTGCATAAATCAAACAATCGTCAAACTTGTCAACACATGTAAATACATAAAAACATCATAATGATTTGGGCAGATCCATAAACATGACGAACTACACAATTCCACATAATGGTCCAATATAGTCGTAAACTTGAGGGAGTTCATGAAAGAGCTCTATGCCACTAGTAGACAGGCGGAAGAAGCCTTTAATTTGTTCAACGTGCACGTGATATTCTTGAATAGAGTACACCAAGCCCACATAACATGTAATTCATGAACAAAAAATAATTTTCCCAATTAGCACATTTTTGGAAACTTGATTTCATATACTTGGTATCCTTTCAAAATTATTTCCATTTTTGTTTCATAGTTCATCCATAAAATTCATACACACAATATGTAGCACTTTCTCAAAGCATTTAAAGAGCAATAAATGCATATTTACAAGTAGTTGAAAACATTTATTTCCTCTTTTTTGAAAGAAAATATTAATGGCCTATTATTTAATTATAAAAATGTAACCTACCTTAGTCTCCTTGCTTGAAAACTTGCTCAATGATGTCTCTCCTTTTGCTCCTCTTGCCTCTCTTGCCTCCCTTCAACATTAGCAAGAATCCTCATTCAAAAATGAACTCCAATTGGAAAACCTAAAGAACTTATGCATGAAATTGATCCTAGAATACTTATACCTATGCATTTTTTAAGCTCTTTGAACCAAATCCCTTCCAAAATTCCAAATATTAAAATACCAACTTACCTTGAATCTTTACCAAACAATGAGTTTCTTAGCTCTAATTGAAGCTTTAACCTTCCTCTTCCTTTTTCCCTTCTTGCTCAACCCCAAAATCCCTCTTAAAGACTAAGAAAAATTGAAACCTAGATGACCTCCCTTCTTTTCTCTTCTTTCTCTCTTTTTTTCGTTCTTCTCTCTTTTCTCATTCACATTTCTGGCTTCTTCCAAATACAAGACAACAATTTTGTCCTCCCCTTTTATACCCTTTCTTCAATTCCTTAAGACTTTAAAACTTAAGTGATGTTCCAACAATGCCCCCCATGCAATCTTACCACCCTAATACTTTAATTCAATTAACCTATGTCATATAATCTCACTCACATTAACATGTTAATTAATTCTAACACAAATTAATCTAGCAAGACCTCAAAATTAATCTAATCATGTTTATTTATCAAGAAAAAATTTGGGGACCAATAGTCGCAACAATAATGGGTTGATTCACATAAACATCAGCATAAAGCCACAGCTCTGAAAAATTCCAGCAGCGTTATCTTGAGAGCTAGGTAGCAAACATTAGCTCATGACGTCTGATTACTAAGGTAGACTAGCCACAATAGCATTCCCACCATTTCAACTCCTTCATAATAAATCACAACACACGATGGTCCTTGCCCATTACTTGATTTGTTGTCCAACGCCCACTACTTAATTTGTTGTCCAACGCCCACTGCAACGTTGATTTCAATCAACAATAAATGCACTCCACTACTCCAAACCAAAGCAACCTTTGTCTTGTATACCCAAAAACAATCACATAAGTTATGTAATTAATGCCTACTTCTCCTTTTTATAAAACCCAATGCCTACTTCCCCTTTTTATAAAACCTACGATGTTTTCAATCCCCAAAGACATGCACACAAAGCTATATTCTTCTAATAACAATTAATCCACTTCACCTTCGTTATCCCACACCTATATGATATTTGCTTCGCTCACACCCAAGACATGCACCCCACCGTAGTATATGTTTTTTTGACAATTTAATCACATAAAGTCTATGCCACACGCACATATAAACTCTGTTGCTGCACACTGACGGTGAAGATAAACTTCTACAGTGGATAGGATATTTGCATGATCCCTTAAGAAATGAGAGTCCTACTACAACCAAGTTTACTAGTGAGAGTCTTACTAGTGAACATGTATTGATAATGAAAAAAGTTCAAGGGGTTAAACAGCGACAAAAGAACAAAAATAGGAGACCAACTTGAAGACAGGCAAGTTTTGAATCACCAATGAACCTAATTTTTGTATAGCCTTTCTTTAAAGCATGTTCCAATCCTAAGAATATAGCTTCATATTCGGCGACATTATTGGTTTGATGGTCCAATCCTTTCCACAATCTGCAAATCTATTGAATTGAAGGTTTAGAAAGACCAAAGCACAAAAAAAGAGACCCATGGTACATATAAAAAGGAATGTAAGGAATTCATACAAGACTTCCATCAGCCTTCCAAAGCACAACTCTTGGCCCAGCTTGTCCAGGATTTCCCTTTGAAGCACCATCAAACTCAAGAATGCAAGAATCCTGCCCATAATGGACAAGGTCTGTTCTAGAATATATTGAATCCTTCCTCCATCTTTTTTTTTCTCATTTTTTGAGAAGTAATAGCATCTACAGTCAGTTCTAGAAAGAACATGCTCAACAATGTTTCTTCTATTATCTTGTCAATAATCCTTGCGCCAGATACAAGAGGTAAAAATATATTTATTTGTTGTACATATTTTTATGATACTACTCACATGATCATCAGAGAAAGAATGAGTCTCAGCACGATTATCTACCTTCATGTGTTTCCTCAAATGATCCATAAAATCATATGTCAATCCGTCTGCTTCCTGAAAAACTATAAGCACATTTATACAAAATGTAAAATACTCCAATTCAAGTATGATCTACAATAATTTATCTAATATGTGTACCTAAAATGGTTCACAATAGTAATCAAAGATGACTAATCAATGGTTTCCTACCCAGTGATATTCTGTTGTCCTGTAAAGCATGCAATATCTAAAATGAGCCAAGAGCCAATAACATCTTTCATGTTATTAATCATATGCATAGCACGTAATTTAAACTCATAACTCTTCTCAAATACACGTATATGATAGCTCATCTATGAACCGACATTTCAGTATACAAATATGTAACATTTCGTTATCTCATATTAAGGGTTAGAACCCTAGAATAGTGTATATGAGAGATTACTAAGAAGTTAAAAGTGCATTTCATACATAATATAACGTACACACACACGTGAATATTGATTTTTGCACATTAAAATGATTGTACACGCATTCATTGATATTTTTCTGGTATAATTGATTTATAAATGTGAATATATTGAGAATTGTAGTTTATATATGTTGAAAATTGATTTGCATAGTATTTTTATTGATTTAGAATGTTTAGTAAAATTTAGAAAATTTCTAAAAGTTTGGGTATTTTTGGACTAAGAAAAATACTAAGTGGCATGACAATTGATAAATGGGTATAAATAAGAGTAAAATGGTAGTGGATAATTTGATAAATAACATTGGGATTTAATGACATATGTCATTGAAAATTGAGAAACAATTGGACTTGAAGTTAGAGTTGATCATACTAGTTTAATAAGAGAACCTAGTTTAAACTCATAGAAATTGGACATATGGCAAGTGACATGTGTCACTTGCCAATCCTAGTCTTTATTCCCACGATTATACTTGAAAGACAATTTAATTGTCTGAATCGTGCTTACTTCTTCTTCTTCGTTACTTTTTTCATCTTCTTCACAAATTTTCTCACCAACCTTTATCAACGTTGAACTTTGCTCTCACCTTTCACTTGCTACTTTCATTTTGTTATCTTCTTCAATGTCACTAAAATACCTAACCCTACAACCTTTGACTGTTAATGATCGTGTGATATTGGAAAGATAAGGTTCATGTGATTTTGAAGAGTTTGGAATTTTAAACAAGTATCGTATGGTTATTCATGATATGCGGAATGAAACATGCATCAAGATAGTTAGCAGTTAAATGTTTATAAAATGAGGTTGTTTATTTGCTGAAACATGAATGAGAAACTAGGGTGTGCCACATGTCTTGCTTTTGCATATTTGATGATCGATATTTCATAAGATGGTGTTGAAATGATTTTTATGATAGAAAGATCATTGAAAATGTGTATAAAAAGAGTGTAGAAAATTCATAGAAAGATGATATGCGTATGCTCTATTTTCACTGTTAATCTATTAATCTCTTTGGGTGTTTTAGAGATGAACTAAAATGAGTCTAGAGTTAAGAAAAAAGGAGTAATGTGATGTCATGATATGGGAAAAATTAAAATGATAAGTTAGAGATGAAATAAAGGTGTTGATGAAGATGAAGAAATGCAAAAAAATATAAGGAATGCATGTTGGATATGTTCGGTTTTTTATGTTTGTGATTAATCATAGATTTTGATTTGATTATGGTTGAGTTAAGCTGAAATGGAAGTAGGAATGAAGAGAAAATAAAGATGACATAAGTTAGAAATGTTGGATTTAGTAAAAGAGATGAAGAAGAGATGGAAAATCTACAATTTCTTAAAATCTGGAGAATATCATATGTCATGATAGTGCACAAACATGATCGTGACAAAGAGGGAGTCTCAGAGGAGTTGCAAGATCGTGTAGAAGCGTGATCATGATAGAAAGGAACACTCAGTGGACTTGCACGATCATAACAAAAAGGATTATCTAGAAGTTGTACGATCATGCACACGAGAGGAGAAAGTAGATAGTGCATGATCATACATAAGCACGATCATGACAGAGAGGAACTATCGGGTAGAGCAGGATTGTACACAAGCACGATCATGAGATTGAGCAACCAACTGGAAATGCACGATAGTGACAATGAGAGTGCAGTGATATTTGATAGCTTGAACATCCTTTACTCTTTTGATCATAATTTCTTTTTCGGACCTCCAAAATTTAAACCACGAACTATTAACACATTGTTTTTCCTCTCCACCAAATTTCATGGCCATCTGAATTTATTAGGAAATGATTGATAATGATTGATTGATGAACTTAGGATGAAAATGATGAAGTGTACTAGAATATTATTAAATGGAGTGTTTTCACTGAACACACATTCATATTTTGGCCATATCTGGATCTGTAGATATCCAAATGGGAGGATTTTTTATTTAAATTATACTAGAAACATATGGCTACAAATGTCATGAAGGAATCAAATTTTAATCGTCTCTAAGAGTTTCAAATTTTGGCTTAAAATTAAGTACAGGTACTGTTGTAGTTTGAATTCAGTTTGAAGTATTTTGTATTTAATTTACAGAATACTAAACCAAATTGTGAGAACTTAGTGTCATTAGAAACTTAAGACATATGGGAACTTTTTTTAGAAGAAGGTGTTACCTAAATACTTCATTTCCTTTATCGTAATGATCATGCAAAATTGACCTAAAAATCTATTTTGAGAAAAGTTGGAATGATTGATTGAGTGATGAACTCAGATTAAATTTTGATTATTGAGGTGTAAAACCTAAGTTCAAATTAGGCATATATGAGTTTTGATTTATGAATGATCATGTGATGTGAATAAAGAAAACATACAAGGGATTATCATTGAGCATACATTGTACATAATTCATAGATACATATGTGCATAAATGAGTACTTATACAATTGTGTAAATTAGTGATATGTGTAAATGTATGTTGCATGATATAGATAAGCATTTAGAGTGCAAAAATCTAGACATTGCCAGGAGTTTGAGGCAACAACTTTTTGAAACAAACTGTGAATAATCTAGATGGTCTCACTTGAATAATTATTTATTTTAAATTCTGTATTGAATTGTTTTGTAATTGTGATTGTGTTGATTATGGACATTGAATGTCCGAGGCATTTGATGCTTGAATAAGATATTAGAAGTGATCTTTGTATGTGAATTTGATCAAATAAATGACACTCAACATTCAACACTTTTTTGAAACCATCAAAGAGTGCTCAACACGATGGCAGCCATGATCTCTGACACGTATACTATAGTCTAGAGACAATAAACTGTAAACAGAAGGATAACCAATTTTCAATAATGTTATAATTACAATACTGCTCAAGTTGCTTACAGATTTGCTGATAGTCAATTAGTCAAATGCTCGGAAACAGCCGCTGTCCAAGAAAAATATGCATGTTAATAAGAGCAATTGCTTTAGCTGTTCTATGCAAAGAGAATCAGAGACAACAAGTGGAGAATGGAATTTGTTGATTCCTGAAATAACTATCACTCCCGCAAGAATGGTGCCCTATAAACTTTCTGTAAGGAGTGTACTTCTCTACTGAATTACATTTGCTTATGGAGATAAAAATGTTTTGCAATCATCAATGGAAATCATGATGTTTTGCAATCATCAATGGAAAAGCATGATTGCTATAAATAAGAAAAGATAAAGCAGCCTGGAGCTTAAATACACAGTTCTTCTTCCTCGGGATATCAAATACTCCTGACAGGAGGATCGGTTACCTACCAAAATGAAGAACAATTTCTATTTCTGTCAATCCTTCAGCCAAAGTCACTAATTTGCACGAATCAGCATATACTTTCGGAACCGACTTTTGTTTAAACACAAAGAAAAATCCTAAAACGAAAGAAAAAATTGACGCAGCTGGTCTAACCAACAATACAACAATACAACCAAGTATCACGGGACAGTGCGTTCATTTCTAGATGACGATGATAAGAGTTGTGATGAGAGGTGACGAAACCCTCTTCTCCGTGATCCGACGGATGAAGTAAGCCGAGAGCATTTAGGTGGGGCTTTTTCTTGTAGCGCATGCCCGGTAAAAGCCTAATTCTAAATCTGGCCAGTAAAGTCCATTCTTATCTTTTCTTCTGTTGTTATTTTTTCCTATTGATATTACAACCTGTGTTTTGTCGACTTCGTTATGAAAAACAAAGTACCTGTTGGTTTCCTTCTCTGATTTTATAATTTATCTCATGATGCATTGTTTCTTAATATGAAAGGCTCTTAATACCCGATTACCTTTCACTTGACAATCCACTATCAATTTAAGCATCAGGCTCAATTTCTGACAAAAGGTTCTGACATTCAAAAAGCTATCTAAAAATTGAAATGAGAAAGGATGTTTAACCTTTGTTTACTCGTGTTCAATCAATCATTTATTGATTTTAGGATTTATGGTTGGCCATAAGATCCTTCCATTAGGTTTTGTAGCGCATAAATATGATTCAAGGAAGGGACCTTGAAAATTCGAATCCATCCATTCGAAAAATGTTTGTGATCCTAAAGGATAAGCAAGTGGTCATATGCAGGTTGCACTAGTCCAATGGTAGAGGGGGCAATTTTAATAAGGAAATGCCACAAATTATTTCTCTTCTATTGAAGTTGAAGCAGTCTGCGATGCATATTTAATGAACACTTCTGTTAGCAGAGTTTTCTCTTTGACCCTTAACCTGCATCAGGATGAAAACAGTAGAATGAATGTAGGAAAACAGTAAAAAGCAGACAATGATGTGTCCATTCTACTGCCAAATACAGGAAATTACCTCTTTGCCGAACTTGGAACATGCAGCTTTGAACCCTTCCCTTTCTTTCCTGAAGCATTTATCCTTTCCTTATCAATCCCATTCTTATGATGCTTTTTCAGGGAAGAAGAAAAGGTCACAGGCTTAACTGTTGAATCTACCCTATCATCATCACTACACTCTTCTACGCTAAAAGATTCCATGTCCAGTGATACTTCTTCTATTTCTGATGTTATAAGCTCATCATCTGGTTCCTCCAATTCCTCGATGGCAGTTTCCTCGAAGAGAGGTTCGTCCCTATCAGAATCAGCTTTAGGGTCTGCTTCCAAGGTAGGATGCATTACGCGTCGAGTAGAATCGATGGAACCACCTGACTCACCACGAGAGAAGTTGGAAGTTTGTGATTTTGCCATCTTACATCTTATTTCCTTTTCAATCCTACCAAACTTTATACTCTGACAAGAAAACAATTGCACAAACCTGCCATGATAGAGATAAATTTAAAATGAATGAAGAAAAAGAGAGAATTCCATACACATTGAACCAGTCACGGATTCCAGACATCTGCTGGTATGACGTTTCCTGCAAGGTAACATTCTTCCATATGCCAGGCTACTACTTTGCCTGGCATAAAGTAGCCTGGCATAATCATGATCCAAGTATACTGGAGTTGTGGAACAACGGAAGAATCGTTAAATTTCACATGATAACTAACCATAACATTGTACCTTGATCCGCTCATGTTTTTACTGTCTACTTTTGCATGTTATGAAATAATAAAACTACTTGCGAACAAAAATTTTCAGACTTCAATCCCCTTGTTTATAGCTACCCAACTTAAAGGTCCTTAAAAGGTTGCAAGATAATCTCTAATATTTCCTTATGAAACTCTAGTTTACCAAGCTTGCAATGCTATAAATCAGACAAAATAATATTGTTAAAAGCAGCATTTGGTAATCATAAAGGGCAGGATAGAGTTTGCCAAAATTAGGCGGATTTCCACCAAAATACGTGTTGAACATATAATTCTGATGGTTCAGTTGGATATGAAAATGCCATCATACCTTGCAGCATCCGCTTCACACTTGAAATCTACAAAAGCAAAGCCCTTGCAAATAGGGTCCTTTGTCTTCTTATTTCCAGCAACAGAAGGACGAATATTGACAACACCGGGAACTCCTTTAAAAGCCAATTCCAAATCTCTATGAATGTTCTTCTTCTTAGGAAGGTTTACAACATGCACACGAACTCCACCTGGTATAACTTCAGGTACTGCACAAACCCCGTGAATTGGTTCAGTTTACCATAGCAAAAGTACACAGCAAACACTTCGAGTACGTCATACTACAAAAGATTAAGAGCGAGAAGAAAAAAGAGCTGACCTTTGCTCTTAGCTACTTCAATTTTGCTGGTCACAGCCTTTGGAGGATTATTCTTGAGGTTATTGAGATTAGCAGCTTGCGCTCTTCTACTCCGTTCAATTTCTTCAAGCAGCTTATCTTCAACAGAAGTGTCATAAACCTTCCCTTCACCAAACCCACGAGGTTTATTAGCAAACCACTTTCTCATTTTTTCAACTGGCATAAAAATCTCCTCCCCTTCATGTTCAGCATCACCACCATCATGAACTTCCTCGCCGCTGCCAAAGTCTTCGAACTCGCCCTCGTCGGAGTCACTTATCTCCATAACGGCGCCGCCCCCTCTACTTCGCCTAGTTTGGGCATGAAGACACCAAAGATCCCATCTTTTGATTGAAACATGAAGGAAATCGAAAGGGGCGTGTGGAATAAGTGGTGGAGATGGTAGGAAAGGAGTGTTTTTGAAATGGAGTGAAGGGACTGAAGATGGGTCTTTTGAGACAAGACGGAGATAGTGTCCGGTCACATGATGTCTGTCAGCAGCAAGGCAAGGAGAGAACACGAAACTGCTGGGTGAGATTGTTAGAAGAGAAATCGAGTTGCCAGACATGTTCTTGCCCAGGAGCTTATCCTCTAGTCTCAACGATGAATTAGAAAGTAAATTTATAAATTAAATTATTATTATAAATTCATTCAATGCAGACATGTCACCTGGTGTCGTGGTGTAGTTGGTTATCACGTCAGTCTAACACACTGAAGGTCTCCGGTTCGAGTCCGGGCGACGCCACATCTGTTTTTTCCCTAATTAGCAACTCCTCAGCATTACAAGACAAACTACAGTAACCACTTGCCCACTAGCACCAAACCCAAGCAGCATAGCTTTTTAATTTTGGCACGGTACCTACTGCCTACGAACTCACGACTAAGCTTAAAAAGCGAGAAACTTAAATGGGTTTTGACTGCCTTCTAGACCCATGAACCTAACCTGAATGTCTTCTGTAATATTATAGATAAAATTAACACAACCCTTACAAGTCACTTATAAGATGGTAAAAAGGACTTAAAGTTTCATGGTCAAAAGTTTTTATAATTACGTACCCTACAGAATAACTATATTACACCTGATAAACTTGCTGAAAAGACGAAGCTAATGAAAGGATCACATATATAATTAAGGTTTTACGGGGCTCAATCACTTATAAAATAAAACAATAATTAATTATAGCTCACTTGACAAATTGCTAGCATTCTTATCCGGGACAAAACTAATTAGGATTTAATAATTTCTTTTAAAATATTTTTAAAACTACTTGATTACTTCAAATAGAAAATTTAATAAGTTTATACGTAATCTTCAAAAATACCTTAGCACAACTAACTCAATTCAATGAACTACCCACACCATATTATGGTAATTAATAAATTTTAGTTAAAATACAACTCACTTTAATCTCTAATACACCCTTAATAAGTGTGCAGAGCGAATCTATTTTATTTACTATAACACACCGCCCTTCTTCATGCCTAAATACTTAAGGCCCATTAAAAGGGCTTAGTTATCTAAAAAGAATTCAGTTAAGTAATAATAGGATTCACTAATAAGAGGAGGTAAAGTCCTAATTGAAGACCAATTAGTATAAGTTGAAACCAAAGTCTATTAGGATAGTTAAAGTTTAATTACCAGGGATATGGATATCATTTTGTATCAGCTAATATTGGTCAAAAAAAATCGAATGGTATAAAGCCCTTTAGTACAGAAGGTTCCGCCTAGTACTGGTCGATATTCAAATACCGATAAAATTTCAAGTGGTATCGTTATTTTTGAAAAGTGCAAGGACTTTTTTTTAAACAAATGATTTCTTATTCTAATCTCCTAATTAAAAAGATAACTTTAGGGATTACCATTTACAGTAGTGTTGGATTTATCATTTGTACTTAACATGTTCTTCACCACTAGATAAAATTAAATTGTGTTGGATGAAATTGAATTATGTATAATGTAATCATACAAATGAGTTATATTATATAAAATGGGCATACATATTGTGTAATGAAATTGTGTATTCTTTATTTTTATATATGTCTTTATTTATTTTTAAAAATAAATGGAAGGAAGTTCAAGTACTCATAAACATTTAACCACAAATGGAAGGAAGTTCAAGTATTCCTAAACATTTAACCACTTCAAGAAGATACATTGATCCAACTTGAGCTCATGCTAGATTGGTCCTCAGTATGAAGAATCGTATTATTTACTTATTTGTAATAAACATTTGAAAGGTGAAGAAATCACCCGATGAAAAAAAGGCATTTAATTAAGGTTGAAGAAGATATAGAACCTTGTAAAAAAGCAAGTAATGATGTGAAGTGGCAAATGAAAACTTTGATTGAAGAATATCAACGCAAGAAAAATAAAAGGGAGAGATTGAATTATAAAATTAGTAGTGGAAGTTCATTTGTTAGTATTCATGATGATAGTGAAAATGTTGAAGGTAATAATGGTAGTGTTCCTCCTAACAAGAAGTGAATGTTGCACTTAGATATGATGTTAGGAAAAAAAGAAAGCAAATGACTAATTTTTTTGCACTACCAATAACTCCTGAAGCTCGACCCTCAATTCGTAGTGTCAAGCAATCAGGAGATGTGGATCACAATATAAATATGGCAACGGCTAGATGGTGGTATGATACAGGTGCAACATTCAATACTTCTTAATCTTCCTATTATCAGCCTATGATGGGTATTATAGTCTCTTACGGCCTAGGATACAAAGCTCCTTTTATTGCTAACTATAAAGGTAAATTTTTGAGTTACTTAGTTTCTAAAATTAAAAGTTATTTGGAAGAAAGAAGAATGGATTGGGCAACTTATGGGCGTTCAGTCATATATGATGGTTAGACAAATAAGAGATATAAGCCTATTACTAATTTTTTTGGTTTATTATGTAAATGGTTCAATGTTTTTGCAGTTTATTAATACATCTAGCCTTGTTAGGAATATTGATACTTGATTTAAGATATTCGATGAAATTGTGAACAAGTAGGGCCAGAAAATTTTGTTCAATCCATTACTTATAATGATTCCTCTTATAAAGCGGTGAGAAGAAGGTTACAAAATAATTATAATTGTTTTTTAGACTCCTTATGCTACACATTACATTGACTTAATGCTGAAAAATATAAGAGATGTTAGGTATTTTCCTATTATTGGTGAGACTATACAGAATGTCAAAACAGTGACCAAGCTCATATATAATCGTGCATGGTTGTTGAATTTAACGAGAAAGGATTTTACCAATGGTAGAAATTTGTGTCGTCCTACTATGACAAGATTTGCAACAAATTTCTTGTGACTTCAATGTTTTGTTATAGTGAAGAAAGAATGGAGACAGATGTTTACAAGTACTAAGTGAGTTGCATCTCAATATGCTAGATCTA
>JANZLD010000003.1:24565930-24579136 GCA_026413575.1 Erythroxylum carthagenense | reverse complement strand
TCAATCTTTCTACCACTTTATTAATAATTAATAATATATGATTAGTTTTATATAATAATAAACTAAAATCTTTAGTTAACCTTTTATTTATTATGTAGCAATAGCTGTGGGACATCTCTTAATATCTTTTGAAACAAAGGGTACAATTGACTTTGGGTAATTCAAATTTCAGCTGGTTGATGAAAACGCTCCTTTTAGGAGCGTTTTCATCTTTAGCGGTTTGTGTTTAATCAGCTAACAAAAAAGTTGTTAACCAAACAAATTTTTCAGCTGGTTAAAAAGTCAATCAGTTACATTGCTTTTTAAAACCTAAAAGTGATCATCTGCTGAGTCCTTTTCATGTACCATTTTCCAAGTACACACCAAGGCATAACAAAAACTTCAAGGACTGTACCTACCATTTCTCATTGTATAATATCCTTGTAAGGCTTTACTTTTGTTTTGAAATTTTTAACATTCCTGCGGTAGCACCGCTAGTTGTTGAAGGATTAATATGAACAGCATATAAAAGGATTGAACTCATGTTTTTTCACTTTTTTGGGTAAATCTTAAACAAAAACAGCTGATAAGTGACAGATCATTGGGACGGAGACCTTTGTCAGCTAATAGCACGTGACTGGCCCCTCAAGAATCGGCCATCTGCCATACAACTAGCAATTCGAGCTCTGAGACGACTTACAGTTCCATTTCCGCTTTACTTAATCTAAACAGAAAGGCAAAAACAGTTGCCAACAGGAAATAAAAGACAAGGGCAAATTAAAGGGCAGAATTTGGTATGTCTTGTTAGGCTGTGTTTATACCCTAGCCAAGTGCTCGGTTACCATGTGTCCATGCCATGAATAGTCATCCTGGAGCTTGGAGACAGTTCCATGAATATTGGCGTTAGGTAAATAGAGCTTTCAGCTTTCTATAAGAGACTAGATTCTGTCAATTGATTGACACCAAGATCTTATTACTCCAAATCAAATGAATAGATCAGTAATTTTATACAGTTGGCATATTTTCTGCACCAACAAGTTCGGTCAAAAAGAGTTAGACTTGCGCCAGGGAGTTGACAAGTTGAACATATTATTTAACAGTATCACTTTTTTCCAATGGAGAAGTACAAAGATTATATCAAGAAATTAGATCTGTGATGGGGAATAAATTTTTTAACCTTCGGGATCTGACTTCTGTTTCTTTGCAATGTTTGTATACCCAAGACATGGATCTATGTAATTCCGAGGTTTTTTAAGATTTTCTGTCATAATATTAGCTCCAAACAATAGTTCGATGCAGTCTAATAATGCACAAGTATCTACGATAAAAAAGCTTGACATATAGAAATGGAAAAAAGAGCTTGCGGCAGCGACAGGCCGGTTTGTCAGCTACTCAAAATAGAGCATAATCATGCTCTGATTATGATATATTAATCGCGGTTTTTTGATATGTGTAGTTTTAATATTTTGACCTCGATATTTCGTATGTGTACAGGTCGTTTGTGTAATATCTAAAGTGTTGATCCTACGAGGAAGTTTAATCTAATCCTAAACTCTAAAGCCGAAATAAATTACAGAAATTCAAAATATAACTAAGTTAAAACAATAATGCAATTCAATAAATCAATCCAATCAACCAATTCAACTCAAGAATTAATCTCAAAATGTTAACAAATCAACAAATCGCGATGCACACACCAATAATCAACTTAAGAAACTATCAATTAAGATAAAGGAGAAATTTTTACCTATCTTCAACACTAACTTAATTAATTATGAAATGTCGGATTATTAGTCCTGGATTATCCTATGGTTAATTACTCTCTCTCGAGTTATAACCAAAAACTTTAAATTATAAACCTTAATCAGATTATGAAAAATTATAATTTTTCAATTCACTATTTATTTAAACCTAATTAGATCTAAATTATAATTTTTCAATTCACAATTTATTTAAACCTAATTAGATCTAAAGTTTTCTACTAGACTATTGGAACCTATGTGAGATATCTCGTCACATAATTATCGATTTGATTGATTTCTTGTTCTTATTAAATTACCTAATTCTCATTAACCCAATTTAATTATTGTTCATTGATTCACCATCACAATCTATTACCGATTTATAAAAATGTAGAAATCAATCACAATGGATCCAAATTCACATAAATAATCAGATTTTTATTTAAACAAAGATAAAAATAACCTGAAGGTGAGTTTAGACAATCCTCAATATGCTAGAACCTTCAAGAATGAAACCTTGGCGGAGGAGAGAGTGCTGTCTGGCGTAATCTCCCACGTTAGGGAACTGCTCAGCCTATATACCGAGAGGAGGTAATTTAGCTTAGTACTTTCTTTTTCCAGGTTAATTGCTCAGTGTTTTTTCAGGCTACTGCTATAGAGTTCAACTTTAGATTGTCCCTGCTTGCTTCAAGAAGCAACACAGCTATTTCTTGGCGGGAGCTTTCAAGCCACTTTCGGGCCTCAATTGTATGTGGTTGTCTCAGTTTTTCCACGGTTGGCTGACTACGAGCTGAATTTTCTTTGTTTGGATTGGCTTCTCCTTGGGCCATGTATGCTTGTTTACTGATCTAGGTTCTAGCCCTAGTATTTGACTTATGGTTGTTTCCCTATTGCTTGGTGTCCTCCTTTTTCTTAGGTCTCCCCTGTTTCAAGATTTGTTGCGCCTTTGGAGGCTTTGACTGTGAACCTTTTGTATATAAATTTTTTGCTCATTAATTCATTTTCTGATTTACCAAAAAAAATATTTATAAATCATATCTCAACAGCTATTCTAATTCTATACATAGATAAAAATGAAAATACACTAGAAAATAGATCCGAATGGATGATAAAAGCAGCAACGACAAGAAATCTCCTGTTCCAGAAAGTACTCCGTGTAGGCTTCTTCTCCACGTCTCTCTTCCTTCGTCTCTTTCTCAATCTCTTGATGAACTATCTCTAGGTTTGGTGATAGTGACTGATGCAAGAAGCTCTTTCTTTCTATTATGGTTGTTCTATTTATGTTCTTTTGTGTTTATGATTGAACTAGGGTTTTTCCTAGATCCAAAAGGTCCAAAAAATCTCTTGAAATGCGAAGTTTGGAAGTGGCTGTGCATCTGCCCAATGCAAGCCACAATCATGACCTAATTCTAAGCCTTCTATCACGATCGTGGGCCAACTCAGGTGCTTCTATCAAGATTATGACCTATTGTGGGTTGTTATTTCAACCTAAATATCTCTGAAACTTCTTTGTTCTTCGATGTTGACATTGAACACTAGTAAACACATCAAAGTACCTAAAAAATATAATATTTAAGTTCAAAAATTTATACTACCCATAAAATACTTTAAACACAAATAATTAACAAGCTAATATAATTCTAACTTAAACAAATACTAAATGATTGAACTAATAGTTAGACGCATATCAAACTATGCCTTAAAATATGATGCAATTTACAATTATCATATTTAAAAAGGAATTTTGCTACCTATTATTTAGGCTCCTGTTTTTGTTGACTTTTCCTATTGAAGGTTTTGCTATGGAGTTGGTTCTGCCACTCATACATATCAATGAAGTTGATGGACAAGAAGGGTAAAAAAAGAAAAGAAATGGAAGGTCTTTTTCCTTTCTCTAATTACCAACCACTCGTCTTCGGATTTTGGTTCGGACACCAAGTCATGGAATTAGAAATGTAATTATGTAGGTACACAATATGCTTACAAGACCATATCAGTTCCAATCATATAGCAACAACCATGGAACCTAAACCTTCGTGTTGGCTTCATTTCTAGACCCTTATCTAATCCTTAATTGAGAAAAGTAAGATTAATATTTTGATCAAAAAGTCATTTTTGATTTTGCTCTTGTTCTTCTTTATTTGTTTCGATATTTGACTTGTTTGTGCACAGTCATACCTCTTTTGTTCTCGACAAAATAAACTAAAATATTTAGTGAACTTGCAAAATGAAGTGATTTAATCAAAGGGTTGTCGTCATTATAGCATGCATGACATAAAAAATGATTTTAGGCAGAATCTACAAGTTCTATTGCCACTTCATATAGACGGATCGATAACTAAACGAATTATCATAAATATCATATTAATTAATTACTTAGATTTAACTATCCTATTCTAAAAAACGTGTAAGAGAGAAAAAAAACTAATGTGTTTGTGTCCATATACTGTTAATAACAAATGATATATGTACTAACAAAAGCCGGCGTAATGAATCCTACATCTGATGGATACTTTTCGCTAGATCCGTCATTATTGCACTAAAATATGTTAAATTGCAGTACAAGAACTTAACCGTCAATTTAGTTATCCAAAACCAGGGTTCAATGATATTAGACTTGAAATGTCTTATTGATGGTAGAGTGGTTGTAAGGGAATGTAAAATTATGTTTTTATTGGATAATATACATCAAGTACATTAGTTGTAAATTAGGCATATATCTTGTTATATATGTGTAATCTGTTACTAGTTACTTATCTCAATTAGCTTGTAACCTTAGTATAAATATCTTGTATGTTTGCCTTTTCAAAGTGTGGAGAATAACAACGAATTTCTCTTATCTTTTATTTCTCTCAAATCTAAACTTTACACGGTATTAGAGACACAATAATGGCCTCTACTCCACCCGAAACAGCCATTATCACTATTTCTACTGCTGCCCCACCAGTCAATCTACCTTCTCCCTCTACCGTTACCTCCACTCATTCTTATTCCTTCTCTGTCAAACTGAACACCAAAAACTACTTGGCATGAAAGACTCAATTTTTGCCCATTCTCAATTATCATAATCTTACATATCTTCTCACCGATCCCTGTCCTTCTCCTACCATTCTCAATTCTACCAATAATGAAATATCAAATCCTGCATATGAGGAGTGGTTCAAGAAAGATCAAATGCTCCTTTCCTAGGTCTTCTCATCATTTATGGAAGAAATCTTTCCCTATGTTATCGGACTTATGACTACACAAGAGGTATAGACAGCTCTTGCGCACACCTTCGACTCCATGTCACAAAACCGACAACTTCAATTACATATTGAATTAGAAGAATTTAAGTGTAATGATATTTCCGTCTTTGAATATCTTCAAAAAGCAAAAGCCAAGGTGGATGAACTTAAAGCTGCAGGTAAGCCATTTACACCTGCTGAGTTTAACGCGATGATATATCGTAACATTGGTGCTGAATATCTCACAATTATCACTACTCTGAATCTTCTTCTTAATCCTATCTCGTTTGATGAGTTGCACGTGCAATTAGTTACCTATGAGAATTTGTTGCAAGAGCTTCATACTCCACAGGCTAATATGGTTCTCAAGAATTCCACTCCATCAGCCACTCCTACTCCTTCCTATTCTTCACCTAGACCACCACGTAATGGAGGTAACAATGGGTGTCAGAACAGCAATCAGTAGTGACCTCGAGGCCCTTGCCAAATTTGCAAAAAAGGGAATCACACGGCTGTCACTTGCCGCAGCAGATATGTGCCATCTTTCAGTGGCTATTAGTTACGCAATTCTGGACCCTGCTATAATTTTCCGTAAGCCAACTATGTTCACTCTCCTTATGGTTATCAAGCTCCACCAATGCCACCTCAATTTCAACAAGCTTGGTATCCTGACACGGTTGCTAACTACCACATCACCCCTGATGTTCAAACGCTAACAGCTGCTCAAGATTACAATGGGAATGACAGTCTTCATGTTGGTAATGGTCAAGGCTTACAGATCACTCATACTGGTAATGTTCAGCTTCACTCTAAAACTGATACCTTACATTTACGCCAAATACTTTGCATTCCAAAAACTGTCAAAAACCTATTGTCATTGCAAAAATTCACTGCTGATAACGCTTGCTTCTTTGAATTTTGGCCCATTCATTTTGTTATTAAGGATCAGGTGACCAAGAGGGTGCTGATGCAAGGACCCAATGAGGATAGAGTGTACAAGTTGAAACCAGTTAAGCAGGCCTTGGAAGCTGAGGTCGCGTCGCTTGATGAGTGGCACACTAGACTCAGTCATCCTAACTTTAAGAAACTTCAAACTCTGGTTCAAAATAAAAGCATTTTAGTAACTCCTCTACGTTGAGTCCTTGTTCTAGTTGTCTCTTAGAAAAATGTCTCGAACTCCTTTAGTTACTGTTGAATACAAAAGTCGTTTTCCATTTGATATTGGTGATTCAGATATTTGGGGGCCATCTCCTACTCTTTCTTTTCATGGCCACAAGTACATTGTTTTGTTTGTTGATGATTTTTCACGATACACTTGGGTGTATTTTTTGAAAAATAAAAGTGAGGTTTATGACATCTTCTTCCAATTTAAAATTTTATTGACAGACAATTTTAGGCAAAAATTCGATCCTTCCATTCTAATTGGGGAGGTGAATATTAGAAATTAAATGCATATTTTAAACAAGTTAGTATTCATCACAGAATTGCTTGCCCATATACCCATGAGCAAAATGGCACAACTAAGCGAAAAAACCGTCATTTAATTGATACTACATTAACTTTACTTGCTCATGCATCTTTACCTTTAAAGTTATGCAATTTTACATTAGAACAAAGTGTTTTTTTGATTAATATCTTACCGAGTCATGTTCCCTCAAAACAGTCTCCTTTTCAAATTTTGTATAAGACAACTCCGAACTATTTACAACTCCAACCATTTGGTTGCGTGATTTTTCCATGACTCCAACCGTATCAAGCTCATAAATTTTCTTTTAGAACTATTATGTGTGTTAATCTTAGACTCAGTCCAAATCACGTTGCTTATAGATGTCTTGACAAGAAAACAGATCGACTTTATTATGCCTGTCATGTTAAATTTAATGAACACATTTTTCCGTATGCTAATTCTGTCACTCTTCCTTCAAGTGCTATGCCTACAGAAGCTCCTTGGCTCAACATTATCACTGTTGTGCACTCTAATTCCAGTCCTCCATCAGCTACCTCATCAGGTATGGTTCCTAATCCTTCTTCCACTCCTTGTTTTTCTCCTTCGATTCTTATTTCAAACACATCACATATTTCTACGTTATCTCCTACCCTCTCAACCTCACAAGATAAATGCCAATCCTTATCAACCTCACAAGATACACGCCAATCCTTATCAATCTCACAAGATACATGCAAATCCCTCCAATATTTATCCCATCCACGTAAATCCTTCTCATCTTTATCCCATCAACAACTAGATACACGCAAATCCTTATCATCTTTATCCTATCAATAACCAGATTCACCTAAATCCTTATCATCTCTATCCCATCACCAACAAAATCAACCCAAATCATCCTTCTCCAACTCTCTTACATTATTATCCCCTCAACAACAAGATCAGCCCAAATCACCCTTATCTAAATCTCTCACGACCACCCTTCCACGACGACGCCAACCTCAAACACCTTTATCCAAATATCTTCCACTCACCTTACCAGAAACACGTCAGCCTCCATCTTCATCTCCATATTCACTGCCCATCTTATCTTCTCCTCATGTTCTCACCCACAACACTTCTTTATCCACATTCTCTCCTGGTTTAAATCTTTTGGTTGATCTTACCCAATATAATCCACAACCCTTAGCCACCAAATCGAAACCCACTCCAATCTGAAGCCATGTCATAGAACTTAGACCCATTACCAAAACCAAATGGCAAGCTCACCTAGCTCACACCAAACCGAATTATCTTACCCAAGAACTAAGAACCATATCCCAGGCAACATCAGTTTTAGAATGGTGCCGAGCTATGCAGGATGAAATCAATGTACTGATTGAGAACCAAACGTGGAGACTCGTTCCCCGACCTTAACACAAAAACATTATTGGTAACAAATGGGTGTTTCGCATTAAACGACATCTCAATGGCAGCATTCAACGGTATAAGGCTCGATTAGTGGCCAAAGGTTATGCTCAACAAGCAGGTGTGGTCTATCACGACACCTTTTCTCCTGTAATTAAGTTCACTACTGTCCGCACTATTTTACCATTGGTTACTATTCATGGATGGCCTATTAGACAAATTGATATCTCCAATGTTTTTCTTCATGGTCACTTGGAGGATGAAATATACATGGAGCAACCGGCAGGCTTCCACCATGCACAATTTCCTCACCATGTCTATCGACTTCAGCGATCATTATATGACCTTAAGTAGGTACCTAGGGCATGGTTCAAACGATTACCTACTTCAGCTTGGTTTTAAACCCTCCAAGGCTGACACGTCTCTCTTTTATCTCACAATTGGGACATTGAAATTTTATGTTCTCGTGTATGTGGATGATATTTTTATTAACTTATTCTGATGCCACTAAGCTCGATTGGTTTTCTCAGTCTATTAAACAGGTGTTTCCTGTCAAGGATATGGGTCCTCTGCATTTTTTCTTAGGCATTCAAGTCCTACGTCAGCCTACCGGCTTAGTTCTCAGTCAACAAAAATACTTGGAGGATCTTCTTCGTGAGACCAATATGCTCACTTCCAAACCATGTGCTACACCAATGCCTAAGGCTCCCACCCTGAGTAAAGCCATGGGTTCTCCTCATCCACAACCTGAGCAATATTGTCAAGTTCTTCGCGCTCTTCAGTATTTGACTCTCACCAGGCCTGACATTGCCTTTTCCATCAACAATTTAGCTCAATTCATGCACAGTCCAATTGATATTCACTGGCAAGCAGTAAAGCGTCTTCTTCGAGGCATTGCTTCTCTTGGTCTTACTTTCACCAAATAATCTAATATTCAACTTCAGGCCTTTTCTGATAATGATTGGGCCAGCTATCCAGATGATCGTCGATCCACCAGTGGGTATCTGGTTTATATGGGTGACAATCTTATTTCATGGTCCTCAAAGAAGCAACCAACAGTTGCCCGCTTCTCCACTGAATCTGAATACAAAGCCATTGGTAATGTCACAACAGAAATTATGTGGTTGGGATCACTACTTCATGAAATTGGTTTTCCTCGCTCTCTTCCTGCGCAACTTTGGTGCGTAACATTGGTGTTGTATATTTGATAGCAAATCTTGTTTTCATAGGCGAACAAAACATTTGGAGTTGGATTACCATTTTGTACGTGAACAATTTAAGCTAGGTCGTCTCACAGTTAAATTCATCTCTAGTGCCGATCCGCTAGCTGACGGTCTTACCAAACCATTGGGCACCCGCTTGTTTCATCGTTTTTGTGACAAGCTTCGCCTTCATCCTACTCCGACTTCAGCTTGTGGGGGGCGTGTAAGGGAATGTAAAATTCTGTTTTTATTGTTTAATATATATCAAGTACATTAGCTGTAAGTTAGGCGTATATCTCGTTATATATTTATAATATGTCACTAGTTACTTATCTCAATTAGCTTGTTACCTTAGTATAAATATCTTGTATGTTTGCCTTTTCAAAGTGTGGAGAAAAACAACGAAGTTCTCTTATCTTCTGTTTCTCTCAAATCTAAGTTTTACAATCGCAGTCTACCACACCGACCAAAGCTGAAAAAGGAGCTAATGGGTCCTAATAATAAGCATATTATGTGAAGAATAGGGCAGGATAGGAACCTATGACAGAATCCTAAGGTCATAAAACAGGAATCTGCCTAGGCTTATCCCACAGTCAATGACAGTCACTTCAAATTTCTCCTCCGCTTTGTCTCTGCTAAAGAGAAAAACAAAGGAAACAAAGCTTGGAAAAAGAGGAATCCTTGTGCTTACTTTTTACAGAGTCTTTGCCTTTAGGAGGCAAATAATACAAGCTTAGCTGAAACCATAATTAAAAGTAAATACACGGGAAAATTTTGGTGTTTGAAAACGATGTCCCCACTCTTGCGTATATGTATGTATGTATATAAAAAGTTCTTGTAGTATTTATTTAAGCCATGAGACGAAGTTCCCTCGTGTGACCTTTGTCCAGCTTGGGGCACATAAAAACCTAAACGTCCCTAAAGCATATCATGTTTGTCATAGGTGATAGGACAGAAATTTTACATGATCACAACTTTAATGTCTGTCAAGTCAGCGTCTAATTAGTTTCTTTTAACTAAATCATATAATTTAATTCAGCCACATGGCGTCAAGAAATTGTGCAGGTTACGGTTGGCTGTGTTATGCTTGTTGTTAGATACAGAAAATGGTTGCTCGCTTTAATGTTATTATCAGTTTCTACCTAAGCATCTCCAGGAGAATCTTGCTAAGGTTTGGTTTATAATAAGATGAACGGAGGAAATTAAAAGCAGGGACACATTTATGACTCGGATGCAAAAATTCCAAACCTGTTGGCATCCATTAATGACAAGATAAAATCTTTTATCCCTTTCAACAAAATAATTAATGCTTCCTTGTTGGGATCGCTATCACTCGAGGGAAAGAAGCATTCCGCAAAGATGGCTTAAAATTTGGAACAAAGTTAGGATAGGAAGCAGTGTGTCCTTTAACTTTTCATAAACAGTAAAATTTTGATGTGGAAGATATAAAGGCAGAGGTTCACTCACTCAATAGTTTGTGTACATAGTCCACACTTCCACTGTACAAATATAATTGAGAGTCAGATTCCTAATTAATTATGATGTGTGTGTTTTTCCAAGTAGTGGGAGGAGGAGGAGTCTGCCAGCGGCGGCTAAGTAATCGATACCATTGCTTCTTCTGTATTATTTATCCGTTTATGTTCTTTATGTCAATGCCGCCAAGATATTACTACTATTAGATACTAGTTGTTGTAGGTGGAAAATATAGAATTGCAGTATCAGCTTACCAAATTTGGTTTATTATGGAGTGGAAATATGAGGCTGGCCAATATGCATGTATTAACTTTAGTGCACCCTCTAAGCAGAAAACGCGTGTTAATTAATATAAAAAATACTTGCAAGTTCCAAGAGCTCCAACGAGGCATGTGCTACATTTATGTGATGACACATTAACGCTTGTCTGTTCTCATCGCCTCCCTAGTCCCTTGGCCAGAAGTTGTCTTACGTTGGAAAATCTTACATAAATTTCATTTTTTGTCAGACATGTACACTTTTATCAGTAAAAACCCAAATAAGAACAATTCAATCTTTCCTTTTGTTAATTCTAAATTTACATCGAAACAGGCTCCCCTGATGGTTACTTAGTATTCTAGCTTCATCGCTTACTTTGAAATATGGCCATGTTGGTTGGAAGGACCTTAATAGCTAGGCAATGGTTGCGAGGGACGTTTAAGTCGGATCTCCCTTCTTATTTGGCCTTAGACAGCAAGTAATTAGCAACCTTTTCTAGTGTCATAAATCAAAGAGTTAAATCTTAGGTTGTTTTGGAATTGTATAACCTGATGAATTTTCAAAAACTTACAAAAAAATAAACAACTGATTTTCTTTATAATTAGATTTGAATAATTCTTTTTACTTTTCATTATTGCAACTTTCAAATAATAGAAAGGGACAATTTATATACAGTAAAAAGGGGAGAAGGCAATATACAGTTGCAATACTGCTACTGCACCACACAATATACTATAAAGTAGAATGCCAGTTAATAGCACATGGGAGAGAAATACAAAGCAGGAATGAGACAAACGTTATAATCATCGATGTGGAGAGGTAAATTTAATATTGTCGTAGTTAACTGGAGGGGTGCATATTATTTCCTTTTTTCTTTTTCTGTTTCAGATAGATTATGATTATATAGAACTTTTTGCTGGTTCAAAATGTTGAATCACAGACCCATAAAAACAAGTCGATCGGCTCACTTTATATCATTTCATAAACTATCCTATGCACTTTTTTTAATGAGTTTCTTATGTTTGATGCTCTACTCTAAATTTAGTAAGAAAATAACCGAAAAAAAACTATTAGGAGTTCTTCTCAATCTTATGGAATAATTGCTACCAGTACACTCTTACGTTTTTTTTAATTTAATAAGAACATCAATAGAGATCAAATGTTATTGAAAAAAGCAACAAAATTTAGTGATTATGATGTTTTAAGACTACAACATAATCTGAAAGGGAATTACCAGCTCTATATATATATATATGTGTGTGTGTGTGTGTGTGTGTGTTGTACTTAAGTAATAGAAATGGCCAATTACAGGTTCAATTAACATAATGGTCATAGACTCAGGGAGGGTGTTTCAGTCTGGACTGAAGTTGAATGACAGAAGGATCCCGACAAGTTTTATCAGTTTAAATGCTACCAGACACCTATACAGTCAATTATGTGTTTAATTATATCGACGACCTTACAAACTTGCAAACAAGAATTCATCAAACCCGGAAAAAAAAAAAAAAAGGAAATGGACACTTCTTGAGCTGGTAAAGCTTACACCTTTGAATTGTGCAATTATGTTTCAGCTAATTAAGACGTGACTTTACGATGGTTGACTGTTGTTTTTATCAATGTCAGTAGGGAAAGAATACGTGAGCCAGTTGTTCAAAACCAAAGAAATATTGCGACAGTGATAGACTTTTAGCACCTATGGTCTGACTTCTTTAGCCCAAATTATATAAAATAAATAGTAATATCAAATTATTTTATCACGTGAAGACATAAATGCGAGTCCAATTAAATTAGCTACAACATATTCTCATTAATAAAAATACTATTTAAACTAAAATTTGTGTTTGAGGAATAGGTTTATTCCTGTTATCGTTTAGATTAAAATTTTTAATTTTTTTCTTAGATCAAATCCAAATTTTAAATCATAAAATTATATGTCTCCTTTTTGTAAAGTAGAGATTTTATACAAAATTAAGAAGTTACTTCATAAATTGGCATCACAACTACTCTATGCATATCATCTAACAAAAATTATGCAGTCTCCGTGAGGACAAGGAAGCTCTTTTACCCTGCGTATGGTTATTATCTCTTATATACAGAGACGCAACAAAACAAAAATTTAGAAACAAAACAAAACAAAAATTAGAGACAATGAGATGTTTGGTTGTGATGAATAAAACAGATAAAACAGTATTCGTCTCGAGTACAAAAAGGTGTTTGGTTGCAGTTGACAGAACATAAAAAACAATGTCAATGACTAAAGTACCCTTATAGTATAATATGATTGGAAATATATAATTCATTGATTATTTTAAAATGGATTATTTTTATTAGTAAAAAAGTTCATAAATAATAATAATAATAATAATAACAATAACAATAACAATTTAATTTCGTATAATAATAATAATAATAGAAGAAGAGGAAGAAAATTAATAATAATAAGGAATTTAATAATCACAATAATAATAAGA
>JANZLD010000003.1:24527430-24544297 GCA_026413575.1 Erythroxylum carthagenense | reverse complement strand
ATATGTAGTGGAAAATAAAACGGGACATCAAAAACTATATCTACTCATGCATATAGATATAGAAAATAAAAACATGAAATGTAAGATATACACAAGCTTTTTCGCTGATCTTCTTTGTTCTTTAATCTTCTCCATGTTGGGTTTTACGTACCTTTTTGATGATCTTCTTCGTGTTGAGTTGTCGTAAACCACAATGGTCAACGTAGACAATCTCTAATGAAAATCCACATGAAGATAGAAGGATGAAACCTCACTAGGAGATGTTTAAAATTCTTTTTTTTTGTGCTAGCAAAGATAAGAACTCTTGTGAGAGTTATAGAGAAAAGGAGTGTGTGTGTAAGAAAGAATCTTTTTTTTTTTCTCTTGTGTCTTATACAAGATACATGAAAATCATCTCTATTTTTTGCACCATTTGGCATTCCATAACCCCCATCACTAGTGGAGAGTTATGGGAAGTTAATGGTCACGAATAACACGGATTAATGAAAGTTATGAGAAGTTAATGAGCATAAGCAACATGCATTAATGGAAGTTTGGGAAGTTAATGACCATGAATAGCATGCATTAATGGAAGTTTGGGAAGGCAGCCAAGAACACTTGTTTCTAATCCATTCCATGCAACGTTTTCTACCACGATTACATCGCGATATAATCCTGAAATACTCTCTCATATCTTGAATCACCATTCAAGAACATTTTACTCATCCTTCGGATCTCCTATGTGTGTGACCCATTAGGTTCCTGGTTATGTTGGCCACTTGAATTAACACTTAATTCAAGTAAATCAAGAGCGATATTTAATAATACATTATGACCTCTAATTGACCGGAAAGTTAGTAGTTTGACTACGAACCCTTCCATACGTAATGTTGCTATGCAATTCATCCTTTCACCATCTATACCCCACTTGGTTCAGAGTATGGTCAAAGTGTCAATTCTCACTAGACTGACTATGTCACATCTAGTCCAAGTGATATTAGATCTTGTCCTGAGGATCTCATTACTCTATGTATCATTGAAGACTCTCTTTATGACATATATCTGCTCTGGCTAAAGAATCTGAAGTAATAACCCCGATAAGAGGCAGTGGGTATCATCTCCTTCTATCAAGAGTGGTGAATCCTTTATTGGCTACTCAGTTACCTCTGAATATCTCAAGTTGTACCCAATTATCACCTTATAAGTAACCCCTAAAAGACGCCAATAAATGGAGTCAAAGCATATGATCAGTATCTGAGATATCCTTGAGCATCTCAGGTCAAAGGATACTTGCATTGTTGCTATGATGAGACTATCATTGACACTAGAATAGAATATCCATATGATTGTCTCATAGTAGGTCAATCCAATGTACTTACTACCCTTAGTAAACATCCATATGTTAACTCTAAACAATTCATGTCTACAGCTTATGATATCTACTGCTTGATCCAATCAAGGAGTATAACATGTGCTAGTCTATTCGGATTAATGATATCCCATCTCATTTGTAAGGCCTCAAATTGTACCATAGTTGGAATATTACATGTTCATGAAAGTACATCTATGATAGGTGTTAAAAAATTATGAGATGTTTGAGAATTGAATATGATTTGAATTTTGGTTTAACGGATCGTAATTAGTGATGGTTTAATGGATCATAATTAGTGGTTTGGAATTAATTGTCATCATTAGAAAATTAAAGTATTAAAATATACATTTGGGTTAGGAATATTGTGAATTGGCAAGATAAATTGGTACATGAAAATTAGAATGACTAAGCTTATGAGTTAGTGACATTTGGCATAGTTGATGCATTGATAAATGGCATAGTTCATAAATTGACAAGTGGTAGTAATAAGTGTGTGACAAATGGTTTAATATATTGGTGACATTTGACATCTCTAATGTGGGGAAAATGAAGAACATGTATAGTGACATATGTTGTTATAACTTGATGAAACCTAGCAATGGATGAGGCAAGTTTCTGCTGGAGTAATCTTTGTTTTGCTTATTTTTCATTATTTTGCACTATCTCCACTAAAACTCTCTCATTTCGTCTTAACTTTTGGAGTTTTTGGGATGATTTTCTCTTGGAATCCTTGTAAGTTACTGCATTAAGAAAGCTGCTTTATACTACCTTTTATGTTGTTATCATCTTAGTGTTAAGATCATCTTACATCTACCTAGATTTTGAAAGTGTTTTGGTTGTATGAAGGACTGGTTTGGTTAGTTCTTTGAAGAAGGAAATTGAAGGTAATTAGGTAAGGGAATTCTAAACTTGATAGCATGTATTAATATAAGTTTTATGATAACTGAATTGGCATGAAATATGTGTTAAGATGATGATAAATGAAAGTTGGAAAAATGACCTTTATATGATAACTTCTAGTTTGGTTTTAATGTATGGAAGATACTGATTTGTAAGTTAGTTAATGAATAATTTTTGAATTGGTTTGGACATGAATTTGATGAGGTATTGAAGCATGAATAAGGTAAAATTGAAGTGAAATTGATGGTCTTTGGTGAAAGTGTATCGAATGGAAGTGAAAAAGTCAAGTTTTGGAGACAAATTGGAGATTGTGAGTGAGTGAACTTTCGGTTTAGTCATCCCACGATCGTGAGATTTTTAAAGTTTATTACCGCGGTCTTGGGAAGTACTTAAGAAGGAGAAAAGATTGGTTTTGGGCAATTATTGGATCATATAAGGTTAAGGTACTTTGTAATGGTTTAATTAGACTTAATTAAGGTGTAAAATGAACTTAGTTTGTTGTGGAATAAGTTTATTAAAGGTTGTATAAGATTTGGATTTTTAATTGAAGTATTAACTTAAAGAAGGTGTTATTAGGTAACAAAGTATCTAATTTTGGAACTTATAAGTTATTAAAGGAATGAAGTATACTTATGAACACAAATGTGTTTTAAATGATAAAAATGATGTGTTAGTTATGAATGTTTGAGAATTGCGAACTTAGTTGAGTACCTGTAAAGTGTAATTACTTAATGCATTCATTGGTGCATTATTACAAATGCCTATGTTTGTAAGGCATGATAAGTTTGAGTGTGAATGAATGGGTTTTAATTTGAGCATAAGGAAATGAATTCATACTTATGCATTATTTCACTATTATGTGATTACGATATTGTGATAATTTCGGACCATTAATTGTTTGAGGAGTTTGATAATTGAGATTGTATTGGAAGTGCTTTCTAATTTTGTGAATATATATAATATGTGATGACTCAATACATTTATTGATGCTTTAATGCATATGTTTGTATTTATAAGGCATGTTAAGTTGGATCAAATGAATAAGGTTATATGTTATACATTACATCATTTACATCAAATTCTAAAATCTAAAATGGTTTGTTTTAAAACTGTTAAGTCCTAGTCGTGGGTAAATAGACATGCCTAAAAGAGTCTGCAGCTGATCCTGTAACCAAACACTAAGGTGTCTTTTGTAACCAAAAACTAAGATGTCTTTGTGTCAAACCCTTTGGTTTCTTTTGATTTTAGACATTTATGTGTCTTTTGTTTCAGAGATTTAAGTCTCTCCTATTTCAGATACCAATCATGGTATCTTTTGTTATGGTCCCGTCACCTATTTCTGTAAAAAGGATTAGCAGTCTAACTTATTTTTTATTTTGATACATGTTCATTTTTGATAAAAAAAAGTTTTGTTATGATAAGAGATAAACTTTGATTTGATACAAAACAAGTTCTGTTCTGATATAAGTCATATTTTGATCTGAAAGGATTATATCCTATTTTGATATTCAATTATGATACTTGTACATTCTTTTTCGATATTTATAAGTTTTGTTTTAATGTAAGAATGTTTTGTATTTATTAATGAATCATTTTTTGTTCTAATACATAATGTTTGGATTACTTTATATTATGAACAATTCAAGATTGTTGTGATATGATTTGAATCTATATATATGTATGTTAGACTACTGTTAGAAATAGTTGTCAGATTTTATCTTGTTTACTTATTCCCCACTAAGCTATATGCTTAGCAAAGTGATTTTGCCTCCATGTAGATTATGATAAAAAGGTTTGAGACTGGGACAAAGACAACTGCAGAGGCCAAGAAGAATATGTTCTGTCTTATAGGTTGTTTTGTTTGAGTTTTTGAGATGTATCTGCCAATATGAGACAGTTTGTATTTTATTTAATGGTTTGTAATAACCTTGTTACAGGATGGATTATGTTTAAGGCATGTATTTTGATAAGTTCATTATAAATGATGTATATTATGTTTTGTTTACTACAACATTTAATGATATGTAATGTATATTTGCTTGAGTTTTTGGAAATGTATGTAAAGAATGTTTGGTATGTTTTAGATTGTTTCAGTTCTATTTTGTGTGACACTTGTATATCTTCCCAAAGGGTATGTGGGTGTTACATCGTTAATCCTATTACTAGGGAAAGTTTAGATACTAACATAATTACACATGATAGGAATCTCATTATCATGATCTCATCATGATTTCCTTCATGCTGTGGTTTGTATCAAGGACTTCATTAAATCAATTTAAGATCAACATCAAATCCATAAATGTATGAACATCGAAATAATGAAAAATGCCTTTATTAATTATAAAATGATTTGTACAATAAGTGCTAAAGGTGATTGCCTTTAGAGCACTTCTTTAACAAATTCCCACTTGCACCAAAGCTAATCGCCTTGATATCTAACACCATAGGTATGTACATATGACACAAAACTCTTTTGAGAAATAGGCTTAGTCAACAAATCAACTATATTCTGATCGGTGGGAGCTCTCTCTATCTTGACATCATTTCTACCAATGAATTCTTTAATCAAATGGTAGCGCCTGAGTACATGTTTGGACTTCTGATGAGACCTCGATTCCTTCACCTATGCTATAGCCCCGTTGTTGTAACAATACAACTACATTGGGTTAGCGATGCTTAGAACTACACCAAGTTCCGTGATGAACTTCTTGATCCAAACCACTTCCTTTACCGCTTCTGAAGCTGTAATGTACTCCGTCTCTATCGTCAAATCTACAGTCGTCTCTTGTTTAAACTTTTCTAACTAACTACATCACCATTTATTGTGAATACATATCTAGACTGGGGTTTGGAGTCATCATTATCGGATTGAAAATTGGATCAGTATACCTGCTTACTACATGATCACCTTCTCCATATACCAATAATACGTCCTTCGTTCTTCTTAAGTACTTAAGGATATTCTTGACAGCTACCCAATGACCCTCACTAGGGTCTAACTGTTTTCTGCTTGTAAACTTAGAGCATATGATACATCGGGTTTAGTACATAACATAGTGTACATGATTGATCCTATAGCCAAAGAATAAGGAATCAAACTCATACGAGTCCTCTCATCTTGTGTCTTTAGACACATAGATTTAGAGAGTGTAATCTCATGTACCATAAAAAGATAACCTCTCTTGGACTGCTCCATAATAAATCTCTTTAACATCTTGTCCATGTATGTAGATTGAGAAAGACCAAGCAACCTTTTAGATCTATCTCTATGGATCCTTATCCCCAAAATATAAGTCGATTCTCCAAGATCTTTCATAGAGAAGTTCTTAACTAACCAAATTTTGACTGATTGCAAAGCAGAGACATTGCTTCCTATTAGCAATATGTCATCTACATACAGTACAAGGAATATGGTTACACTCACACTATCCTTCTTATAAACACATGGCTCATCTAGATTTTGTGAGAAACTAAACTCTTTGATTGTCTCATCAAATTAGATATTCCAACTCCTTGATGCTTGCTTCAATCCATAAATGGATTTCTGAAGCTTGTATATCTTTTCTCCATTCATGGATATGAAACCATTAGGTAATGTTATATACACATCCTTGGTTAGGTTTCATTGAGGAAAACCGTCTTCACATCCATTTACCACATCTCATAATTATAATGAGCAACAATGGCTAGGAGTATCCTAATGGATTTAAGCATAGCTATTGGGCTAAACATTTTGTCATAGTCAACACCTTGCCTTTGACGATAACCTTTAGCTACAAGTCTAGCTTTATGGGTAACTACATTATCCTCCATGTCATTTTTCTTCTTGAAAACCTTATGCACCCTATGAGTTTTATCCCTTCGAGTGGGTCAATCAAATTCTATACTCGGTTTTCATACATGGAATCTATTTCGAATTTCATAGCTTGAAGCCATTTGTCAAATTCTAAACTCTTCAGAACCTCTTCATAGGTAGTAGGCTCATCATCTTCTATGACCAATAAGTCGTTATGTTTTTTTTGGCCAATAATAAGTCGTTATGTTCACTTATGAGAAATTCATATCTCTCGTGAACATAACATATTTTACCTAACCTATGCACTTCTTGTGCGTTAGAAAGTTGAACTATTGTTTCATCTTTATGAACAACAGTCTCAGGTCTAGGCAGTTATTTTGCGTATGTTTGAGCATCTTGACCTTCTATAAGTTAATTTTGCTCCTATTGTCTTCTCTTAGAAGAAACTCTTTCTCTAAAAGGACAACAGGTTTTGAAACAAACACCTTTTATTCCGAAACATGGTAGAACTAATATCCTATAGTTTCCTTAGGATATCCTACAAACAAACACTTGTCATATTTAATTTTAAGCTTATCTGATTGAATCCGCTTCACATAAGCAGGACAACCCCAAACTTCTATATGAGAAAGATATGGTTTCTTGTTAGTCCATATCTCATATGGAGCAGCATTAACTAACTTGGATTTGACTCTGTTTAATACATTAACAGAAGTTTCGAGTGAGTACCCCCAAAAGGATTTTGGTAAATCCACTAAACCCATCACAGACCTCACTATGTCCAACAAGGTTCGGTTTCTTTTTTTGGCCACACCATTGTGTTGTGGCATGTAAGGTGGAGTCCACTGGGACAATATTCCATTATCCCTGAGATAATCTAAAAACTCTCCGCTTAAGTATTCACCACCTCGATTGGATTGAAGTTATTTAATACTTCTTCTAAGTTGTTTCTCAACTTCATTTCTGAGTTCTTTGAACCTTTCAAAGGCTTCAAACTTGTATCTTTTAAGATACACATACCCATATCAAGATTGATCATCGATAAAGGTAATAAAGTATAAGAAACCACCTTTAGAATGTATGGACATCGAACCATATACACCAATATGTATTAGGTCTAACAGTCATTAGATGCCTTCTTCTGCTTCAAGGACTCTAGGTAGCCCTTACAATTTCTCTTCCGGTGGCCATCCTTACCACAGTGGAAACAAGTTCCCTTCGAGGATGTCTTCTTTGCTTTCTTGACACCTCCCTTAGGCCCTGCAGACTTCTTCTTGTTTTGGCTCTTTTTCTTCAAACTAGAAGAGTCCACTAGCATCATAACCTTGTCCTTATGGACAGATGGCTCAACTGCATTGAGCATGTTTACCAACTCAAGAATTGTGCTGGATATATAGTTCATTTGATAGTTAAGCACAAATTGTGAGTAACTATCGATTAAACCCTTCATAATTAAGTCAATCCTTAATTCATGATCTAAAAAAAACCCAAGGAGACCAACCACTCAATATAGCCATTCATCTTTAGTGCATACTGCATTAGAGATGTCCCCTTAACCATCTTGAAGCGGAAGAGAAATCACGAAGTCTTGAAACTTTTGAACTTTGCGCTCATCAAAGAGATCCCTAAGATGATAGACTATGGTATGAGCATCTATAGTATCATGATGCTTTTATAGCTCCGGTGAAATAGTGGCTAGCATAATACTACTAATCATCTTGCTATCATCGAGAAGCTTCCTATATGTCCTTCGATCATGATCAGAGACATCAGCATCAGGGGAATCGAGAAATGGTTGTTCCAAGACATAACCAAGCTTCTCGAACTTGAGAACTATTCTCAAGTTCCTGAGATAGTCAAAGAAGTTTGGTGCAGTCAACTTGTTAGCTTCCATCAATGATCTTAGATTCACATTAGTACTCATGTGTTGACTCAGGAAATAGTAACATTTCGTTAAAGAGAGAAAAATTAGAATGTACTTAAATGCATGTCTATAAGGACCTTAATAACACGCATTATGGCTCCCACTATTTGCACAAATACATAACCCTCAATATAAATCTGAGAGAAATCGTAAAGAAATTCTCCTAGTGGCTCGTTAACCAATATCCCCAAGAATGAACTTAGGTTTGCCTAACAAGTCACCTTAGTTTAATCGGTGGGTATCGATCATAACAATTGCATCTCCAAAGCAACTATCGAATCTAGTGCTATCAACTGTTGATGTGTGCATACTAATTGGGCTATCAACTCTTGGCATGTATACATCTAATATACACTACCCAACTTCGCATCTGCCCATGTTGATCTTGGGTTTACCCAACAAACCAACGCTTCTAGTTAAAACTGACCCATTTATCCGAAAATCCTATTTTCATGGTTCAAACATATTCGTGTAAAATAGGCTTGGGTTTGCCCAACAATCCTAACTTTAAAAGGACTCTGGTTCTTGCCATATTAAAGGAAGACATTAGTTTTAATATTCTAAGTGACGGGTGTGACTAAGGTCTCATCTAACTTAGATGGTATATATAGTTACTATAACTACATAGCATGATATGGACTACGCAATCAAATTGAGCCTAAGCCCATAACCATCCATCATGCAAGCCCACACATTCTCCTAACCATGCATTCTCTAATGCATATATGTAAACATATCATTTTGGTTATGACATCTTATAGATCCTAATATGAAAGGCCTAATCTAACACTTAGATTTACCATCTTCCTTGTACTAACTTGGCTAAAATTACTATTGTATGTTATTTCAATTGGAATTAATATTAATCTAATTAACATGAATGCCTAATTTCAGAAATTAATTCATAATTAATTTACCTTAAAACAATTATTTGATGTCCAAAATTAAATAACAACCATCCATCATGCAAGCCCACACATTCTCCTAACCATGCATTCTCTAATGCATATATGTAAACATATCATTTTGGTTATGACATCTTATAGATCCTAACATGAAAGGCCCAATCTAACACTTAGATTTACCATCTTCCTTTTACTAACTTGGCTAAAGTTACTATTGTACGTTATTTCAGTTGGAATTAATATTAATCTAATTAATATGAATGCCTAATTTTATAAATTAATTCATAATTAATTTACCTTAAAACAATTATTTGATGTCCAAAATTAAATAACTTCAATTTTGTCATACACGCTCTAGTTTTACTAGAAAATCTATTGCTATACTAAAATTAATTTATATAATTTCTCAAATTTTCCAGAAAATCAAATTATCATTCCAAGCATCTCTAGGTCATTTCATGATGATCAAAATAATTTATGAATCACCCAAAAATTATTATGATCACCAAAATACCAATAAAATACCAAAAATGACAAATATGATTTGTAAAATTTTTCTAGAAATCAAATTTCGAGAAAAATCATTTATGCATGCATCAAACCTTAAATTAACACATTTGTATCACATAAAAATATTTTTAAGGTTCTAGAACCAAAATATAAACATATAAAAACATCAAACAAAACAGATCCTACAATTTCTAGAAAACTGTCTAGATCTGAAAATTGTTTGATAAAATTACTAAAACATTTTTAATAATTCTAAAAAAATTACAAAGGCATAAACACATACCAAATATGTTCACATATTTTTTTTTAGAATCAAATTCCACGAAAACCCTGTGTAACCTCATTAGTTTAGCCAATAGACATCACATGCCTAGTAGAAAGGGATATTTCATGCTTGTTCTTATAAGTTCGAAATTAAATATTTTAATCACATTAAAAATAATTTCAATCACACTAAATCATTCATATACATATTATTAACAGATTGGTGAAAGAAAATCATGAAATTGTTTTTTCTGTAATTAATTTCAAACAAAACATTACAGGACCCTAAGTTGTCACAGCCATGGAAACAATTTTCACATGTCATGTATTCTACATCTAACAACACACAAGATGGCTCCGATATCACTGTAAGGTTCCGATCATGCATCTCATATATATATATACACATCAAAAAATAAAATGAAACCTCAAAAACCATATCTACTTATGCATATAGATATTGAAAACAAAAACATAAAATGTAAGATGTTTACATACCTTTCTGACGATCTCCTTCATTCTTTAATCTTCTTCGCGTTGGTTTGTCGTAGACCGTAACGATCAATGTAGATTGTCTCTAATGAAAGCCCACATGAAGGTAGAAGGATGAAACCTCACTAGGAGATGACTAGAATTCTTTCTTTATGCTATCAAAAACAAGAACTTTTTTTAGAGTTAGAGAGAAAAAGAGTGTATGTGTAAGAAAGAACCTTTCTTTTTCTTGTGTCTTACACAAGATGCATGAAAATCATCTATATTTTCTACACCATTTGGCATTCCGTAACCCCCACCACTAATGGAGAGCTATGAGAAGTTAATGGTCATGAATAACTTGGATTAATGGAAGTTATAGGAAGTTAATGACCATAAATGACATGCATTAATGGAGGTTTGAGAAGTTAATGGCCAAATTGGCAACCAACAACACTTATTTCTATTCCATTCCACGCAACATTTTCCACCACGATCACATCATGATACAATCCTGAAACACTCTCTCATATTTTGAATCACCATTTAAGACCATTTTATTCATCCTTTGGATCTCGTATCTATGTGACCTATTAGGTTCTCGGTTATGGTGACCACTTGAATTAACACTTAATTCAAATAAGTTAAGAGCAGTATCTAGCAACATGTCATGACCTCCAATTGACCGAAAAGTCAGTGGTTTGACTACAAACACTTCCATATGCAATGTTGCCATGCAATTCGTCCTTTCACCATCTATACCCCACTTGGTTCAGAGTATGGTCAAAGTGTCAACTCCTACTACACTAACTACATCACATCTCATCCAAGTGATATTAGACCATGTATTGAGGATCTTATTACTCTATGTATCATTGAAGGCTCTCTTCATGACATATATCTGCTCTGACCAGAAACTTCCGAGTAATGACCCTGACAAGAGGCCATGGGTATCATCTCCTTCTACCATGAGTAGTGAATCCTTTATTGACTACTAAATTATCTTTGAATATCTCAAGTTGTACTCAATCACCACCCTATGACTAACTCCTAAAAGGCATCGATGAATGGAGTCAAAGCGCAAGATCAATATCTATGATATCTTTGAGCACCTCAAATCAAAGAATACTTGCACTATTGCTATCATGAGACTATCATTGTCACTGGAATAGAATATCCGTATGATTGTCCTATATTAGGTCAATCCAAGGTACTTACTACCCTTAGTAAACATGCACATGTTAACTCAAAAAAACTCATATCTACAGCTTATGAGATATACTGCTTGGTCCAATCAAGGAGTATAACATGTGCTAGTCTATCCGGATTAATGATATCCCATCTCTTTAATCCTATAATTGGGGAAAGTTTAGATGCTAATATAATTACATGATAGGAATCTCATTATCATGATCTCATCATGATTTCCTCCATGTTATGCTTTGTATCAAGGACTTCATTAAATCAATTTAATATCAACATCAAATCCATAAATATATGAACATCGAAATAATGAAAAATGCCTTTATTAATCATCAAATGATTTGTACAATAAGTGTTAAAGGTGATTGCCTTTAGAGAACTTTTCAACACCCTTCACAAGGCCTTTTTGGGGGATTCAGTGGTATCAGAGCCACCAGGTTTCCATTTGGGTTGCCCCACGTCATGAGTTCGAATCCCTGAATGATAAAGGGAGGACTCGTAGTGCCATTTTATCATTAGAGTATGCGCAATTGGAGCGTGGTGGTTGTATAAGTAGTTCGATGCTTGTTCCCTTCACAAGGACTTTTGGGGAGCTTAGTGGTATTAGAGTCACCAAGTTTCGGCTGGGTTGCACCAGGTCGCAAGTTCAAATTGTCGAATGATAAAGGAAGGACTAGTAGTACCATTGCGTCAGAGTTGCACAAGTGAAACGTGGTGGTTGTTTAAGTGATTTGGTATGCTTTCCCTTCACAAGGCCTTTTGGGGGGCTCAGTGTGGCTCAAATCCAAAATTTCCATCCTTAAAGCTTTGGATCTATTGATTGCAATGTTTTTAATGTCATGTCAAGATAAGTAGAGGGAGTTCAAGGATTCAAGGCAAAAGGCTAAATTAGCTAATTTATAATCAAGTATACAAAATCGAATACTTTTGATTAAGTTACAAGATAATGTTGTATTCTTTATCTGTCTCTTAAATAGTACAATTTGGGATTGAGTTGAAATGGCTTATTACAGAAGCATCCACTGTATCACATAAAAGAAACAAATTAGAAGTAATTCAAATGGACTCTAATTGTCACATCTTAACACATAATCACAACTTAAATATGCTTTGGTTTTCATAAATAAATATTTGAAACACTAATAACCATGACTTTGACTTGCACTCCTTTCCTTGTGGATTGAAATCCTTATAGCTCTTTGCATTAACTAATTTTGAATGACATAAACTAACGTCCTTTCAAGTTGTAGCTAAACATTTTTGTAGAAATTGGAAAAGAAAGTAGTTGTTGGCTTTGATTTATCTAAAGGTCTTGGAGCGGAAACTTGTTAGTTTCTGCCTTTACATTTTATTAGTTAGTTGTAATTTTATGTATGATATTATTATTTTAATCATAAAAGGATTTTTATCTTTAGATATTTTGTTAATTATGTTTGATATTTTAATATTAAAGATAAAAACTTAAAATTAAATATTGTGCAATTGAATGAGATTATAATTATAAATTCAATTTGCATTTATGCAATAGTTTTAAAATATTCTTAATTGTAGTTTCATTAAGACAAGATATTGATAAAACGATAAAACTAACAAATATTATGTTTTTTATTGTTAAGAAAGTAATTGATCTCATAAATTAACGTATAAAGAGACTTAAACAAACAAATGAGTGTTTATTTGAGAATAAGTTCACTAAACTAATCCAATTATAAGGATCCAAATAGATTATTATTTATATGTTTATAGATTTTCTCAAGATGGTTATATAGTTTCTCCTTATCTCACATGAGAATTAATATGTTTTGAAGTTATTTATGACATAATCTATATAAGGTAGTTAGATTATTTGTACACGGATATAGTATGAACTATATGAAGATAATTGAGTAAGTTAATAAAGGATTTGTCATTCTAAAATAATTATCGATAATATTCCACTGTTATTAATTAGTAGTGATTTAATGAATTCTTTGGTAATATTAAATTGAAATCAATTACTTATTATCAAGAACAAACATGATTAAATTTAAAAGAGTAAACACTAATTTCATATTCTATGCACAATTAGAGTGTTAGATAATGAAAGAATTAAATTATATATATCATAACTAAAAATTGATAGGTTGAATCAAACCACTTTGATATTCCTAGTATTTGTATGGGCATGACATCTTGCTAAAGGTCAATCTTAATTTATAACTGTAAATTTTAACAGTAGAATTAGCAATAAGTTAAAAGATTTTAATTTATCTAATTCTAATTATAAATTATAATTATAATTTACAGTTATTACCAATATAATAGGAAACCAACGGATCACACATAAAAGAGTAGTTAAAAATAAAAAATCAATTTAAATTAAGTTGAACTTAGTTGGAAAGTTTGGGAAACTTCAGGAATTAAAAGATATTTAATTTATAAAAAAGAATTTAATTATAAATAGAGTTAGACTTCAAGTACAATTAAGAAATTTAAATTAATTAAAAATATTTTTTTATAAATAGGAAAAAGGAATAAGTGAGCTAACAATCTTGCTTTTTTTCTCTCAAATAGTTGAGTTTTTTTTCTTTGCTCTACAGATAATATTAAAAACTAGACAAATAGACAACTTGTGGTTAATAGTTCAAAAAGAAATATTATAGGACTTTCAATCATATATAATTCACTATTTTATTTATAATTCATGTTTTTCAAGTTATTTAATTGATGAGATTCGATCAAAAAATTGAAAAAAATTAATTTTTTGTTGTATCCGTGATTTGATCACAATTAGTTTCCTAACAATGATATTCATTCCAAAGTGTTTAGCCATAAATTGCATAGGTTAATATGTTGGAACAACTTGAATGATTGTTGTTTGAGGTTAAATTGGTTTCGTGAAGTTAGACGCCATTGTATCATTATTATATGTGCATGAATGAATGTGTTATTGTTTGGTGTGTTCGAATTTGTTTTCTTTTTGTTTTTTCTTAAGGACAAGAAAAAGTTTAACTATGGGATGTTGATAGTTATAGTTAAACATTATGTTTTAATAGGTGTTTTAGTGTGTTTATAGGTGTTAATTAGATGATTATTGCATGTTTAGGTTTAGAATTATGTTGATGTTATTGTGTGTTTATGTTTTTAAGTGTTATGTGGTTTAGGGCATAATGTTGGACCTTAACCTTATGTCTTGAGGTGTTTTGATATGTTTGCTAGTGTTTGAACCTAGATAAATGAAGATTGAAGGAAGTTGGAGCAACCTTGGACTAAAAGGCAAGATCACAATCAATACAAAAGAATCCTCCCTAGGTTCATGACCATGACTAAAGTTTCACGGTCATGACAAAAAAGTTCTATACTGGGTTGATCGTAACAGAAGATCTTTCTACTACTATCACGACCGTGATAGACACTCGCCAGATGTGGAGATCTTCTGTTTTGATGTTTGGAGGGTATTTTTGGACAAATTGACATGGGTAAGACTTAGAATTTACCCTAAATGACTCATTCACTATAAGAGAACATAAAAAGACCGAAGAAGACCTAGCCACCATCTCATCAAATTGAGAAAGAGCTAAGGAAGATTAAGAGGGGAGAAGAGGAGGAGGAGCAACAGTCCAGCCATTCAAGACCAGTCCAATCAAGTTCTTTCTATCTATCTTTTATTTATTTACTTCCATCTTGATGTATGAACTAGGATTGAGAATGTTGAACATGCTCAAATTTCATTTGAGGGTTTGTTCTTGAATCATTTTGTGACTTAATTGTTTTTTTTATTTCAATGAAATGTTTTGGGTATTGTGATATTTGTGGTTGCTCATACTATAATAAAAAATCAAGAGATTGAATTGATAGTAATCTGATTAGGTTGTATAATGAGAGTTAACAACCTAATAAGTCACATAAATATCAAATCGATAATTATATGAAAGAGAGATCTTATGTGAGGAACCGATTATCCGATAGATTGATTAAGAACCAGTTGAAAACGTTAAGCCATTTTGTTAATCAAGAGATTGCAAAATTGGAAAGTTGGAATCAATTAGGAATTATTAATTGGGGTTAAATGATTAGGTCTTAAGAGAGTAATTAACCTTTCAAAAATCTAGGATCGATATCGATCGAATAAAAAATTGTTAAGGTAGAAAAATGATGATATAATGAATCCTATACTTTCATAATTAATCATTCTTGTTTCATTGTGGCAACTCAATTGATAAGTGGTTAAGTGCTCAATTTAATTTGATTGTGTTAATTTCTGAACTTTACTTTTCGTTCAACTCATATTTGATTGCTTAATTTTTTGAGTATTTTTGTTTTCATTTAAATCACATTTTTAAACCTTAGACAATGTTAGTTTCATTTAGTTTTAATTAATTCCTCGTGGAATCGATGCCTCAACTACTACAAGTTTATGATTTGTGTACTTGCAGATAGTGAGGGTTTTACATTAGGTAAAGCTTGCTCAACAGTGTTATGTTCTAGCTCTTTGAAAACTCAAGTTGAATGCTTCCATAGTTTTTTATTTTGAAAAAACTTGAGATTTGAAAAATAGAATCACATAGTAGTATATGCGTAGCCCCCTATCTTTATGCTTTTGGAAAAGAAAATTTATAGATTACTTAATGTTTCTTTTTGGCTTTTGATATTTGATTGAATGCGAGTTTATGGATGTGGTTTGATGTATGATGAGTCTTGAAGGTGATAGAGCTAGTGGTGTTAATTGCCACTAGTAAGGGTAGGTAAAACTTACCCAACAGTGTTATGTTCTAGCTGTTTGAAAATTGAAGTTGAATGCTTCCATAGTTTTTTACTTTTGAAAAACTTGAGATTTGAAAAATAGAATCACATAGTAGTATATGCGTAGCCCCCATATCTTTATGATTTTGCAAAATAAAATTTATAGATTACCTGATGTTTCTTTTTGGCTTTTGAGATTTGATTGAATGCGAGTTTATGGATGTGTTTTGATGTATGACGAGTCTTGAAGGTGATAGAGCCAATGGCGTTAATTGCCACTAGTAAGGGTAAAATATCATTTAGAGGAAGAGGCAAACTTAGGAGGTTGTTGTGTACTGAAGAAGAAGAGCCTTGAAGAACTAGTAATGGAGAAATAGATGGTGATATGATGAACTGAAAAACCCTAACTCAAAAGAATGATAAAGCACGTGTCTCACATGCAACCCACGAGGGGGACCAACTTCCAATTTTTACACATCTCACTAGATAATTTCCCTTTTATTTTTGTTTTTCTTTTAAATAAATTAGTTTAAGTTCATAACTAATATAAACAAGTGTTTTCTAATTACATTATAATTATTTTCAAAAGGGTTATTTTTGTTACGAATATTTTGAAATTTAGATATTTTGAAATTTAGTGATGGAGAACTATGGGCATGTGAAAGACAAGAAGAAAAGCATCCATGATGTGATTCACCTCAAGGAAGCCTAGGACTTGACTTGCATGGACATAAGCTTGCAAACGGAGGCTTAGGAGCTGAAATTGGATCAGATTTGAAGTTTGAATGTTCAAGGCAAGGGGATGAACGAAATTCCCATAT
>JANZLD010000003.1:24483618-24495622 GCA_026413575.1 Erythroxylum carthagenense | reverse complement strand
TGACCACAAGGTTTTGTTGGGTGCAAGACCCACGTCTCTTACCACTGAGCTACGTAACTCAGTGGTAAGAGGCGTGGGTCTTGCACCCAATAAAACCTTGTGGTCACAGGTTCGACTCTCGCATGCCCCCAAGGGGGGATAGGGTTCACTAAAGAATCTGGTGACCAAAGGGGACAATACCTGGCCAGTGAGAGTCCCCGCCCAAACCAACTTTATATACATAAAAAATGAAGAACATTAGCTCTCTTTAATACAATCTTCAAGATACAATAGCTTTCTCATTATCTTGATTAATCTTAGCTAATGAGTTATTTAGAACATCTATCTAATTACCTGCGAACTAGTACTAAGTATAAATATTAGCTAATTACAATAAAATAGTCACAGTTTACACTCCCCTCTTAAAGCAAGAGCTTGGTGAACATCAAACAAATCCCACTTAGACCATAAAAATGAGAAGAAATAAATAGTTAATACTTTAGTAAACATATCTACAATCTGTAGCTTAATGGAGATGTGCATAGGAGTAATCAAACCACATTTATATTCCTCGATTAAATGATGATCTATTTTTAAATGTTTTGCCCATTTATAAAATACTGGATTAGATGATACATATTGCGGCTTGATTATCACACCCCATTGGGACTGAAAGGGGAAAAAAGATCCAAAAATCATGAAGAATGTAGGAAATATAAAGCAACTGACTTTGAGACTATTGATTGTTTCTTTGTTTTCCAAAAAATTAAGGACGATCCTTAAAACACACAAAAACCTAATAATGATCTCACAGAGTGTGAGAAAGATATCCATTTTGCTTCAAAAGAGGCCTTAAGTTTAAATAAATTATTTGTCAGAAAAAATAACCCTTTTGATGGCTGCCCAAATATATTGGTAACTTCCAGTGTTACTCACAAGGAGCTTGTACGTATTGACTAAGTAGATGTAGTTCGTATGTAATATGAGGTCTAGTAAACACTATATAAAGAAGTCTACCAACAGTTCTTTTGTATTTTTCAAGACTTGAAAGAAGTGGTCATTCATTATTTGAAAGTTTGATCCCTTTTACAACATATGTAGTAGTTGTTTTAGATCCAAGAAGCTATATATCTTTGATTATATCCAATATTTACTTCTTATGATTGGCTGAAGTACCATTCTTGGATATGGAAATTTCCAACCCAAGAAAATAATTGGCATGTCCCAAATCGTTAATAGTAAACTTCTTGACTACAATTATATTGACTTTTGAAATACTAGTAATTTAAACATTATCAACATACATAAGAAAGGGCTAGGAAAGATGAACCTATAGATTTGATGAACATAAAATGATCATATTTAGATTGATTAAAACCAAAATGGTTCAACGGAGAAGTGAATCCATGATTCCATTGCTTTGATGCTTTCTTAAGTCCATGGAAGGACTTTTTAAATATGCATACTTCTCCTTCTTCTGCCTTCACATATCCACTAGGTGGAATCATATACAATTCCTCATTTAAGAAACCATGTAAATACATGCCACCACGGGCTATTCTTGGGTTTTTTTTAGTAAATGCTAAAAACTAGAGACCTTATGTACCCGTTTATTCTTCATAAATTCAGAAATGGCTTTAATATTTGGTTATGGTACAACAATTGGACTAACTTCAGTCCATTGATTTGTAAATCTTAGCTCGCACATGTTAGAGGTAGAATCCCTCATAATGCTAAAGTCTCCTCATTCATTTCTAAAGGGCAATGGTTTGGCAATTTCAAAGGGTTTAATACCCTAATACTTCCCCAATCTCAATAGTACCAATAATCTAGAGATGATTGTTTGGGAACCTCATCCTAAAGGTATCTTCACTAACAAGTCATGCTACAACAGCCTCCAAGCTAAATCTCTAAGAGTTCCCTAGCACTCCCTTCGTTGGCACCACTGCTTCAACCTCAAAGCATCCATGTTCGTATGGCTAGCAATTAACAATTGACTCAGTACCAAAGACAGATGGCATAGAATGTTTGACCAGTATGTGACTTATGTAAGTTGCAACTAGAAGATAGAAACCATTTATTTTTTAGCTGCACCTACTCCATTTCCATATGGAGTAAACTACCCCATAAGCTTTCACCTTTTATTAACTTATACGAATGGACTACTACCCTTAGTTGGATCATCCGAATTTCTAGCTTATGGAAGCAGGATAGTCTACTATTCAAAACAACGTTTTCACTCACAATCTACAACATATGCTGTGAGAGGAATCAAAGAATATACCATAGGGAGCAAACCAATCCATACCAACTTGTTGATTTCATATTCAACAAGATACATAGCCTTGTCATAGCTAAAGATGCAACCCATCACTTGTCAAATAATGAAAGCACGTTGGTTTTTATAACTTATATGATTGCGTAAACTGCATTCTAGTTTGTGTTTTGTCATTGTATGGAGATTCTTTTGATTTCCATAGCAGAAATATCATTGCAATGTTGTAAATAGTTTCACTATAGTTAATGAATTACCTTCAATTTTTTTAAAAAAATCATTGTTTATGTCTAGTTGGTAAAGAGGTCATGAATAAGAGGAAGTCACAACCAACAATATTTGAACTTTAATAATCTTAGTCACAGGTAAAAAAAAATTTGTATAGTCTATCTGGTTATATCCTTTTGTCTTAAGTTTGGCTTTAATCCTATCAATACTTCCATCAGGTTACAGTTTCAATTGTGCACTCACTTCGATTCTATTGACCTTTTTTCCTCCTGGTAACCTTGTTAACTTTTATGTTTCATTATCCTCAAGAGTATCGAGCTTTTGTTTTATAGCCTTGACCTAATCTACATTATGCTTTGCCTAATGATAGGATTATGGTTCTTGGACATTGGACAAATTTTCTAAAAGTGACATGTATGTAGGGGTAAAATTTGAGGGTTTAATGTATGGATAAGTAAAAGGTGTATAAGATGATTCTTTTGGACCTAAAAATGGATCTTATATACTGGCTATTATGAATAACTTGAGACATATAATTATTTAACCATATAGGTTTATGAATCACTCTGGTACTTCTTTGAAACTGAGAGTAATGAGGAGAGTCATGGGAAGTAGGTAATTTAGGATTAATGTACTCAATTAAGGGGAAAGTGCATTTTTAGTTTGCATAAAATTATTTAATTAGGTTGTGGGGTTTGGATTGAATTATTATCATTATCAACTAAAACTGCTAGTAAAGGAATATCTAGTTGAGAAATAGAAATGAAATTATATAAAAATTAGGTTTCATGGAAGATAACATATTTGGATATTAAAATAGTTTAGGAATCAAGATGAAATAATTTGAAAACTTTTTGACCTTGACTATATCCAATGAATATAAAAGTATTGGCCCTTTGATCAAACTTGTCTTTATGAGGATATGTGTTAGTTGCAAAATACAAACATCCAAAGGTTATGAAAATTCCATATTTAGCTTGACGACCATATAGATTTTTGTAATGTATTTTCTAGTTTAATACTAAGGTAGGCAATCTATTAAAGATATATATGGTTATTTTGTTGGACCCTGAAAATTTTTGCTTTAAGTTAAGCATGATTTGAAATAGTTTTGAGGTTTAGATAGATTAAATTTTTGGAGATATAATTATGTCAAGGTTAGTAGGATTTATTGAATGGGTAAGTGGAATTAAAGTGTTAATTTAATAAGGATTAAGGGTACAAATGGAAAAAGAATATGTTGTCTTGCTTATAAGAGGAGAAAAACGTGAATTAAAGAGGGAGGAGATTGAAAAACGAAAATAAGAGAGAAGAAGAGAGGTTTCGATGAACAAGAAAAGAAGAGAAATCAAGTTTGTTAAGGTAGGTTAACCATCTTTTCTTCTTGCTTTATTAAAGGAATGGGTTGTATTGAGGATGAAGGAGTTAGAGAGAAAAGAGGTTTGTTCGGGAAGAAGATGGATTGGGAGAACCCAATTGATTTTAGGGTTTCTAAACTAGATCTTAGGTTTTCTAACCTAGATGGACAATGGGTATGTTAGATTTGAGTTTAATTTGTGTTTATTGCAATTTTGTGATTTTTTTTTAAGTTTAAGAATTTTATTGGAATGTTATTTTGAATGGAACCTTAATTGTTTTAGGAAACCAAGGGAATCCTACCCAAGAGTAAGGAGAAAGCCAAGCTTGACTTGTATTTTTACAGGCTAATTAGGTGGGCAATGTATTTATAGTTACTGTGTAATTGGGCAAATTCTTGCCTATGTGCGTGTATGTTGATTTGCTGGAAATTGAAATAATTGTGAATGTTTGGAAATGCTTGATGCATTGTGATTATGTTATACCTTGAAAAAAATTATAACATTTGGAATTAGATGAAAAGAAGAAAAAGCATGAAATATGAGCATATAATTGAATTGAGCATAAATTGGTTGTGATTGGGCAAGAGAGGAACCTGTTTTATTAGTCACGTGCATGTTGACCCATAACCTTCTCCCGGCTGTCCACTTGAGGCCACGAGATCCTGAGAAATCAGACTCGTTTTGTTCACGGTGTAAACTTTGGTTTCTCCGTTTCATTCCACGGAACTCTCTAGCCATTTGTTTGTGTATTGCATCTTTAAATTTTGAAGTATGGTACATAGTTGAGTGTTAGGTTAAATGGATGAAGTTTATGCTATGCGTTATAAGTTTGAGTTAAATTGATCAAATGCTTAAATTGCTTAAATAACGTGAGAATGCTCAAATTGTTATATATACATGTACATATGTTTGAATATGTGGCCAATTGCCAATGACTATAAATATATTAGCCACTAAGCTGTGTAGCTCATCCCACTATTCTCCCCTCAAGTGCAGAACGAGAAGGTTAGCAATCCTTACAAGGCATCGGAAACTCCAAGATATTATAAACTTTTGTAACTAAGTTAGTTCGAACACTTTTGTATAGCTTCATAAACATATTAAACATTGAGCATCCTATATATGTTGTATTTTGTGTTAAGCCCTTGTTTATAATGTTATTATGTAATTAAAGTTATGTATAAGCTTTTGTTGATTTGGAAAATGAGTTTAGAACTGAAAAGTTCCCCAGGTGTATGTGCATGTTTCTTTTGTAGTTGTACATTTCATAATCTAAGTCTTTCATAGGTGTATAAATTGCGTACCGATTTCAAGGAAAAAAACTGGACTAATTCATGCTAAACTTGTAACAACCCAGATCACCCGCTCATAGATATTGTCCGCTTTGGACCTTGGCCTAGCCAAGGTCTCACGGTTTTGCTTTTCCCAAGGCCTTCCCAAGAAGTCACCCATCCTAAAACTACTCTCACACAAGCACCTTTTACCTCGGAGTTCCGATGGGATCCGGTGCATTAGGCCATAGAAAACACATCTATAAGGAAGAAGTATCTGTACCCTTATAAGGCGTACTTTGTTCCCCTCTCCAACCGATGTGGGATCTCATAAAACTAGTTAAATTTGTTTTCTGGAAAGTTGTAGCTTATCTTTCTAGCTTTCCAATCGTATAAAGTATGAAAATTTTGGATATAGGAGTCAAAAGTTATCGTCTTTATAAGTGGAGATGCTCAGGAGTATAGGACGTATTGTTTGGTGAGGACGTATCATCTGGTAAAGACGTATCCTCTAGTGATGACGTATTGTTTGGTGATGACGTGTCATCTAGTAAGGACGCATCGTCTTGTGAGGATGCTTTGTCTGGCAAGGATGTATCGTCTGGTAAGGACGCTTAGTCTGGCGAGGACACTTCGTCTGGCGAGGACACTTCGTCTAGTGAAGACGTATTATCTGATGACGTCATATTGTCTGATGTACTGTTCATTTGATCCTATCCTCTAGTCTCATTTTTGACCCTTTAGATGATAGAATTTGCCTTCGAGGTCTCATAAAAGTTATAGATCTAGAAGTCCTCTTCAAAACCACTCAAAGAAAACCTTAATCCGAAATCTCTAGTGAAAGTTATGCCAATTGTTCCGAGATAGGTACAACGTGATTGAGGACATGAGCATGATTGATTCTTTTGGCCATAACTTTATAACCCGACCTTCGACCTCCAAATTAAGTGATTTTTGAAGCAATAGATTCTCGAAACATTTTCTTATCTCTCACTAAAATTTGTAGCTTTTGGGGTCAATTTGAAAGAGATTGATGGAAGGAAAATGAGGGATCGATCAGAGGGGCATAACTAGGTTATTAATATACCTTGGATTTTTAAGCATATCTTGAGTTATAGAGCTCCAAATGAGAAGTTTCTTGTTTCAAAATAAACTAGAGGCATAGAGCTACAATTGGCTTGAAAAAACAAATTGTGATGCTGGTGATGGTCTGTTGTGGGCAAGCCACCCTTATGAGATGACGGCAAAGTGAGGGTTCATTGGAATAACCCTATAAGGAAACTCACTCACGCTTTTCGACTCCGGAATCATAGTTGGGCTTTGAAAATAGGGCCCAACATTTTGTGGTATCAGAACGATTGTCGGGCTCCAGAAACAGGGTCCAACATCTTATGGTATCAGAGCAATTGTTAGGCTTCAGAAACGAAGTCCAACATCTTATGGTATCAGAGCGATTGTTGAGCTTCAGAAACGGGGTCCAACATATTTAGACTGACTCTCCCCAAAATTTTCTTAGTAAGGAAGCCTAAAATGTTAATGCTTTAGCAACATACAACAAATGCTTATATTTCCTCTCAAATATTTCATTCTATTGAGGAGTATAAACACATAAATTTTGATGTATACTACCCAATTGAATAAAAACCTTCAAAGAAGCATTCCTTAAGAAGTCAATCCCATTATCAGACCTAACAAGCTTAATATTCTTCCCAAATTGATTAAAAATCATCTTACAAAATATCTCCAAAATGTGAATAACTTGACTTTTATGACTTATTAAGTAAGTTTTTGTTGCTATATTAAAATGATCCACTAAAGTAAGAAAATATGTCCGCCATATAAATATTTTTGTTTATATTGACCCCAAACATCTATATGGACTAGTTGGAAGATATCTGTAGTATGTATTTCACTATAAGAAAAGGTAGTTGATGTTGTTTAGCTTAAGGGCATACTTCATTTAGATATTCTAGACAACTCTCTTTATCATCAATATATTCAATATATTTTATTACATTAGTAGAATGATGGTTTAATCTTAAATGTTATATTGAGTACATAGGCACAAAAGATAACAAGAATCTTATCCTCATCAAGAGTATATAGAGAATACTATATAATGGTCTATTCATTAAATAAAACTTTGTCTAAAATATATAGTCTCCCTATCACTTTACCAACTGCTAGTATCTTTTCACTCTTCAGGTCATGTAAGATGCAGTAGGATTCCAAGAATTTGAAAACAATTAAGGCTATATTGACAAGTTTATTGATAGGCCATAGATTATATTTAAAAGTAGGTATATTTAAGGCTTGGGTTAAAACTATTTTATCATTAAATATAACATAACCAATATGATATATAAGCTTTAGGGATCCCTTTGGTAAGTACACAATGTGAACTTATCAATTAAATTTATCAACCATAATAGGATCATTTAATAAGTTTTAATCCACACATATGTAATTTAAAGCTCTAGTGTCTAATGTCCAAGATCATGGTTATATGAACCAAGACAAGGCATAGCTCTATATAAAATTGTATTTGTAAAATCATTCAGATGAGGAAACTTCACCATGATGGGATCACTTGGAGCTTTTAATTTCATCATCTTCATTAATTCCTACTTTATCATATTATCAAGAGATAAATATCTACTTTATCAAATTATATAGCTTCTTCATGAGTTGCATTGGCTACAAATGTATTGCTAATAGCTTTCCCTCTCCTTTCTTGCAATTCCTTATACCATTTTGCAGTCCTATGTAATTTGAAGCAAGTGCCTTCTTTTATACCCATTCTTCTTACATTAGTTACAATACAACTCACTCCTGTCCATAAATCTTGCCTTTCATTTAAGGTTTCCATCTACATCAACTTTCCTTTGAGTTTTCGCAAACATTGCATTATTCTCTGTTGATTAGAGTTATTAGAATGGATTATTTCTACGCATATATTTAGGAATTAATATCTGTAGTGATCTCTTCTTCTAATTGAGATATCTCTCCCTATAATTGGGAGATTTGATAACTACGAATATCTCCTAATTATTCCTAGGTTTCTTCTTTATTCCTAGGTTTCTTGTTTATATACTGCAGAAATCCTATATATAGACATCTCAATTCAATATAGAATTGTTTTCTTCAAGGTATCAGAGCCTTGCCTGATTTAAGGGCTTGTTCTTCTTTTTATATTTTTTTCCTTTGGTTGTTCCTCTTTGTTCTAAACAGTGAATGATTGAGTTTGTACTCTCCTAAAAACAAAGTGCCTTTTCTATCATCGCCCTCCCTTCCTATTTTAGAACCGATTGGTAACTTGTGGCAAACTTGACATCATCGATGCGGCCACACTTCGCCACATGCCACCGCAGATCTTCAGCTTCCGATATGCGTGAAGTCCACATGCCACCCTCTGGCCATCTTTTCCTGTCAGCTCTTGGAACACTAATGTCGCTAGCTCCTATTCATCCTCTGTTGTAGTCTAAACAAAAAATATAAATTAAATTCTATCTAGACCAATTAGAGGTAAGTGCACCCCATCGACAAGTAATATAAAATGGTAAGAACCAGATATCGTACTCAAGGGAATTCTAACATGCAAAATAATTAAATTAAACTATGAAAAATTACTAGGATGATCAAGAATCGATTGATTTGAAAATAAAATAAAATAAAGTAAGCAAATCAAGGAAATATGAAAAATGCAAGGTATGAATTAAAAAAAGACTAGATTTAATCAAATGACAGAAATTGGCTAAGGTATCAGATTTCAATTGGATTGGTACTAAAAATTGTAATGGTGGATTGATCTAGGAATTACTTCACTTAAGCAAGTCGAACCCAATATCCATGGGTATTCCTTTCTATTCTAAATTCGAGTTACCCACTTGGTTCATAGATAATTCGAAATAAAAGGTGTTCAATACAAGAAGCCTAAAACTAAGTTAATTAATCCTAGATATCCTCACACAAGATCCTAAGATTGGTCTACACTTTAGTTTCGAGTATATAACTTGATTAAATTTTCGAAAAATTAAATTCCATTAGTTGTGGCATTCAATCATCTAAGGCCTTAATCCAGGTGATCAAACTAAATTAGGACTAAATATGCATTCAATCAAGCAAAAACTAATACCACAAAAATTATACTAATCCAATATCAATCTTAACCTTAACCGAAAAAAAAACTTTCACATATTCATCAATGTAACATAAATCATGATCATAATATATGGTTGCATGGATTAAATCCACATAATTAAAATAAACAAGGAATAAAAAAAATTAAATCTCAGTAACAATTGGGATCGAAAAGCCTTGGCCAATTCATTGTCTTCTTTGGTCGCTTGCATGAATGGAGTGGAATGTGTGTTCTTAGAGTTGGGGGGTGCTACGTTGCTCTCCAACTGCTTCAACATGCCTTCGCCACCAGCTCCTTCAACACCTTTTTATCCACCAGCTGCTTCAACGTGGATGCTTCCTTCCTTGCCACCTCAACGTAGCTGCTTCCTTCCTTCCTTTGTCTTCATATTCTCTATATTGTCCATTGCCACCAGCTCAATGTTATTTTTTCCTATCCAACCAACTGATTGCATTGTTGTGAAATGAGTGAAGGTTGTGTCAATGAGTGGAGCCAGCTACTTCGTTGTTCACGCCATTAACTTCTTCAACTCCCACCAGCTAATGTGTTTTGTCCCTAGCTAACGTGTGTCTCCACCAGCTACTTCACGTTCTCCTCAAGCCACCAGTTGCAATGTGTTTTGATCTATGCCACTAGCTGCAACGTTGTGTGAGTGGAGAGTGTTGAGTGAGGGCTGTGCATGAGTGAGTCCTTCCTTGCCACCTCAATGTTTTTGCTTCAACGTCCCCTATCTTCACCAGCTATTTTCGATTGTTTATCTCCACCAACTTCTTGCCTCAACGTGTGTGAGTGGAGAGCCTCCTCAGTGGTGGTGTGACATGAGTGTTGGATTGGAGCTACTTCATTCCTTGAGGTGTCTAAACTCCAGTAGCCTATTGGAAAAAAAATCATGAAAGTATCTAGTTGTTTATAAATCCTGTATGTTAGTATGTTTTTATTGTCCTAAGTGATTCTAAAGAAGATCAATGGGAAAAGGTAACCTTTAGAGTTCTAATAATCCTGCACTTCAAATCAGTCCTATGAAACTTGATGGAACTAATTATCCTTCTTAGTCAAGATCTTGATTGTTGTTCGTCAAAGCTAAAGGCTTAGAGGATTACATTAATGGTGATAGTAAGAGACTTGATGTCAATAATGTTGATTATAATCATTAGGAATCTGAGAATTCCCTTATGATATTGTGGCTTATCAATTTAATGCAACTAGATGTTGCTTGGATGTATCTATTACTTGACATAATAATAAAGATATGGCAAGCTACTTCTCTGATGTACTCTCAAGTAGGTAATAAAGCACAAATTTTTTTAAATTTGTAATAAATTGCATAACTTGAAGCAGGGAGATATGACCGTATCATAGTACTTTATGGAGCTATATGGATTATGGTAAGAACGAGATTATTATAAGGGTTTTCAATCATAATGCTCAAAAAGATGTTGCTAAATTCCAAAAAATGATAGAGGAGGATCGAGTATTTGATTTTTAGCAAGTCTTAACCTAGAATATGATCCTATACGAACTATTATACTTGGAAAAGAATCTTTCCCTTTAGTACAACTTGCACATTCTCTCATTTAGCAAGAAGAAAGTAAAAAAAATATGTTATGCTACATACAACCATTATTAAGAAAGCAGGGTTAGTGGCTAGTTATAATGACAAGCTAAATTTTAAAGATCACTTGCATTATGATTATTATAGAAAAGAAAGGCGTACCAAAGAAACCTGCTGAAAACTCCATAGGTGGACAAATTAGAGTTGTGGAAAATACGGAGGCTCTGTGGTAAGGGACCATGCTCACTTGTCCCAAGGGAATGAAGCTTTTGAAGCACCATTAACTGGAGTTTTATCCAATGAGGAACTTTCGAGCTTAAGACATCTTCTCTCAAAACTAGACTCTCCTTCCATAATTTATACACCAAATATCGTAAAATCACGTATTGTGTACTTAAATCCTAAAGATAATCCTTGGATTATAGACTCTGGAGCTAACAGACATATGATAAGTTCTCAAAACAAAATTTTAACATATTCTAATGGAAAAAAGGGGATAATATTAGAATAACATATCAGTTTTTTACTTCCTTATTTGGTACAGGTTCTGTTAACTGTACTCCCAATATCACTTTTTCATTAATTCTTCACGTACCTTATTTTCGTATTAATCTTCTCTCCGTCAGTTCTATCACTAACGATCTTAATTGCAAAATTAAAATTTTCCTAACTATTGTATTCTTCAAAACCACCACATAGGATAGAGGATTGGCACCAGCAGACTGAAAGATGACTTATATGTCTTAGATCCCATGATAGTTGCTTATCAAGCGTCTCTTGGATTAATGAGCTATTTACAGCTAACATCTAACTAACTACTTGCTGAATAGGACTAAGTAAAAATATTAGCTAAATATAATAAATTAGCCATATTTTATAATTAACCATGGAATGCGCGAATGCTTTCGAGTTTAGACAACTGACAAATTATACAGGGACTGACCATTTCCACCAGGAAACACTAAATCCTATGTCCAGTAATCTGTGCCTGAGAACCTAAGTTTAGGCACAGTTTTCCTGAATATGTTCAGCCAAGCCCAACATCGATTTATCAGATTTGTCTGGCAAAAAATTGCACTGTGTTGGAGTAAATTGTTTTGCAAAACCTGTTGTTCTAAAGTTAGCTGAAGATCTTGCAATGTCAATCAAGTTGAAGAAGAAAAGAAGAGTGAAAATCAAGTTGAATCATCCTAGACTTGT
>JANZLD010000003.1:24448772-24459496 GCA_026413575.1 Erythroxylum carthagenense | reverse complement strand
AATTATAAAATACATAATCCTACACTCCAATTCCATTTTTCAAACCTCTAGACTTCAATTTTCACTCCAATTCACTACTCAAGGCACAATTTACACTAAATCACAGCATTTCCAATTTTCACAATTATGCCGGGAATATGTCATACATGCTTGTACATGCATATGCTAGTGCAACAATAGTCATTTATCAATAATATAGAGGTTAAATGCATGTGCAATTTAAAAGATGCATGCACACAGTCCTAACCCATCCGAATTACCAATATGCCCATCACATTGGTAACGGGATGTTACACCACGTATGATAAAAACACATTAATTCGTAATTTTACATAGGCACAGAACCAAAAATCAATTTCTTAAATCTTTACACACGGGCATGTGAGAGACCATGTATCTTAAGATACACGGGTGTGTAACTATACACAACCAAAAATCAATTTCTTCAATCTTTACACATTTACAAAGATAGACACATTTTCTATACACAGGCGTGTAGGTTTTTAGTTGCTTCAAATCTTCGTCTCATGATATGATTTCATCCAAATTCTTTTCCTTTATATCCATGAAGACAATTATGACCTATAAATGCATTTGGAGTGAATTAAATACCAAAAATACAATAAAATTATGAAATAACAAGCAAAACACATCAAATATGAGTGTATAATTATGGTCAAATATATATTTATCAAACATCTCCTCACTTAAGCTTTTGCTTGTCCTCAAGCAAATCATAGTTGAAATTATTAACTTAATGACATCCATCCTTTATTAATTCAACCTGTCTATGTATATTGTAAATCATCATGTCATATTAATCAAATTAACCTAAAATTAGAATTAATTTATCCTGAAACTAACTTCATATGTCAATATTAGTAGCAATCAAGTCAATAATCTTATTGAAATCAAAAGCATAAACCTTACACCTTCACCAAGGTTTAACTCAAGTCATTGGTACTATACTATTTTTCTATAATCGCAAATTTTTTTAAAATCATATTTCAAGCATTCATCATGTACCACAATTAAAGAAATATTGGACCTTAAAATAATTCAAATTTGACCTATTTAAGTAATGTAAATATCAAAAAAATAAAAAGGTTTCAACGAAAAATAGGATAAAGGTTAATAATTTAGGTTACAATCAATGAAAAAGGTTAAGGCTCAAAATTGGTTATCCCTAAATGATGCAATATAGTAAGGTAATTATCAAAGAAATAGGCTTAAACAATTGTTAGATCTAAGTGCTTTTATCAATTTAATGCTTCTAATCAAATATGATCCCCAAATGTATAATAAAACCAAGTTCTAGAATTGTTCAACTAGGCATGATAACATATATGAAAGAATAACAGAGCTTAAATATAGATGTAATTTGTTCTTAAGCTCAAAACTCACAAAAAATGGTCTTATATATGTGTAAATAATATTTAATTTTTATTCAAATTAACTATTTTAATGATTACTAACAATATGAATTGTAAAAAAAATTATTCTAACTATTATCATTTTGCGTACTAATTCAAATCAATATTCAATAATGAAATAAAGTATTTATGGATAGATTTCAACTAATTCAGGATATCAATTAATAAGGTATAATAACCAACATTATAATAAACTTAAGAAAATTATTAACCCCTTCCACACACTTAAAATTGTAAATTGTCCCTAATGTACAAAATATAAGCATATCAAAGTCAAAAGTGAGAAAGTGGAAAAGGATAAAAAGATAAAAATAACAATAAAGGAAATAAATACAAAAATATAAAAATAGAAATAACATAAAATTTAAAATAAATCCTATCCTAATTCATGGTTTACCTCCCATGTTGTACTTGTTTAACGTCATTAGCTCTATATACCCTACATGTTTACCATCATCATAGGTCTATAATGAGTGACTTGTTTCCACCAATTTCTCCACAAAGAGGTTTAGTAGCCTGTAAATATGTCACATGTTCTAAGATAATAATAAGAGCATAATTTATCAAACTAATAAATTCTATCGACTACATTAACATTTTTTTTAATGAAAAACTGTTAATAAAATAAGGGATAAAAACTCCTTGAAACTCAAACAGTTTTTCCTTTGGGAAGTGGGAACCTTTCGTACTTGAGGTGACTAACAATGATTCATCAATAGTTTTCTCCATTGGTTCCTCTTCTAGTTCTTCCTCAACCACCTTTGCCCATTCCTTTGTCCATTCTTCTTCTTCTTCTTCTTTTTGGGAAAGGTTTCTGGCTCGTCTTCTTCTTCAATGATCTCTTACCACTTCTCTACTTTAGCTTCTTGAATAAAAGCTTCCTCGTCTTCTTCATTCTCTACTTCTAGAAGCTTGTTTCCACTCTAAAGGGTGATTGTCATTCCACATTCTGTAGGATCTATTTTAGTAGTACTAAGGAAACTTTCTTGCATTTTTTCAAATAATATCTTCACCAACTAACTAACCCAATTCACCATGTTATGTATATGAGCGTCTGTTCTCTGATGTCTCATGTTTGATTCTTAAAGAAATTTGTCCATCATATCCTCCAGAGTTGGCTTTTTAACATGAGGTGTTTATTTTTGTGAATATTTAGTTAAAGCGTAATCATTCCACCCATAAGCATAAGAGTTGCTCCACTCTGAATTATAAATAATCTTATATAGTGCACCTTAAGGTTGCTCTAAATTATAAATAATCTTATATAGTGCACCTTAAGGTTGCTCTGAATTATAAATAATCTTATATAGTGCACCTTAAGGTTGGTATTGCATGCTTGGTTGCTCCCATATATAAGTTGGCACCTGACATTCATAATTGTAGTTATTTACTCCCATAAATGTCGCAACATAACATGGAATTTTGTTAAGCTTCCAAAAACATGTCACCAAACTTTTCTTTCCAATATGGTGATGTTGCCAAAGGCTTTCCAAATATTACAGTCCTTGGCAATGAAACCAAAAACTTGATTGGTTTATTTTTATACCAATATTTAAGTTATTGTAAGTGTATGGTGCAACTATAGCTAGCAGAGACAAGTACGGGTCGATCCTATAAAGACCGTAAATACTAGTAATTACCATTTTTATTATCTAGCCTAAGAATTTGATTTTGGTTTTAAATTAAAATTAAAGTTAAAAAATAAACTAAATTAAGATTAAACAATTATGAATCAGGATAAGAAAAATATAAAGAAGATTTAATTTCAAATAGTAGTGTCTAGGTGATGAATCTCCCTAAGAATCTTTAAATTATGAACCTTTTTTCATGCAATCATATTATTGATTATTAGACCATTAAAACTCCTATCTTATGTTAATAACTCTCTCAAGACTATTAATAACTAATATATTAGTTAATTAACAGAAATCTTTCTAGTTAAAACCCTAGGATTCCTTTATCGATTTATGAATTTTGCTATTAGGTTTGACCCTAATCTAGAGGATTTATGTCGGGCTATTTCTTGGTTTGCATGTAACTCCTTCCAATTATTGTGGATCTATTCATACAAGAGGATTTATGAATCTCAATCATATGAAATCAAATCATGCACTAATATTTCGGATATATTAGAACAAGAATAAAACATATAATTGAATTATAATAGTTAATCAATATTATTGCTTTGAATAAAATATTAAAATATGTTGTTATCCCAAATTAGGGTTCATCACACCTAGACACTAAAACCATTTAGTTACTAATAACAAAAAATGAAATCAAAGATTAACGTAAAGAAAAAATAATAAAAATAAAGGAATCATAATTCTAAATCTCTTTTTTTTTTCTATTGAATCTTTTTACAATTTTAGAGTTTAATGTTGTTATCTATTAGATCTCTTGATGTTAACTTTGTGTTTTCCTCATCCTTTGATCAGAATCGTTACCTCTCTACGTATTATATGTCTTAAAACTACTGTAAACTAGGATCTCCTTTATTTGCCTCTGCTCACTTTCTTTATAGTAAAATTTAGGATTTCTAGGATATATACAGTCACTTATATGGGTATGAGACAAACCATGTATAATCAGAAACACCTGAATTTGCAATTTTACATAGGCGTAAAGACTTACATGGGCAATATACATAGCCATGTATTTCAAGATATATAGGTGTGTAACACGGGCAGTATACATGGCCATGTATTTCAAGATATATGGTGGTGTAACTCCACAGAGCTAGAAATAAATTTCTTTAATCTTTACACATTTACATAGACTTACACAATCTCTATACACTGGCATGTAGGTCCTTAGTTGCTATGATTTCAATTGAATTCTTCTCCTGTATTTCCATGAAGGTAATTAGAACTTATACATGCATTGAAGCGAATTAAGTACCAAAAATACAACCAACTATAAAATAACAAGCAAAACACATCAAATATGGGTGTATATTTATAGTCAAATATGTATTCATCAATTCATATATGGGGATTTCACAAAATGGGAATGAGGAATTTTCAACAAAAAAAGTTCTCTCTAAACTAAACGTGAAAGTCATTTCCCATTAGATAGCTATTCCTATAACTCCACTCTTAACTTGGATTATATATCCAAAAAGGTTTCCTCTTAGCCATTCCACTTGCTGCCTAGTGGAGGCGTGGTTATTCGAAGTGGATTCCCTCTTTTCTAGTAGATGTCAAACTTACTACCCCATTGACTAAGAAGGGGACGAGCACACCAGTTACATAGAACCTTTTCTTTTTGTTGTTGCCAACACTTTCTTGAGCCAAGTTGGAATTCATTATTAGAATAGAAAAGAAAGGGTAAATGAAGTCTGAAGGTTGCTATTCAAATAAGTCGGTAGGCAGGAGGAGGAGGGGGTTTGACAATCACACCACTACAATTGAAAAAGTACCTTCAGATAGCACATACCATAGAACATTTACAACCTTCTTCATTTTTTATGAAAACTAAATCTTGATTTTTGAAAGCTTTTTCCTTACCCAATTGCCTCCTTTGTAGAGAATTTCCTTTAATGGTTAGGGGAAGCATTCCCTTATTTGAAATTGGAGTGCATTCTTTCCAACCTTGTTTAAATGGGGGGATTTGGTTTAAACCTCAGGTGATTTTCTCCTATAGGCATCCCAAATTCAGGGGCCTTTTTGTTAGGATAGACCTAGAATTGCCTTTCTTATACTGGAAGTTGAGCAAAGGTTTTTATTCCTTCTATGGGATTAGCCAGGGACTACCTTCTCATTTAAATATCCTATGGTTCTTTTCTCATATGACTAACCTAGGTCTTCTCGTCAAGAAGTTCCTTACCCTAACCCTAAGGGATCTAATTTTTTCATGCCAATCAGTTAGATACCTTCCACTCCCTAATAGCTCAAGTAGCTCAATAAGGGTGAATACTTTTCTTGAGTCAGCTTCTTTCTTCAATTTAGTCAGCATTCTGGAGGATACCCTATATATATTATTATATAATTTTAAAAAATGGATAATCAAACCTATTTATTGATTTAATTGAAGACCAAAGAGGTTAATAGAATAAGGTCTCAAATGAAAAGATATATCTGTAAAAAAAATTTGATTATGCCTATTCCGAATCCTAAATGGAATGGAATGATGGAGGGATCCATATGTAAACATAATATATATTTAAATATGCCCAAACCACCCCTTCTTATTCTTATAATGATAATTTATATAATAATGAGAATGTATATAAGCCTATTTTTGTTTGGTCTTGTATGGAATGAGCTTATAATTATAGGATCGACTCGATTATCATATTATAAGTTAAAAGTTCAAAACCCTCCCCAATTTGATTATGCCTATTCCTAATCCTAAATGGAATGGAATGATGGAGGGATCCATATATAAATATAATATCTATTTAGATACGACAAAACTACCCCTTCTTATTCTTATAATGATAATTTATATAATAAGAGTGTATATAAGCCTATTTTTGTTTGATCTGGTATAGAATGAGCTTATAATTATGGAATCGACTCAATTATTAGCTTATAGGTTAAAAATTCATATCCCTACCCTATTCCCATTTTGGGCTGAACATATCTACTAATTCTTAGTTATAGTTAGCAAGAGGGATCTTGAATTAAAAATAGATATTGAAACTAAAAAAGGGTATCTTAAACAATTTCAATAATCGGGTTCATTGATATTCCTAGTATAATAGATGTTATCAGGCATACAATCATACTTAATTCGGTGGGATTGTTTGATCTTAAAGGGGATCTTTTATAATTTCACATGTGAGGGGGTTATTTCTTGGTTTCATCTAGTTATTAAGAACTTGATTATTCTTAGATACTATTAGATAGAAACAACTCTTGTAAGGAGTCCTATTGAAACTAAGAAATATGGGCCTACCTACCATTCACATTAGAATAAATGGAATTTTATGAAAAAACCTACCAGTAAAGGAAGACCTCCTAACGATAAGAGACAAAGGGCTAAAAAGAGGGCCAAAAAAGGATCTTTCGTATATAATCCTGATAACCTCAAATGTTGTCAGTTCCAGTATGTAGACTAAATAAAATAATGCAAGTAAAAGTTCCTAGATTCATAGAGATATAGAAGAGCATATAAGTTATCATGCTTGCATGTCTACCATTTGAGTTTCCAATAATTATTCCAATAATTATTTATTTGATTTGACCTATGGAAGAATATGCAAGTTTCATGCTTTTTTATTAATAGTAATGAGATTCCCCACTATTATACTTATAATAGCTAGGATTTCTAAAAGAAGATGTCATTCATTAATTGATAAATAAAAAGGAATTTCAAAAATTTGAGAGCTTGAAGATAAAACAACAACTTTCAAAGTAACTGAAAAAAAAACATGACTAGAGTGGGAGAGTTAAGAGTTGAAAAGAGAATTCCTCACTTCTTTCTCTCTTTTAAAGCATTACATGATACTTTCATCTTACAGGGCTCTTAAATGATAAAAAAGAAGAAATCATCTTCTTTCTTTTTTAATTACCTTCCTTGTGTATGTATAGAACCAAATCCATTTAACTTCTAAAAAGGAACAAAAACTTAACTTTTTAAGGAATCCTTCATCAGTAGTTATGAATGACTAATTTTTCTCAATCTTTTCAACCTCCTAGTTCTGTAGGAGTAAATAAGAAAGATTACGACATAGAACCATTTAATTTGATTTGCTTTTAATAGCCATGAGATGATCATCTTAGAGTGACCCTCTTGTCGACAGATGCTGCTATTACACTTGTAGCCTTTGAAAACCAACTATATAGCATCTACATCGATAATTTAGGTATTGTATATGTCATTAGTCCGATCTTTTGTAGGAGATACCTGTAATAACAAAGTTTCAAAATGAACATGTTTATCATAAAAGATTCATTATTCCTAGCCCTGCTTTATTTCACCTTAATTATTATTTAAGCAAGTAAAATTTATGTTTTGGTCTAGGTGGGGATAACATTTCTCCTTTGTATGTCCATAGAGTTTTGAAAAATCCAAACATCTTAGAGATAGATAAAGAGGTAGAAATTTTTCGAACGAACCATACTCTTTGGTATACGTCAAGAGTTCATTAATGAGAAAGGGATGGGGAAACCTTGAACCCAATTCTTACAGTGATGAATATAAGCATAATTGAAATTCCTAGGGAGCTATACATTTTTGTATTGATAAGATCATTCAATATTTCGTGAAGCTCGATCTCCCACCGGATGAACCATATAGCCAAAAGAAACTATGAACTAGAATAGAAGAGTTTGACCCGCCTATGAGTAAATATTTCATAGTAGCCTTATTAAACCGTATATCTTTCTTAATGTATCCAGATAATAGGTAAGAACATAAACTTAAATATTTTGAAGTTACAAAGATTCGTTAGCACTGGATAAAAACATTCCTTCTCTAGTAGTTGTTAATAAGAATGAGAGAAACTTTTTTACACTAGTTTTTGTACATTTTTTATACTCTACGGATAGAGGAATACGTAGTGTTGAATATAGTAAAATAAGAAATTGAAAGATTTCCTTGAAATTGTTTGTTTGGAAATTTCCCAAAAAGCTAATTGTAGATTTTTCTCTCCATCACAACAATAGGGTCATTATACTCATTACTAAACTTGTTGAAGAGATGAAATATAATCAAGGTATATATTTTTGATTAGAAGTTGAGTCAATCATCAGAAGAAGAATTAGGTGAAAAATTAGGATACATTTTGGGAAATTAAAATTTCCATCAAATAGAAGCAAAAGAAAGGCTTTCATAAAAATTCTTGTAGAATCGAGAATGAATTTTTCATTTTGTACATGCTTGATCATTAATTAGTAATTGCATCCAATCTGCAAAAAATCCCAATTGTTTTAAACTTTCTATTTTTTTTAGAATAGAACATTTATGAAATCCTTATAAATAGGTTCAAACCTTATTCCATGGTATTTACCTCTTTCTTATTCTTAAATAAGTCATTGAGAGGGTTAAACTAATCCATGATTTTTGTTTCATCTTTCCTTTTCGTTTGTTTTAAGAACTACAGTGATCAATTATGAATTTTATTTTCCTATTAATTCTTTCCCAATCGATATGTATAGCTCCATGAGTCTATATGTCTATACAGATCATCTTTATGGATTAACAAAAACTTGTATAAGTTATATTTTCCTTTTCCATTCTATAAGTTTCTTCCTTTCTACATATGGAATTGCCACTCCCATTGACGGAATCCACTAATTCAGAACTGAATTTGAAAGCCATATTTCGACCTAGAAGTTTTTTAGGATACCCCTGATAACCAACAAATGCGAAGTGCTTTTCTTTATAGAATCATAGGGAATTTGATGAGTCAATCCGCCTATATGTCTTGCTTTTACTACAATATTAGGAGTTACTCCATGCATTGTTTGATGTAAAAAATTAAAACATATAGTCAATTTTTTGTCTTTTGTTAAATCTTTTTCATTGCTCGATAGATAATTGGATACGTCAATGATTTTTTTCCTTACTTTAGGATAGGGTTAACCAACATATTAACTAATTAATTAAGATAAATTAGATCGAATTTTGTAATTCTCCTTTTGTAGTACCTCAAAGTGACATGAGTGTGAAAAGGGTTCTCAAGAATTCTTTTTCCTTTTCTTTTACAAGGGCTAATAAAATAATTTATTTTGTCTTTTTGACCTTATATTGTAAGGTAGATCTCAAAAGATATGAAAGGCCTCCCTTCAAGTAGTACATACGATTTTCATCAAATACGACTTTCCACAAAATTCTATATTTATTGATGATATCGAGTATATAATTATGTTAACTCACTTGAAATTGAGTATATGATTCCCTCTCTTTCTTATTAGGAAAAAGAATTTTGTATTTTACATATCTATATAATCGAGTCCTTGGTTTTTTGAAATAGTGTATAAAGAAGTGTTTCGAATTATTGCTATTTGGCTAGGACCTATTCTAAAAATTAAAAATTCGATGCATTTTGAATTATTTGTTGACATGAACAAAGTTAAAGAAAACCTCTAAAATTATTCCAATATTTGACATTGGACATATAATAGTTCAAATCGAATCTCTTTAGAAAGAAGATCTTTTATCTTATGGTATTCTGCTCTAGTCCACTTATAAAACTTTCATTATCGAGTTAGCCATAAACTTTAAATGTTTTTATCAATACTTATGGCATCATCAAATGATAAAAGTTTTGGACAAGAATCTATAACGCACTAGAATGCCTTTGTTGATGATCCTTTACTTTGACTGCATGTAGGGTTCCTTGAATAATATGATATCTCACACTAGGTAAATCCTTGACCCTTCCCCCTCTTACTAAGACTACAAAATGTTCTTGCAGTTATCGCCAATACCAGGTATATAAGCAGTGATTTCAAATCCAAAGGTTAATAATACTCTGGCAACTTTATGCAAGGTAGAGTTTGGTTTTTTAGTGGTGATAGTAGAAAAGTTGGTAGATAAGTCACCCTTACTACTACTTTACAAAACCATACATGAGATTTTCACCTCATACGAATCCTTGTTTAAATCTTTTAAAGTCACTGGATCCTTTTCCTTGTTTGAGAAGCTCTCCCTTCCTCCACTCTATACAGAAATGTAACTAGGAAAATTCAATCATGATTTCATGCTTTAATTAAACACTTTTCTTTTTTGATTATTCTCAAAGGAGAAGATTCTTCTTTTTACCAAACATATACAGATCCAAAAGAACAAGAAATCTGTTGGAACCCCTCCTCGGTAAGTCGCGTGTCCGACGTCCTACGTGACATCTAGACGCGCATCTCACGAGGGAGGAATTCCTCACCACGAAAGAAGCCTCAAATCGAACCTAATTTAACATCATCCGAATAAAACTTGATAAATTCACTATAATTACCCCCAATAAAATTTATCTGTTTAGGGCCCATAACTAAATCCGAATCCTAAGCTAAAACAAAATTCCATATCTCTAGGTCAATTAGAATTAGAAAATCGCCTCAATCGGATCTCTATATATCACAAAATCGCCCAAAAGCGAATTCATATCCAAATCCGTCACATAATTGACTCGCTTTAATCTTATCCGTAATTTCAGACTAAAACCCGAAACTCTTATTTTACTAAAAAAAAGTATAAATTTTTTTTTAGAAATCTAACGCTTCGAAAATCATGAAAATCGGAGGTCAAACGGAGGAGAAACGAATAAAATAAGAAACGGGGTTTAATTTCTCCAAATTGAAAATTCAACTTTTAAAACTAATGAAAACTTCTCTAACTTTAAAC
>JANZLD010000003.1:24418813-24435221 GCA_026413575.1 Erythroxylum carthagenense | reverse complement strand
TCCACTATGTGTAAGCCTTATATAAGGCCTTGTTCTGATGATTTAATTTAAGTGTGTGAGTTAATATCATTTCCTTTTGTCTTCACTCTTCTTTCTATCATTTATGTTCTAAAATTTCAACAGAAGGGGAAGCCTTGGAGGTGGTTTCATGAATCAACAGTAACCAGATCATATATGATTAGGAAGAGTTAGTCAGAATACTATATGAACATTTTGGTCCAGCCAAGATTGTCAATCCTGATGAGCACCTTTATGCAATCCTGCAAACGGAAACTGTTCAAGAATATCGTCAAGAGTTTGTTAGGAGGTTAGCACTAGTATCTAATTGGCCAGAACACTGTTCATTGGGAGTTTTTCTAAATGGTCTAAAAAAAGAACTATGATCTGATGTATGTATTCAAAAACCCAGGAATGTATGCAGAGCCATGAGCCTAGCCCTAGAATATGAAACAAAACTCGCAGTAACAAAAGGTATTTGCAGAAGTCAAACGGATAGGGTTGGGTCTTCTTTGGCAACTCGAGGTAATTCTAATTCTCCATACAATACAAACACCTTAACTTCTGTTGTTAGGACAATGGGCAAAAAAGTGGCTAGCTTTGTCCCACGACAACTTATAAGACAATGGGCAAACAAGTGGCTAGCTTTGTCCCATGACAAATTATAAGGGAACAACAAATCCAAAAGGATAAAGGCTTGTGTTTTTGTTGTAATGAGAAATTCAAATCTAGCCATCAATGCAAGCAATCAACTTTGGTAGTTATGTAAGCTGAAGAAGGAGAGATAGATTTTGTGATGAAACCTTGGAAGTAAATGAAGAAGACAGAATGGCTGAGATGACAGAAATTTTGATACATGCAATTTTAGGCAAAACATCAAGCACTACCATGAAAATCCGGGAAAAAATTAAAGGGAGGGACATCCTCATCTTGATTGACAATGGATCAACCACAACCTTATATCGAACAACCTAGTGACTGACCTTCATCTTCCATTAATTCAATTCCCTTCTTATAGAATGCAGATAGACAATGAGGACACAATCAACTGTAACACACTGTGTAAGGGAGTTGAGATCCAGCTTCCAAATCTCGAGATCACTCAAGATTTTTATGTTTTTTTCAATAGGTGGAGTTGACGGGGTATTGGGGATTAGATGGCTTGCCTTTCTTAACACTGTCCAAGCCAATTGGAGTAAGATGTTCATGATATTTAATTACAAGGGAAAGAAGTACAAATTGCAAGAAGAAGTGAAGCCAAGAGTCGAGGGAGTAACCTTCAAAACTATGCAAAAACTAATCCTCAACAAGAAGCAAGGAGTATTGTGCCAAATTATTGGATAGCCTGAAACTCCAATAACCCAAGAGAACATCATTCCTGACATCCAAAATGTACTCAATGATTTTCATACTATTTTTCAAACACCATATGGAGTTCCACCTAATCGAACCCGATCTTATGCCATAAATATCCTACCTGATGCCAAACCACCAAATATTGAACCATATAGATATCCTTTTTACAAAAAAAAAGAGATTAAATGTCTAGTTAATGAATTACTTGACAAAGGATTAATACGCCCAAGTTCTAGCCCGTTTGCTAGCCTTATTTTACTAGTAAGAAAGAAAGATAGGAATTAGAGATTTTGCATTGACTACAGGAGTTTGAAAAAGATTACCATTGCAGATAAATATCTCATTCCAAATATTGATGAGTTACTAGATGAGTTGCATGGAGCCTCTTTCTTCTCTAAAATTGACCTTCGCTTTGGATATAACCAAATTCGAATGAAAGCTGAAGATGTTCACAAAACAGCATTTTGAACACACTCTGGTCACTATGAGTTTTTAATCATTCCCTTTGGCTTGATCAATGCTCCCTCTACATTCTAGTCAGTAATGAATAATTTATTTCGACCCTATCTTCGACAATTTATCTTGGTCTTCTTTGATGATATTTTGGTGTATAGTCCCAACTGTCACAAAGGTCTACTTTTGGACTCGAACCACAAGTCGCGCCCACCTTCGTGTGGCAATCTATTCAGCCTTCTCACATAAATGGCCTCGAACAATTCTGTTAGCCCTTGAACACCTCACCCGCACACAAGTGTTTAAAGTGTTTCTCTAACACACATAAAGAACACAAGTATAAAACAGAGTAAAGAAAGCAACAAGAGATTTTAAATATAGCCAAAGCTAGTCTTTGATTAACTTTCACAAAATGTTAACAAGAGACAAGTAACTCCTACTTGAATCACTTAAGGAACTCCCTACTTGAAGCCCTTACAATGAACTCTCTACTCGAAGCCCTTATAATGAGAACTTCCCCAAAAGCTCTAAACTTTCTCAAAGCTCTCTCCTATGAGTGATTACTTTCCAAGAGTGAACACTCAATAGGTCTCAACTCTCATGAGCTATTTATAGGCTCCTCCAGATAACTAAGAGTCCTAATAGAACTCTACTAACTAAGATCACGATCTTATCCTATCTAATAAGATTAAGTTACATCACAATTAAAAGATTACCCTTTCTAGGAATGATGATCCTTATCCACGAAGATTTCCTTTATTTTCAGATAATCTTTCTATGTCATCTTCATCTCTTAAAGATGTTGTTCATCCACTATGATCTTCCCTGCCACGTCATCACGTGTCACATCATCCACAGTTGCTACGTCACTACTGATGTGTCTTTACCATAACCTATTCGCACATAAGTCCATCAATGCACGTCCATGGACAAGTCCATCTTCCATGATCAAGCTCACTTATGGTGTAGTCTCGTCGCTCCAAGACTAAGTACAAGTCATAATCCGAGTTAGTATAAATCCTTGCATACTTTAGATACCTTCGACTTGCCTTGCCGAAGTTAAGTGTTTAAGCACCTCATCAAGCTCGCATACCTTTGCGCATCCTCGTGGGATCTCTTGTATACCTTTGCACCTTCTCGCACACCCTCGAGTCTTGCATGACTTAGTTTTCCAACTCCGCACAGCCTCGCATCCAAATCTCACATCTCGTCGAAGATTTTTCACAAATGCACTCCTACATTTGCCCACCCATATCGAATCTCGCCTACTCTCGAGGTCAATGTCGATGCTTCTTGCATCCCTCGCCTATTCGCAAGTTCCTCGGGTTTTGCTTGCCAACTCGTAAAACTTCACCTTGTTCCCTCATTAACACACCTGCCTCATACTGACCTGCGTGCTAAGCATTGGCTAAGGCTCGCCAACACTTGTAGGATCTCACAATCTATATTTAAAGAACTAACAAACCACCTCCACTAGAAGAATTTGACGCCCTCGTCGAAATAATTTGTGGGCACTCTTCCACGAGCGGTTCCCTCGAAGACTCCTTCGTCAACTGTCAAAGACTGGAGCAAGCCTTCTCTTTTATTGGCACCTTTCCCATGTGTCGCCTCCTCTTTCTGTCAAGTTTGGTCTTGCATGAATCCTCCTCCACGAGGCCTATGACATTTATATAGGCAATGTTGTTGATGGCTCTTTCTCCCTAGTCATCGTCATCGCTCCCTCCTTTGTCCTTCGTGACTAAGGAGTTCTTTTACTCCTCGCCCTTCTTCATCTTCGAGCATTCTTGAGCAAAATGTGGCCCCTCATAGATGAAGCATGCAACTTGTCCCTTCGATTGCTTCTTCTTATGTTGAGAATATTCTTCCACCTTCTCTTTGCCTTTCTTCTTTCCATCCTAGGTTTTACCATTTTTCTTGCCCTCTCTGTTGGGTTGAATTAGTGGTGACAATTGAAGATCCACTAAGGCATCTGTCGTCGCTATTGTGCTAGGGAGATCCTTCACATTTTACCTTTGAAGCTCCATTTGTGCCCAACCTTGCAATCCACTAATGAAGTTGAACAACTTGTCTTCCTCTGACATGTTTCACAAGTCCAACATCATCGATGTGAACTTCCTCACATACTCCCTCACCGAGCCGTATTGTTTCAAACCCTTCAAAGCTTCTCTCGTGAGCTATGAAGTGTTGTTGGGTAGAAACTAATCCGTTAGCTCCTTCTTTATCTTCTCCCAAGTTTCGATGGGAAGTTTACTTGCACTAATGTTGCTGCAGGTTTTGTTCTCTACCACAGCTTCGCATCACCCACTAGGTACATTGGTTGATCAACACCTTCTCCGAGTTTACCACCTTTAACAATGTAAAGTACTACTCCATGTCTCACAGTCGAGCTCCTTGACACTCTTTTTTCTATCGAAAACTTGTGGCTCTCGCACCTTCACCATAATGCTTTCCACTCAAACACCCATCTCGTGCTTTGCCATCACATGTTTGAACTCCAACAGATCATAGCTCATCTCCTCACGAGTTTTCACCTGTTCTTCGAGCGCTCTCATAATAGCTTGAAGCTCCTCTCCAAGGCTGCTATATGTTCCAACAAAGGAACTACTTCCTCATCTGTTGGGGCTAGAGACTCAAGAATCGCCTCTATTATAGTAACCCTTTCTGTTAGATTACTTCCACCACCCATTACTCTTGATTGGCTCTGATACCAACTATCATAAACGTCTGCTTTGGACTTGAACTTTTACCACAAGTCGTAGCCACCTTTGTGCGGCAGTCCCACTTAGGTTCGCTTAAGCAAGATTTAGCCTTCTCACGTGAATGTCACCGAATAATTTTGTTAGCCATCGAACACCTCACGTGTATATAAGTGTTTAAAGTGTTTCTCTCACACACATAAAGAACACAAGTGTAAAACAGAGTAAAGAAAGCAACAAGAGATTTTAAATATAGCCGAAGCTACTCTTTCATTAACTCTGACAAAATGTTAACAAAAGACACAAGTACCTCTTACTCAAAGCACTCGAGGAACTTCCTACTCGAAGCCCTTACAAGGAACTCTCTACTCGAAGCCTAAGATGAGAACTCCCCCAAAAGCTCTCAACTCTCTCAAAGCTCTCTCATGTAAGTGATTACTCTCCAAGAGTGAATACTCAATAGGTCTCAACTCTAATGAGCTATATATAAGCTTCTCCAGATGACTAAGATTCTTAACAAAACTCTACTAACTAAGATTACTATCTTATCCTATCTAATAAGATTAAATTACATCGCATTTAAAAGATTACCTTATCTAGGAATGATGATCCTTATCCACGAAGATTTCCTCTATCTTTAGATGATCCTTTTCCTCTATCTTTAGATGTTCCTTCCATGTGATCTTCATCTCTTAAAGATGATGTTCATCCACTGTGATCTTTCCCACCACGTCATCATATGCCATATTATCCACAGTTGCCACGTCACTGCTGATGTGTCTTCACCATAACCTATCTGCACATAAGTCCATCAATGTACATCCATGGACAAGTTTGTCTTCCATGATCAAGCTCACTCATAGTGCAGTCTCGTCACTCTATGACTAAGTATAAGTTACAATCCGAGTTAGTATAAAACCTCGCACACTTTATAAACCTTGGACCTACCTCACCGAAGTTAAATGCTTAAGTGACTTGTCGCGCTCGCATGCTTTCGTGCTTCCTTGTAGGGTCTCTCGTATACCTTTGCACCTTCTCATACACCCTCGGGTCTCGCATGACTTAGTTTTTCAACTCTGCGTGCCCTCGCATCCAAATCTCACATCTCATCAAAGATTTCTGTAAATGCACACCTACACGTGCCTACGGGTATCGAATCTCACCTACTCTCGAGATCTAAGTCGATACTTCCCGCATCCCTCATCTATTTCACAAGTTGCTCGGGTTTTGCTTGCCAACTTATAAGACTTCTCCTTGTTCCCTCGTCAACACACCTTCCTCGTGTCGATATGCGTGCCAAGCATTAAATTTCTAGGTCATTTCATTTCCAATCAAAGAGTCAAGGTAGATCTAGACAAGATCAAATCATTTGCCGACTGGCCATAACCCCAAAATGTTAAGCAGTTGAAATGATTCCTAGGACTCACTAGTTACTACCGTCAATTTGTCCAAGGTTTATGGAATTCTAGCTCGTCCTTTAACCGAGCTGACCAAGAAAGATTCTTTGAGGTGGAATTTGGTGGTTACTGAAGCTTTCTCTAAACTCAAACAGTTACTCACATCTGTGACTATTTTAAAGCTTCCAAAATTTTCCCAATCATTTACTGTTGAATATGACGCTTCATCACAAGGTGTAGGAGCTGTCTTATCACAAAAGGGCCACTCGATTGCTTTTTCTAATAAGGGATTTTCTTTCTCAAATAGATTTAAATATACATATGATAGGGAGTTACTTGCACCAGTGCTTTCTTTGCAAAAATGGAAGCATTATCTTCTAGGGAGGCATTTCTTTGTAAAGACTGATCATTGCAGTTTGAAGTTTTTATTGCAGCAGAAGATTGCTACTAATGAACAACAACGACTTTTAATCAAACTTCTGCCCTTTGATTTTACCATCATATATCGAGCTGGAAAGGAGAATATTGTGGCAAACTCTCTATCCCATCGACCTCATTTTTTGTAGTTATCAGTTCCTTTTTCAATAGAATTTTATAAGCTCCAGACACTCCTACAACGAGACCTCGTTACTACAAGAATTATAGAGCAATTACAGAAAGATCCTACATTTGTTCCTGATTATTCTAGCTAGAATGGACACCTTTATTTTCAAGAAAAGCTTGTCATCCCAACTGACTTGCCTTTAAGGGAAAAGCTTATGGTTGAAACACATGATACCCCTTCTGGTGGACATGGAGGATTTCTTAAAACAATCAAGAGGCTTTCTGCTACTATGTTTTGGCCAAATATGCAGAACTATGTTAAACATTATGTTCAAAATTGCTTCGTATGTCAACAAAACAAGTATGAAACATTATCTCCTGCGGGCTTGCTTCAACCACTGCCAATCATAGAGGGTATGGTAAGACATCTCGATGGACTTCATTAATGGATTGCCGAAATCCAATAAATATGATACTATTTTTGTTGTGGTGGATCGATTATCTAAATATGCCCATTTTGTGGCACTAACTCACCCATATTCTGTAAAAATAGTTGCTAATGTGTTTTGTAGGGAAATTGTCCGATTACATGGTGTTCCAAGAACCGTACTATCAGATTGGGACAGATTGCTCACCAGTTCCTTTTGGACAAAAATTCTTAAGCTTAATCAGACAAGATTACGGATGGGGGATAACTTACCACCCGTAATCAGATGGACAAACGAAAGTCGTAAATTATTACTTGGAGGCTTATCTTAGTTGCTTTGGATGTAAGAAGCCGAAGATTTGGAGTCATTTCTTGTGTTGGGCAGAATTTTCATTCAACACTAATTTCCATACGGAGACAAACACTACTCCAATCCATGTTGTGTATAGTCATGACCCTCCCACCTTACAAGTGTATTATCACAGCGATACTCATATAGCAGCATTGGAAGAACAAATTGTTGAAAGGGATGCTATATTACAAGTTTTAAAAGACAATTTACTCAAAGCCCAAAATTAGATGAAGGCATATGCAAATAAGAATTGTAGAAGAAAATCATTTGAAATTGGTGATGTTGTCTTGTTACGAGTCCAACCATATAGGCAACATTCTTTAGCTAGGCTTATAAATGAGAAGCTTTCGTCTTGATTTTTTTGGTCCTTATAAGATTCTCAAATGTTGGGGTCCAGTAGCGTATGAACTAAAGCTCCCTGCTAATGCTAAGGTGCATCCTATTTTTCATGTCTCATTACTTAAAGAAGCTAAGGGGCAACTCTCCACCAATCCACCAGCTTCATTATCTTTGAATTCCAATTGGGAGTTTGATGTAGAACCTCAAAAAGTGTGGGCGCACTATTGGATTAAGCATGGTGATGAATTAGATATAGAATTGCTCATCTTATGGCAAAACCATCATTCTGAAGATGCCAGTTGAGAATCATATGACCTATTACAACAACAATATCCCTATTTTCACCTTGAGGACAAGGTGACTTTCCAAGGGAGGGAAACTGATAGACTACTAAAGACATACTTTCGCAAGAAGACAAAGTCAAGAGCAGAAAATTAGTTGGCAATTATTAGAGGAAAAATAGGAAGAGGTGGTACTTTCCGTTTTTCACTAGAAGTGGGTTACTTGTTGTTATCTACAATTAGGATTTATTATTATCGACAGTTAGGCCTTTAAGAGTCAAGTCTATAAATAGGTCTATAGTAATTATCATTAAGGTGTGCAGTCTTTCTATTTTTAAATATATTCTTGAAGTTTAGGCAGCTCGAACTGTCTTTATTACTGGTGTGGTTGTCTGTGAGATTCTCTGATACTCTATATTAGTTTATTTGCATCCAATAAACAATCATATTTTTCCTTTCAAGTACCACAATCCTGCTGGTTTTGCAGCATCATAAATACTTGATCCGCCTTAGAGATTGATACATGAAACTTCCTTTTCATTCTATTGAAATCTCAGTTGTTTAGATGTTAAATTTCTGGACAGCTTCTCTCCCTCTGTCTCTCTGTTGTTCTTGTATTTCACTCATTTCATTACGATATAATGAATGCTATATTAAATGCTTATTTAGTGTTCCCTGATCTACATGTTCTGGTCCAGGTTGTGGTAGCCTAGTTCTAGTTGCTTGTGGCTATCAATGTCTCCCATTAGGCTCAAAGCTTCACAAATATTACTTGAACTTTCAAAAGAAAAAACATTTATTAGATAAGGGACATGAAATTATTAGTCGGCTACTGCAAGAATAACAAAGAAAAGAAACAGTTTTTTTTTTTTTCTTTTCGGTGAGACCTCAGTTATGGGAAATCAATAATGCAAGTAATTTACATAAAGAGCTGAATGAATTCACAGGACAAAAGAAAAAGATAATCATACAAAGAAGATGTTGATGATAGACAAAAGCAAACATTCTAGTCAAAGGTTTCTTTTTTTCTTTCTTTCTATTGGCCGTCCATTTTGACAGCTTCAGCTTGTACTGTAATATTACCCTCTTCTTGATGTCGTTCAGTTGGGGCTGCTGGCTATACTGTACACATATAGCTACAGAATGTCAATGTTATTAAAGCATTGGCCACATACTACATCAATTTGAAGCTATGCATACCCATGCCCAGAGATTTTGAATTTGTGATAATGATTAATTGTAGCTCTTTTATGCATTCAACCATGGATGGTCTCTCCGTGCTCTCTCCTCGAACACAACGTGATGCCAAGTTTGCAAACATGGCTATAGACTCCATTGTGTATGAAGTCCGACGCATGTCTGGATCTATAACCTTACGTAACTTCTTCTTGTCGTTTAAGAGATGCTTCACCTGAAGACAACAAAGAACCATTCATTTCAGCCAGCTTCAATGTCAATTTTCTGATTGGAACTTAAACTTCAATTAGAAGTTTTCGTACCTGGAGTACAAGGTTTTGATCCATTGGTCCCTGGTTTAAGTCCACAGCTCTACGTCCTGTGAGAAGCTCAAGCAGAACCACTCCAAAAGCATAAACATCACTCTGTAAGGTGAGTTTCCCTGTCTGCTAAGGAGACAAAATGACCTTAAGTGCAGCAGATATAATATCGGAGTATTTATAGTGAAAGTCAGCAGTTTACAAAAAGAACTCATTGTGCATACCGAAGTATACTCAGGATCAAAATAGCCAAAGGTGCCTAGAACTCTGGCGGTCACGAATGTTTCCTGTCCCTCTGGCATCAGCTTGGCAAGCCCAAAATCTGATATCTATAAAACAACGTGAAAGAAAATTTAGCAACTATGTTGAATAACAAGAAGTGGTATTCAAATTGGTTGAATGACACCAAGGATCTGAAAAGTTGAACTGGTATGGTGATAAAAGCTGGTTTACTTACCTTGGCTTCAAACTTTTCACTTAATAGAACATTGGTGGATTTAAAATCTCTGTGGACTATTGGTATCCCAACAGAAGAACTTGAATGGAGATAAGCCAGTCCCCTTGCTGCTCCTAGTGCCACTTTGAGCCTCAAAGGCCAATGCATTTTAGCTTCTCGAATTCCTAGATAGTAGTTCCATAAAACTTAATTTCGATTATATACTGTGTCAAGTAGAATAAGAACTTTTGATGAATACTAACCAGTTAAGTGGTCTTGCAGATTCCCGTTTGGCAGATACTCATAGACAAGAAACCTGTGCTTGCCATCAGCACAATATCCTATCAAAGACACCAGATTTGGGTGGTCAAGTCTGCTTAAGATATCAACCTCGACGCGAAATTCTCTCTCCCCTTCAGCTTCTTTAAATGGTGGCAACTCCATCTTCTTGATCGCTACAACCTTTCAGATTGCGGAACAACCAAGTTAATATCTCATTCTTAGAAATTATCTACTCTTATATTCCTCATGTCGTAAATTTGGGTTGAGTGTCTTTAATGTAAATAGAATTCCACGAAGATAGCAGGATTTTAGACTAAAGTAATTGTTTGGCTTAAGAAACAAGTCTCGTTTGAATTACAATTTTGTTGGGTTGTTGAAAAAATTCCATTTGAGCTTTACCTCTCCTGATCGTAGTGTGCCTCGGTAAACCCGACCAAATCCCCCTTTTCCAAGTAGATTATCATCGCTAAAAGAGCAGGTTGCCTCTTCCATTTCCTTGAGTGTGTAAACAGATGATCCATGAAGTCTTTTTGTAGGTCGGGGAGTTTGATCTTCTTCTAGTTGCCAAAATTCAACAGGTTTATAGACCCCTGGGAAACAGATTCAGAGGACATAGTTACGAGAAAATTTAGGCAGTCAATGAAGATGAAAAGGGGGAGTATGAGAACATACAAGGGTCTGCCTGATCTTGGGACTTGCTTCTCCGGCGCTTGTTCCATGCAGAGACTAAGCCGAAAGGCATAATGTCTTTTCCTAGTTTTACTGTCACCTACCTTTGAAGTTTTATATATGCTGTACTATTCGAAACAGATAATCGGTGGATAGCAAAGTTCGATCAGAACATTGAAGAAAGAGATCGATACCCTGATGTCACTGATCACCTGGAAAATATTAAAGGGAAGCTAACGACAAACTCAACTTGGTATTCCTACTCGGGAAAACAAAAAGGTATGCTAAAGATGAGCAAAAATAGTGGTGAGTGTAAATAATAGGGAATCATCTGATGGAGTACGTAGTGAGCAAGTGAAGGTAGATTAGTACAATACTCAACTGAAACATCTTCCACCAACCTGGATCATGTAGAGAGAAACGTGCTTGAAGGAAAAGGAAAAGCAAAGAAAGGAAAAGTAGGTAGTGCTTGCTTACCTTTAGAGAGGTGAGTTTAGTGTTGCTTGATAAGGAAATACAAGCTGACATGCCAATACTATACTCCCTCCCTGCATTTTCCAATTGATGCCTTTATGAAATGGAAAAGATGACCGTTGAGATGGAGCTTTCATTTTTATCATTTTTCCTTTCAGTGATTAGATTATTAGTTGGTATTTTTCATATTTCCCTCTCACTTGTATCAATCCAGGTCAGCTACTGAGCATGACCAAAGAATTAGATGCCAACAACAATTTCATTAGCTGCAGCACCATGTCTTGAAGGAGAAGCACATTGTGACAGGAAATTAAAACGTTCACATAAATCTAACGTCGCCCAGCTTCACTTTGCTTATGTGATTGTATCACTAATGGAGAAAAATGTTGATCACTACCACAGATAAGGGTATTGGCGATGAAATATAACGTCGTTGAAAGAAACAAAATTGTCGCAAAAAGTATTTAGTAACGAAACAAAATTGTCGAACAAATGGTCGCAAAAGTCCGGTAGCAAAAAATTATCTGCAACGTTTTAAAGGAATTGTCGCCGAAAAGATTTTGCTATGATTGCTTTGTCTCTAATAAGAATAGGTGACGACAGGAGAAATAGATCACTTATTGCCACATTTAATTTTGGTAGGTAAAGGTAGTTAGCTTCGTTAACGTAGGCATAGATAACAATGTTTACTGATGATTTATTTTCGTAGCAAAATATGTTTAGCTACAAAAATTAAAGTATAGCTAAATGTTATTAGAGACGTTTTGGAAAGTGTAGGTAAAAAGATTTGCTGACAATTTTATATTTGTAGCTAAAAATTTTTAGTGACGAATATTTATTTTTAATTTAACTTCCATATTACCAATTTAATATTTAATTATAATTATGAACAATACTTTTAGTTCGTGTTATTGTTTTTTACATGGTTTGAATTATAATTTAGTCACATTTTGTAATTATTGTTGGTGACATATTGTTTAAATAAAATAAAATAAAATAAAAAATATTTCATAATTAAAAATGAAATACATTTTATAATTAAATGTAAATTACAAAACTTAAGAAAAAATTTATCGACCAATTAAGACTTCTCATCGTCACTACTACTGATATATTGTGACCGAAGTATTTGTTTGACTATTTTTTTTTTAGTTTGGTCAACTCTCTTTCAGTAAGATCTAGTTTTTGCTCATTACGTTATAATTTTTCTTCATTGCGATCTAACTTTTCTTCATTACATTATAACTTAGTTTTAAGCGATCGATTCTCCTCTTGAAGTATCGTTACATATGATGGTCATGACTATGATGAATTAATTGACTTAGAGTTATGCCCAAAACATTTGATATACCTTGATCTTGTATCAAGGATATTGTTGCAAATGTCATCCACATCGGACTCATTCCCGTTAGACGATGATCTCTACAACAATTCCTGCATCTTGTCCTATAATTTAAAATACAAAATCGAGATGTAATTCAAATATTACAACTTAGTATTACATAAATAAATAAAATCTAGAATCAAAATTTTTATACTTACATAATTATTTTACGCTTCTTCAGACGTCCAACCTTCACCTTCCTTTCAATGTGTCAGCTTGTAGAGTGTGATCTTATCACACTCTTGTCCATGGAGTTGAGTCTGGCTCTGTTATATGAATTAAAAAAAGGAACATAGTATATTATATTGTATTAACTAATAAAATAATAACTTCTAAACATTACACTTACAAACAACAAATTATTTGGAGCGAAGTTGTGAGGAGTTTTCATTTTTACCCTGTTAACCTTGACTTTCTCATACTTTTTCTAAATAAAGAGAATAAACAGTCATTCAATGCAAAAACAAAACTAATGGAAGCAAATATGAAGAGAAAGAAGACAAACCTTAACATTCTCAAAGGCCCAATAATCACACATTTCACTCTAATTTTTTAGAGTCATTCATTCTAGAACATGTCTCCTTACATCCTTATCTGAAGGAAAAGATTTGTAGTATTTATGAAGTCGATAACGATGATCCTTTACCCTTTGTTTCAACAGTAAAGTAACACAGCTTGAAACTTTAAGGTTCTTAATATCAGCAATATTGAGCTTCGTTTGTGAACATCACGTATAAGTTAACTTACTCTTTAAATAAGTAAAGCCGTAATGCATATAATAAAATTAAATAAGTAAAGCCGTAATGCATATAATAAAATGAATTAAAAAATTATCGAAACCTTATCCAAAGCATTCTATAGCAAGTTGTCTTCCTTCAAATGCCTAGCATGTTGAAGGCATGGCAATTCATTCCTGACAATGACTCCCATCTCACTGGACAATTTTGCTGATTGGATTTGACCGTGTGTTGTTACGTTAGTCAAAATAAAATACCTAGACTACTATTATAGCAGTGGTGAGTCTAGGTCAATCCCACATAGAGTGTGTGTAAAGTTTATGAAATGAAATTAACCAGTGTTTAGACTTAACAGGGGGTTTTGGATTTTTGAAAGAAGAAAATAAAATAGAACGAACTAATAAAAACAAATTAAAGAAAACATGCAAAAAATGATAAAAGTGGGGAATTTGATAGGGAACCGATTCTTTAGTTCAATCTCGACCTACACCCTGACTAAGCATATTTTATTAATTTATTGTTCTTTAACCTCTCCTAGTAACTATTAATCATGGGTTAATAATTAACCCGAGTTTTTCCTTAGGTTTTGTTTAATCAAGATAGATCGTTAATTAAACCTAACCACCAAATTAACAACCAAGGATACAATCTCTAGATTTAATTAAGCAGTAGCATTATGAATTAGGAAAACTGATTAATTAAGGCAACAACCACATATGATCCATCATTTAACCTAGGTCATGTTATCCCTAGTGATTACGAATTATTAGTCGTTATATATGAATTTCAACATAAAAATTACAGATTATATCTAAATTCTAGCAATGGTTTTGCAATTAACGATTCAATTAATGCATTAAAATCTTCATCTCACAATACCCAAAACCCAAATCAATTAACATAGGATAACATAATCAATTCCTAATAAGAGACAGAAACAACAAAATAATTAAAAAATACTTAACTTTGGTCGTCGGCGTCGATGTCACCTTCGAACCGATGTCAGGATGCCTAGCCCTTCATGGGTCTTTCCTGAAAAAATACGTCAACCCTCATTCCAATCCCTAGCCAAAAGCCCCTTGGTTTCTCCTCATTGCCCAAGCTTCTTACTGTCCACTGTTGCCTCCACTATAGCTGATTTGACCATTTAAGGTTGGAGTTTTTCATTGTTCATTGCATGCACAACGTCGGCAGCTCCTTATTCTCCTGTCTGTGAAGCCGAAGCCAGCCGCAGCAGTCGCACCAACCACAGCACACCTGCGTCTGCGCCCACCAGTTGCACCTCTATGCTCTGCACTATTTCTTATAATGTTTTTTGATGGGGTGAATAAGGGTCACACATTAATTAAACCTTGCTAAAAACTGTAGGCTGAGAAGACACACAAGGGAGGTGAGCAAGGTTTACTTGATGTGTTACCCTTATTCGTCCCATCAGAAAGCAGTATAAGAAACAACGCAAAACATAGAGGCACAGCTGGGAGGTGTAGGTGCAAGTGTGCTGCGACTGGTGCGGCTGGCTTCGGCTTGGCAGGCTGGAGAACAAGGAGCTGCCGATGTTGTGCGTACAGTGAAAAACTCCAACATTAAATGGTCAAATCAACTATAGTGGAGGCGAAAGTGGATAGTAAGAAGCTTGGGCAGTGAGGAGAAACCAAGGGGCTTTTGGCTAAGGATTGGAATGACGACTGAAGTATTTTTTCGGGAAAGACCCATGAAGGGCTAGGCATCCCGACACTGGCTCAGAGGTGACATCGACGCCGACGACTCAGGTTAAGTATTTTTTAATTATTTTGTTATTTCTTTCTCTCATTAGGAATTGATTGTGTTATCCTATGTTAATTGATTTGGGTTTTGTGTATGGATAATCGAATTTTCGTTATTATTTGGTTATTCGTATATGAACTTATTAGGTATTATGAGATGATGATTTTAATGCGTTCACTTAATCGTTAATTGCAAAACCATTGCTAAAATTTCGATATAATCTGTAATTGTTATGTTGAAATTCATGTGTAGCGACTAATGATTCATAATAATAAAGGATAACATGACCTAGGTTACATAACACATTGTATGTAGTTGTTACCTTGATTAATTGGTTTTCCTAATTCGTAATGCTACTGCCTAATTAAATCTAGAGATCGTATCTTAGGTTGTTTGGTGGTTAGGTATAATTAACGATCGTATATTGATTAAACAAAACCTAAGGAAAAACTAGGGTTAATTATTAACCCACAATTAATAGTTGCTAGGAGAAGTTAAAGAATAACAAATTAAAAAATATGCTTAGTCAGGGTGTAGGTCGAGATTGAACCAAAGAACCGTGTCCCTACCGAATTCTCAACTTTTATCATTTTTTGCACATTTTCTTTAAGTCTAATCACCGGTTAATTTCATTTCATAAACTTTATATTCACTCTCTGTGGGATCAACCTGGACTCGCCATTGCTATAGTAGTAGTCTAGTTATTTTATTTTAACTAACGTAACGATGCACGGTCAAATTTTGGTGTCGTTTCTGGGAAGTACAGTGTTTTAGTTTTTGTTTGTGATTTAATTGGTATTTTGTATATATTTTTTCGTGATTAATTTCTTTTCTATTATTTTGTGATCTTTTCATTTTTTATTTTGGGTTTGAAAATTATTTTTCGATATAGACGGAAGGAATTTCTTTTATAACTCATATTCTCAATCCTATAATAATGTTTGGATTGATCATCCTAACTTTTATTATAGATGGGATAATCACCAGAATTACTTCCATGATAGTCTGCAAGACACACAACAATTCTTGTACAGATTAGAAGCTTTCTATCACGACTCCGATTCATCTCTGGAAGAGTTGATTTTGCAATTACAGGAGAATACTTTACAATTACAGAAGAATGGAGGGAAATTTCCAAAAAGCACATGGTCTAATGCCCAAGATTCAGAGAGCCAACATGATTCAGGTGCATCTTTAGAAGAACTTGATACAAAAAGCCATAGTAATGGAGATCAAGGTGCAACACGTCAAGACAAGCTTACTTTGCCAAGTGGACCTATTACAAGACAACGTGCAGCAAGGCTTAAACAAGCACTTCAAGGGTT
>JANZLD010000003.1:24405469-24418713 GCA_026413575.1 Erythroxylum carthagenense | reverse complement strand
TTCTTATTGTTACTTCAAGGATTGCATCACTTATCAAGGTAATCACTTGTGGCGTGTTCAATTCTTCAATTTTCTTTAGGTTTGGGTCTCAATTTCGTATAATTGGGGTTTGAACTAGTAAGTTCTTAGAATAGAAAGATTGGGCTTTTGATTCAATAGGATTAGGGGGTTTCAAGAACCTTGTTTTCTTGGGGTTTCCGTATCAGAACTTGTTAAGAATCTAACTGCTAACACTTTGCAATTTCAACAAGATACAGAGCAGCAGTTGCAAGAATTCTGACAAGAGACAAAAGCAAGGCAACAGAGGATGGAACACCTAATGGGTCAAATGGCAGTAAGGTTTAATCACCTAGAATCACAAAGCGAAGAGGAGCAGCCGAATCAACCCGAGGATTACCCAATGGATGTTTGTGCAGAAACATTGCAAAGTGACGAGGAGCTTGAGAACTTTGAGGTCAACCCTCAACGAATTACTTATGCCAAAGAAGTTGAGAAGGAGTTCGAAGCTGAAAAGGACTCATCTTGTAGCTCGGAGGTAAGTACTGAGTCCATGATTATTTTTGAAACTAACTCTTTACCTTACATAATAGATTGAAGGAATTGAATGATGAAGAAAAAGGTGAAGAGACGTTCAAAATATTTTTAGTGTATGGACTTAGTCAATATTGAGAATTTGAGGATAGGGAAGACACTAACTGAGGATGATGATTAGCTAAGGCCCTATCCCGAACAACCTCGCGTGGAAGTGGCGCTAACTGTAATACCTAAAAATCACAATTTCGTCACATGAGGAGAAGTAAGAGTCGAGCCAGCGACCCTAAACAAAGGTGCTTCTTAGGAGGAACCCAAGGGAAGTAAATTTCTTTTCCTTTATATTTCCGCTTTACTTTGTATATGCCTGCTTGTTTTTGAATTTGTTTGTTTTACTTGTTTTTACGTTTTCAATCAAAATGAGAAAAAGAATAAAATAAATGAAACAAACATTTTCTCGTTTTCTATTGCTTCTAGGATTATATAATCATGATTAGAATGTGGATTGACTAAAGAATTTTATAGCAACTTTAGCATGTACTTTTGTTCTTATGATTGGTTGTTTTACATTATCTTTAAAAGAGTAATGACCAATGGTATACAAAGCCGGTGAGATTTTGAGCCTTATTTGACTGACACATCCATATCAATCTCATTGCCTTTTCATAATGTGTGACCTTCATGACATGTACATCCCTATTTTGCATTGAATTTCTATTCGAGACCACATTTTTTATCACATGCATTAACATAGATATGATTAGGCATTATTTGTTTTTCATAAACTACATTAGCCAAATAACCTATCCTATTGACATGATTTTCTCCTTGATAAACCCCTTTAAGCTTTAGCCTTTCTTTTTGTATAAACCACATTTTATGCTTTTAAACTTAACCAAATGTCCTACCCAAGTCATAAAGCTAGTGGAACATTTGTGATTGTTGAGTTTGTGGATGTACAAAATTCTAAACGTGAGGGTGTACATATGTGAGGGTTGGTTATAATGTTAGAATATTATTTTATGTCTTATCATCGAAATTCCCATGTTAACGTAGTTTATTTTAATTCTTATAAGGAAAAGAAAGAAAAAAAGAAAAGAAAAAAAGAAAAGAAAAGAAAATGAAAAAAAAAGAAAGAAGAAAAAGAAAAAAGAATGAAACAAACTGTTTAAAATAAATGTGTCAAGGAGGAATTGCATATATGTTGAAAAGGTTGTTTATGGCTTATGCATCTTCCTAGAGTTGTAATGGATGTGTTATTTGAGTATGTTAAATATAAGGTAGAGGTTGTCTTGGAAGGTTTACACTTATGATTTCATTGGAATAAATTATATGAGTGGGTTCTTTGGATTGATATATGCTTCATGTGGTTGGCGTATGAGAGTTAAATGGGATTGTGAAATATAAATGTTGCATTAGTCATAACTGACAGTACCCAGTTTTTGATTGAGTGTTACTTTTGTTTCACTAGCTTTGATAGCTTTCATGCTACTTAACCCAAATATATCTCACCTTAACTTTGCCCACTTTACAACCTTAAAAAGTCCTTTGATTCATGATTTTGCATGTGAACATTAGTGGTGGAGAAATTATATGATATGCAAAGTTGTGGATTATCATGATCATGAATGGTGTTGAGTGTACCTGTGGATATATTTTAGTTAAACACATTTTTTTAGTCTACCATTAGATTGCTCAGTTTTTGAAGATATTGAATGTTGATTAATCATGAGTAAAAGCTGGGAATGTTGATTTCTTGCTATGATTTTTAAAAGTTGTTCATCTTTTCGTGTGATTATATATTCTTAGAAAATATGAGAATTGATTAAATGTTTTAGGTCTTTGAGCTTAATTTGGATGTTTTGCCTGAGGATGGATAAAAGCTAAGTGTGGAGACTACTACTATAGCAATAGTGAGTCTAGGTCAATCCCACAGAGAGTGTGTGTAAAGTTTATGAAATGAAATTAACTGGTGTTTAAGGGGGTGGTGTGGGATTGGATTTTTGGAATAAGAAAATAAAATGAAACTAACTAATAAAAACACAAATTAAAAAAACATATAAAAAATGATAAAAGTGGAGAATTTGGTAGGAACCTAGTACTTTGGTTCAATCTCGGCCTACACCCTAATTAAGCATATTTCATTGATTTGTTATTCTTTAACCTCTCCTAAAACCTATTAATCGTGAGTTAATAATTAACCCAAGTTCTCCCTTAGGTTTTGTTTAATCAAGATACGATCGTTAATTAAACCTAAACACCGATCAACCTAAGATACGATCTCTAGATTTAAGTAGGCAGTAGTAGTAGGAATTAGAAAAACCGATTAACCAAGGCAATAACCATATACAATGCGTCATTTAACCTAGGTCATGTTGTTCCTAATGATTACGAATCATTAATCGCTACGCATGAATTTCAACATAACAATTACGGATTATATCAAAATTCAAGTAATGGGTTTGCAATTAACAATTCAATGAACGCATTAAAATCATCATCTCACAATACCCAATAGGTTCATACATAAATAATTGAACAATAACAAAAATCCAAGTATCCACACACTAAACCTAAATCAATTATCATAGGATAACACAATCAATTCCTAATGAGAGAAAGAAACAATAAAATAATTAAAAAATACTTAACTTGGGTTGTTGACATCGATGTCACCTCCGAACTAGCATCGAGACATCTATCCCTTTAGAGTCTTTCTCGAAAAAATGCTTCAGCTCCATTTTAATCCCTAGCTAAAACTCCCTTTACTACCTCCCTTCACTATCTACTGTAGCTGATGGGACAATTTAAGTGGGAGTCCCTTACAGCCTTCCCTTCGTCTGTGTGCTCCTCGTCTGTGTTTAACGCAGAAAATTGCATTAAATGCAGACCCTCACTGTGCTCCAGCTAAGCCGCAAGCCTGCTCTCCAACCAAACCTGCTCTCTAGTCAAGCCACAAACGCAACCCTTCACCAGCAACGAAGCCGCACGGTTCTCCTCCTGCTGCGCCGCCCCTGTAGCATTCTTGATGGAACAAATAAGGGTCACACATCAATTAAAACCTTGTTTTCTTTAGTTCTTCCCCTGCGTGCTACCTTCTTAGCACTCCAAGATGCGTTTAACACAGTTGTCCACAGTACAGTTGCTGTCTGTGACGCGTTGTGTGTTTAACACACAACGCTACTTTGCACACAACAAAGCTAGCAGCTGCCGTTTTGCCTGCTCCTTGCTTCTACGTTTTCTTCATTTGTGTTGTCGTTTTGGGCTAATTTTCTAACTGCTTGCTTTTAAAATTTTCTTCTTCTTTGTGTTCCATTTTTCTTGTTTTTTAATCTTCTTCTTGCTTTATGAAGACAAGTAAAAATTGATCTTAAAATAATAACCCACATGCAGTGCTTTTGACTCACTTTAATTTATTTGATTCCAAATTGTACCTAAAATTATATATGCATTAAAGTGAATATCTTAAGCAATTTCATGTCAATAATCGCTAAGTGTAAATGATTAAATATATCAATAATTAAACACATATCAAGATCTTATCAACAGGACGACATTATATAGGGTCAATATGCACAAACAACTTGTTCATTGCAACATTCATGCATTGTAGCTCAGATCTTTTAGTGATACCTCTACCTTTTCTTCTTATGCAGGTTACGATAAAAGAATAATGATAAGAAAAAACACATTAAACATGTAAATATATATTTAGACATAATTGTAAATATAGATGGTTAACAATAACAAACCTGAAGATCCTGCAACATTAGTTGAGGTAGATACAGGTTGTTGTTAACTGCCTTCATTGATAAAGTCATATTGATTTGGATATTGTGAGGGAGGAATATCTTTGTTTCTTTGTTTCTATTAGGTCTCATTATATTAAATATCTATAAATGAAATATCAGCATAACATATAATCTTTACTCAAACATCAACATTCCACATGAATATAAGTCAAACACAAGTGAAAACAAAATATTCTACATATACATAAATCAAACACCAATATTTTCCATAAACATAAGTAAAATATCAACAATACACATTGATTCATCCTAAATAAACATAATTAAAACATAACAACATAACTCAAATATGAACATAATATTTCAAACAATATAAACAATTTATTTACATTCAATCATCATTATCAAGATTTTGAAAATTATCATCATTAATTACATTATGATTGGATTCTTCATCACTAATATATTTAGCCAAAGTAGCATCATTGTCATTTAATTCATCCTGATTATAGTCTTCATCTATTTGATTGAAAAAATTGGCTTGGACTCAATCCAGTTGTACTATGTTTGGATCAACATCTCTCATATGGAATGATGATATATATGCATCTTCTATTCAAATGGTTTCATTATTAAATTCCAATCCAATCTCTTGATAAACTTCATTTGCATCCTCATTGAATTGACCATTACCCCTTTCATAAAAATTGAAGAAATTTTGGTGTTTAAACTTTTGAACAACCTTTTAATTGCTACCCAACATGGTATCGTTGAGGTAGAAAACTTGCTTCACTTGACTTGCAAAGACAAGAGGATCATTATCATACCATGTCTTACTAACATTGATACTAGTAATATTCCCCTTCACTTTCATGTTAGTAAGATTAAACCATTTGCACTTAAATACAACAACATTTTTATCCTTGATGTAATGTAACTATACTATTTTAGAGATGACATCGTAGAATTCAATAAATTCGTTATCATGACATCCCTCAACAACATCCCCATAATTTTAGCTTCTAAGTAGACTATCTCGATCTTGTATATGAAATCTCACCCTATTAACAATGCAACCTATATATTTTTTCCCAATATGAAGGTCACATGCCAAACTATATAATATTGTTGTTGCTTCTTGAAATTTACAGTTAAGCAATCATATCTTCTTATGAAAAACTGAAATTAGAAGTTATTATGACATATAAATTGTCATATGTTCATAATATGTAATTAATATGTAACTGACTCAATTTCTAGACCATGATACAAACTCCAGCTTATGTCTTTGTTCATCATTAATAATCCCTTTGTTGCAAATAGACTCTTTGTGCTCTCTAGTTAAAAAAAAAATGACAGTAAGGAAATAAGATTCAATGAACAAAATTCTAATATGATTGTTTGAATCAAAAAGAATTTACATACTATATATATATATATATTGACTTTCTCACAATTGTTCAAAATATACTAATGGACGATTTGGATTTTGTCTTTAGTTAACTGTACATATTTACCCACACCAAGTGGCCTAATTTTTTAGGAGAAAATTGACAACCCACCCTCTTCATCAAAATCAAAGTTGTCTATTAAATCTAGCCCGCATATCATTTAATTTTATTGAATAAAATGTCAAGCATTCATTTGCTATATAAGCCTCTGCAATAGACCCTTCAGGTTGAGCTCTATTATATACATAATGCTTAAGAGAGCATAAAAACCTGAAAATATATAATATTAGGAATTATAATTAACAAATAAAATTTTAAAAAGTAAAAGTTAATACGAATTACCTTTCAATTGGGGACATCCATCAAAATTGAACCAGTCCACGGAGTTTTGCTTCATAAGGTAAGTGAATTTTCAAATGAACCATAACATCAAAAAATGATGGGGGGGGGGGGCTGGAAATACTAGTTCAAGCTTATATAGAATGAAAGCTATGTCTTTTTCCATTTTGTCAAGTTCTTCAACTTCAAGTTTCTTGCAACATAATTGCTTAAAAAACTCTCCCAATTGACCCAAAGTTATAGATCATTCTTTGGCAAACACTCACATATTCCAACAAGAAATAATCATTGCAAAGTATATGACAATCATGACTTTTTATCCCTGATACTTTTCCCTTTTTAACATTTACACAACGGTCTATATTTGATGCATACCCATCAGGAATTTCATTGATTGAGGAAACTGGTAGAAGGATTGCTTCTCCTTTTTCGACATGTTATAATAAGCAAGGGGAATAATGTATGATTCATCATCTTTTCTTTTCAAATGCAAGTCTTTTCTAATATTCATGTCTTCCAAGTCAAGTATAGACTTAATTGTCCTAAAATTGACTCACAAATATTTTTCTCAATATGCATCACATTAAGATTATGCCTCAATAGTAATTCCTTCCAATATGGAAAGTTGAAAATTATGCTTTTTTTAGTTCAATTGAGTTCAACATCGTTTCTCTTCTGCTTTCTATTACTTGGGTGTTTGCTAGGTGTAATGTCACCCAAATGTGATAGCTGGTAAACACTATCATCACCATACAACTACAACGAAGATTTACCGATTTCTACTTTGCCATTAAACAATTCACTTCTTCGCCATCTATGCCCATGTTCTAAATAACGACACTGACCCATACATGTTTTATTTCATAGCCTCATTGAATAATTTTGATGGTTACACATAGGATAAGCCATAGAACCTTTAGTGCTCCACCTATACAAATTCCCATAACCTAGGAAATCATTTATAGTCCACAAAACAGTGACATGCATTACAAATGTTTGACCTTACACAACATCAAAATTGTAATCCAAATTCCCATAGATCGTTTAAGTCATCAATTTATGGTTGCATATATACATCGACATCCTTACAAAGAGTAGTAGGTCTTAAAATGAGAAAATACAATAACATAAATTGAGGTAAATTGTATGGCATTAGAATTACAGGCCACATGCTATATATGGCATTAGAATTACAGGCCATATGCTATATGAAGTACTCATATTATCGAAAGGATTAAATACATTTGAGGCTAATCCAAGTTGAACATTATGACAATCCTCTGCAAACTATGGAAACTTTCTATCAAATTCTTTCCATGCCATTGAGTTTGCTAGATGACGCATAATGTTATCATTAATGCTTTTGTCTTTATGTCACCTCATATCTACAACTATTTTTATTGACATAAACAGTCTTTGTAATCGTGGTTTAGTAGGAAAATATTGCAAAATTTTATTCGGTATCTTTTTCCCTCTCCCATCATCCACTTTCCACCTTGATATACCACAAATTGGACACTCCTCAAGATCTTTACTTCCCTTCCAAAAAAAGAACACAATCATACTTACAAGCCTGAATTGAAATATATCCCAATCCATGGTCCCTTAACAATTTCTTTACATTATAGTAAGATTTGGGCAATTTATGTATAACAAGTAATGCATCGTTCAGTAAGTCAATTAACATGTTAAAAGACTTGTTACTTCATTTATTATAGATCTTTAAATGCAAAAACTTGATAACAAAAGATAGTTGTGAGAAATTTGAGTACCCCAGATATAATTCTTCTTAAGCAACTTTCAATAACTTCCCAAAATTATCTTCTATAATACTACCAATTATGTTAGGCACACCTGTTTCATTCATAGTCTCCATATAATTCCTATAATCATCTAACACTTGTCAATCTCATCATCACCATCATCATTAACATCACAATCATCTACATCATTATTGTTACTATCATCATAACTTATACCATCACTTCTACTACAACTTGCTTCCTTACGTTCACTATGATAACGTCATGGACTATAGAATTTATCTATGCCTTATATTAGCGAGTGATTATATACCACATGTTGACTTGAAATTCGACATTGAAGCAATCGATGCAAGAACAACGAATACGACGTTCATCACCATTTGATATTATACAAATTGCATAAAACTCTAAACTCCTTCTACATATTTAGTGGACCATTTTTGATGAGACATCCAAATCTTATCATGTAGCTATATAACAAAAGAAGATAACTAAATTATTAAATACATTTCTCGTTCAATATTATGTTACAATAAAAGTTACTATTAATTAAGATACGTGAAGTTGTTTACACTTATGAATCGAGAAAGGGACTTCTCATTGTTGCTCCTAAGCTCATGAAAATTTTCACTAATGAGCCTCATCGGAGCTGCATCACCAGTTTCCAGTCTATTTACCATCCTATGTTTCTAATCAAGTTGCAAACCACAACAAAAAACTTAGTTCTTAATTGCAATCACACAAAACCTAGGAAAAATAGAGTATTATTAAATCAAAACATATATAGATATTAGTTGGACGACTTATCTGGACAGATGGATTTTAGCAAAGTACAAAGAAGAACAAAAATGTTGGTGAGTTATTGACGCTATAAAACATAGATTTTAGCTTACAGAAAAACAAATTTGTATTTCAACTCTTAAAGGGAATAAAGCAAAATCAATCCATAATCTTTGACTTGTAAGGAATAGTCATTTAGAACATAAAGATAATTTTAAAGGTCATCTTGTACATCTCAGTAAAGATCCTTTTGAATTGAATGAATCTTACCTATAATGTTATTAAATTATTTACAAAAGTGAAGAGGATTTTATGGTGGCTTCAATATTGGCTAGGGATCTTGAATTTGTAGGAGTTCATATCTAAGCATTATTTCTTCGGACGTCAATCACTTTTGATATAACTAATTGGAAGGAAATTAAAAAGAGGGTACTTTGTAAAAAGTGATTGATTAATGATGCTAGGGGATATTGATTAAACTAAAAATAGGTGGAGGGACCATATTTAATTTTGACATAAATTAGGTTCCTAATTAATGGTTTATGCTTTAATAACTTCTTAAAAGCCTAAGAATAACTTACTTGAGGTTTGATTAGATAGAAACTTCTATCTTTGAGGATGTATCACTAGGTTCATTTAACTTATAAAAAGTAAACATCTTTAAAGATATCTAAATGTGTTTGACTAAATGTCGACTAATAGAAATATGTTTCATGATTTTAGTAGTATGATTCTTGATTTCTCTAAGTCTAATATGGCCTACATACTTGTATCATCATCTTCAAGCATGAATTCAAGTAAAAGGAATCATTATTCTCTAAAAATGAACAACTAAAACGATACAAATTTGTAATTTTTAACACAACATAAACATTCATATGTAAAGAACAACATAACAATTCCAAAATAAACCATTGAGGACTTCTGTCGAACATGTTATGGATAGCCACAATTGAACTCAAGAACATAATCAAATCCTACTGTTTTCCTTTCAGTCAATAACAACAACACAACTTCTGAACTATTTGACCATTATCATCACCAATTAACGCGAACAATTCAACAACAAACTAAAAACATAAAACAAAACTGTATAACATATTTTCGGGTTCAATGACATAAAAAAATTGCAGAACATTACTCACCAGATGAAGACACAAAGCGTAGGGAGAAGAATGGTTGACACGTCAAAGAGAGAGCAGGAGCTACGACAAAAAATGAAGGGGAACTGATTGGATTTTTAAAAATCATAGGTGAAGGGCTGTGGAAGTCGAATTAGGGGAATAAGAAGCACGTTGTTGCATATGTGTTTAAACAAACATTGGGACGATGTCGTTTGTCATCCCAAAAATGACATCGTCTCAATTATATTTTTTCTCATCCAATAAGTTCGGCGACGAACATATGTTTCATCGCAAAGTGTGAAACATTTGCTATGAAATTGAAATATTGTCACAAATTATCCATAATTTTTCTACCAAATTAATCAACCATCACCAATTCAATACCTTTCCATACAATTAATTCTTTTGCTAAATTGATTAATTAAAAATATATATTACAATCAAATTTGTTAACTAAATTTGTTTTACAGTTGTAGAATCAACATTATTAATTATTAACATATAATGTTAATTATCATTTTCTAATATATTGGGAAAATTTCCAATTAAACATTCTATATCATTATCTCTAATTAAAAACTATCTCCAACTTAATAAATCCAAACATGTTTCGTAGATGAACCATTAACTATCTTCTTCAATAGGTTAAATTAATTTTATAACATGTTTTCTCGCCTACCTTTTATTTCTTATAAGTTAACATAATACTATTTCTATTCAAACAATACTTTGGTCTTTTATACTTGGATAATTTTGTTTATAAGTTTGAATAGATATGTATAACTACCAGATGTGAAATGAGTCCTTACTAACTCTTTCTCTCAATCCATTCGGATCTCTTTATCTAAATATACATTGGTACATTGTGTATAGAAAAAGTTTGATGCAATTTTTTAAACAATTTTTTTCATAAAATGATTAATAAAAATATATATAGGGTCAAATTTGTTAAATTAATCAAATATTTTAAAATTATTCCTAATAAACTGCTATTATGATTATTATTATTATTATTATTATTATTATTATTATCATCATCATCATCATCATCATCATCATCATCATCATCATCATCATCATCATCATCATCATCATCATATATGGTAATTAAGTTAATGTATTATCAAATTTTTCACTTAATCAAATTGGCAATGGTATTTTTGTACATTGAACAAATTATACTATGTTTCTTTTGACAAAATCGAAAACGACATCGTTTACCTTAACAAAAAATAAAGTCATTTTGTATTAGATTTTTATCACTACCACAACAAACCTCTCTTCATTTTTGTGTGAGCCATCAACATTCATCAATATTAACAGTCCACTAACCATTGTCCCCTCTCTTATGCTCTTCTCGTGTATTATGGTCGTCATCGGTGAAAAAGCATCCTTAACTATGTTGGTATTGTTCTTTATTTCTATTCTCAAACCCTTCATCTTGTGTTAAGTTTTAATTATACCTTTAGGTGTATATTGTTAGTTCTTTTTTTTTTTCTGGATTTGTTGAATGGTTGTGTTTTTTGGTTGTGATTCAAAGATGATTTATGGTCCTCCTTTATTGGTTATATAAGGGTTGACTTCTTTTTACATCCTTTAATGCTTCTTTCAGTACAGCCTGCAAAATATTTGATGAAATGTCTGAAAGAGTATTTAACTCTTTTTGTAATAATAGTAATATAACCTTATATAGATAATATTATATTTTTGTACATCTAGAACATGGTCGTTTGTAATAATCTACTCTAAATTTTGATTTAGATATGATGTAAAGGGTAGGATAAATAGATTAATTTTATTTTAATAAGGCTAACTTTTATCTCAATTGTCACGTTGATGTATAACTACTAAATTGTAGTACTTTCACTTATCATCGAAAATTGTCATTGAACATAAAGAGTTTTATTGTAAACTCACTTCTGCAAAATATACCTCTTAACATAATTCATCGAGGAATGTCGACATGGCAACTAATTTCCGATGGTGGAAATTCATTTCGTTGGGAGGAATGGGACAAAATTGTCCCTACTAAACATAAAACCAATACAAAATAAATCCCCTCTTTACACCCTAATAATCGTTTTCCTTCCATAGATGTTTTTTTTCTTCAAGGTTTTTAGACCATCTAAACTAAGTCACTTTCCTTATTATCTATATCTCATTTCCTATTCTGAAGATATTATACATATGAACATTTGATTGTATATACTACATTTTATGTTAAGCTTCCTTGAATCTTCAAGAGAACATAGATGAAAATGTAGGCAAGAGCGATGTCACGATGATCTGTAAAGGATTAGGGAAATCGGTTGTTTTGGAAAATTCGTCGATTCCAATGACTATGTCTGGTCAATTTGGTATACATGTGTTTCAATTTGGGTTCCTTATACGGTTTCACCAAATAACCTATCTAAGTTCTATATTGACTGTGTTTTAGGTGAAACACTTTATACTGGTAGTTCATCTGATCAAGTTGTCTTCCATACTAGATCTGGGTACTCATTCACTGTATCCTCTACAAGTTTAGCTATAGTGAAAAAGTTATTGGAAGAGGGTGTTCACAACCTAAGGGAAGATCTTTCATTATTTCAATTAATGCCTTTGAATGTGCAAGGACTCTTCTTGGAAATCTAGACATACGGAACTCATCTACCTTTATCGACTCTTATGTCACTTGAAATCTAAATAATTAATTATATCATTGTCATTTATCAATGGTATCTGCTGTAATCATCTTTAAACTTTATTTATTGTTCTATCTATAACAATATTTAAAGCAACCTTTGTACTAGTTGAGGGTAAGTTTCTGTACTATTGTTGTTGTCCTATATCTGTAAGAATTGTTAAACTTCTGATTAAAAACTCAGAGTACTGACCATATATCATTTTAATGTATTGATACCATTTCCATAATTTTTATAAATAATTATTTTACTATTACTAAATATTAATGATTAATAATAGTACTTTTTAACTTAAATTTATGATTTTTTATCCTATTAAATTTAAAATTTTTGGTTCACAAATATTTTAATGTGCAAAATATTTTTACTTTTCATATTTTAAATAACTTACCATATGTTTTTCAATAATATGTTTTAAAAATTGAAAACAACTTAACAAAAAAAATATGTTAAGTTGGATAGATTATAAAAATGTCATTACAAACAATCTTCCAAACATATATATTTAATATTTATTTTTTGCGATGAAATATATAATCATCACCATATCCTATCATATAATGAAGAATAAAATAAATAGTCGACATAAAACAAAACAATCAGCGACGCTCAAGGAAGGGATCGCCAAATAGTGGCGACGAAAGACTCACATCGTCGCCAATAGGTAGTATTCTGGGACACTTTGTTTTAATGTTGCTCAATATTACGATTATAAAACCCTTTTTGTTGGACCCCGCTGCCGGAGCCCAACATCGGACGTTGGACCCCGCTGCCGGAGCCCAACATCGGACCTGAGAGCGTGGTGTTGGACCCATGA
>JANZLD010000003.1:24387963-24405369 GCA_026413575.1 Erythroxylum carthagenense | reverse complement strand
CCAAATTAGACATGCACCCAAATCTAGAACCATCCGAATTACCAATATGCCCTTCATACTGGTAACGGGATGTTACAAATTATATGTTTGGTTTTTTTGGGTTTTCAGTCATGATGAATTTTTGATACTTTGGAAACGATATGGGTTTGAAATGAGTTGGAAAATGATATATGATTGATGTTTTAGGGTTAAGATGATTTATGTTTTGAAACATGGGAAGAATTTGATTAAAAAAGTGTTGAAAAATCAAGTTTCGGAGGTTTTTGGACTCGCACATCATGACGTGCTCATACGCACATCGTGGCGTGTGTGAATGCCCTCGCCATGGCGAGCGTTTGGATTTCGCTGCGACGAGCTTCTTCACGCTGCGATGAGCTACTATTTCCTGACATATATGTTTTGGTTTTTAAACCATAACTTTTTGCACCGATATTCAAATAAGGTGATTTTGATTTGGTGTAAATTAGAGATATGGGACTACATATTTTATGAAGAAAAGAAGTTTTAGTTCAGTTTATAAAGTTCTCAATTTTGAATGGAAGATGAGTGTAAAATTTTGTTTCGACATAAAGATAGTCCATATATATTTGGAGAATAACTTTCGGATTTTTCTGAAACAAATTAAATGATTTAGTGTCTATTGAGTTCAGATATTGAGGAAAGGCTGTAACGGGAATGTCACGAATGTGTATAGTACATATCTTTAAATTGCTACATGTGCATTATTTTGGATTGGACAATGTGAAAAATTCGAGTGTTTGACTTGTGATAGAGGCGCATTTGGAACGTCAGCCCACCGATGTTGTCGGGACTTCTAGGCGTTAGCGCGGAAGCTATGTGAGTTACCTAGATGGTTTCTTACTTATCATTGGCTTATGATTAACTGTTTATGACTATGTGGAGAATAATGGTGGGATTGTGTTTGATTTTGAATTCCGGACAGGAGGTCCGGAGTACTGAAGAGATATGATATAGAAGTGTTATGGGTATGTGAATTTGTGATCTACTTGCCTTTGATATGACTGATTTGGATTTATGTGATTGATTGTGATACATATATGTAAATTGTGGCATTCATAGGCTAATTGAGTGTGAAGTATGAATACGTGCATAATAAAGTAATGAATTGTAGCATATGCAGTTCATACATTAATGCATGAACAGAAAATGACAGTTGTGATCGGAGCAGCCACCGATCAGAGCTTTTAGCTCAACGTTTATATTTGGGCCTCGAGCCCCACAGTGATTCAGAGCCTATGACTCAACGAATAATGTGCCCTTATAGGGACAGTTTCAGAGCCTATGGCTTAACGATTAATGTGCCCTTATAGGGACAGTTTCAGAGCCTATGGCTCAACGATTAATGTGCCCTTATAGGGACAGTTTCAAAGCCTAAGGCTCAATGATTAATGTGCCCTTATAGGGACAGTTTTAGAGCCTTTGGCTCAAGGAATAATGTGCCCTTATAGGGACAGTTCAGGTGCTCGGTCACAACACTGAAATAAATTGAAAAAGTGTTACATGTTGCATTTGTCTTTGATCTATTTGATTGAATGAAAGGCAAAATGCCATAAACTGATGTGATAATAATTATGGGGTACTACTAACTGTGAAAATATGATAAACTGTGATATGCCTGAGTGTTGCTTGAAATATAATAGCTATTGACCCGAGTTGCCACTGATAAGAGCTTTTAGCTCAACGTGTGAAAATGAGCTTCGAGCTCATAAGTGATTCAGAGACTCAGACTCAACGTATAATGAGCCATGTATCCACCATCGGATAAGGGACAGATATTAATGAGCCCTACTATGGGGACAATTTAGGCACTCGGTCACAGCAAAATAACAATAAATAGAAAGTGAGTGTCATATGTATGTATCAATCATGATAATATGAATGTGGATTTTCGTAAAAGTGTGAATGTGCAATTTTGTGAAAATGTGTTATGAAATTGAGTTAGATGGACGCAAATTGTGAAATGTGATCGAATATACAATGCTAATATATGTTATGCGAATTGATGATGTTCCATGGGTTGAGTGGACCATCGATGATGGTCACTCATTGGGTTCGCAAAACTCACCCAAAATTTGCAATTATTTTTCAAGACTCAGAAGAATACCCCGTTAGGCAACGGGCATATAGTGACTGCTTACGAGTGGGAGAAGAGGCCGGGGATTAGTTGCGTCTGCATTAGTGTCTGTAAGTTTTTGTATAATAGTATGTATTTAAGAATTTCTGTATAACTGACTGGGTCTTGTGTGTAAAGTTTTTTCTGCATAATATTACAACGTATGTATTAGTTTCAAAAAAATGTATACTGAGATTTGACTGAGTGTTGTAGCACACCACCCTCGCAGGGCACGGACTCAGATATCACCATCGATGTCGGGTTTGGGTCTTACAGGGGTGGGGTGTTACATTTAGGTGGTATCAGAGCCCAGAAGTACGAACTTACATAGGCACTTTCTGAAACATAGGTCAAATCGTATACAGTAACGTCATGTCATAGCAGACCATGGCAACTGATCCCTAGTCTGAGTCGCATGGGTATGAGTCATACGCATGAACAAGAGTTAAGTGTTTCAGTGTGAGAAAAGAAATGATTTGTCAGCATATGAGTCAATGTAGATTATGGGCAATTGGGAATGGGAAAAGAAAAAAAATGGATAATGATATTCATAATGTACTGTGATTATAAACTCTCGAATGTGATATGAATGTGAAGACAGTGGCATGGGCTGATTTAGGAAAGAAATGATATCAAATTGAATAATGAGACTTAAAGTGTATAAATCGGGTTGAAAGAAAACAAAATTTTGCGATATTTTGTAGAGGTCAAATTTTGACACAGGAAAAATATCGGTTAAAAGTGATAAGAGTTAATGAGTTAGCATAAGAATATGTCTATGTTTGATCAAAAGCTCAGGGATGACTAGGCAATTATGATTCTGATGTGTATGTCCGATAGAATGGGGATAATTGGAAATGAGAAAAAGGCAGATATAGATTCACTGTATTTGTGTCGAAGTGAGTATGATGGTATATATCGTATCGTAAGCGAAGATATTGTTAGGAAGAAACAGTAAAGGTGAGATTAAAGTATACAAGCCGGTTACAAGAAATAATTCAATGGGACGTGGATTTGAAATATGAGAAAAGATATGATATAACGTAAAATTTTGTCTGTGAAAATGAGAGTTCATTCCTTGATGCTTCTGCATTTCAAATTTTGAATGGATTAAGAATATACACTTGGATGAGGAAATAAGAGGAACATGATTTTACAAGTGATAAAGTGTGATACATGATGGGTAGTATGGAGAATGTTAGAAGAAGAAGTAAGAACCGAAAAATTGGAGTAGAATGGCTATTAATACGTGTGTTACTTGTGTTAATGTGAGGAAAAGGGGCAGGGCCCGTTATGAGTCTACAAAAATCGATTTTTGTTATGATCATATGGTAAACCCCAACCATGGGCAAGAACAAGGAAAGATATATTATCTAGATTTAATTGGGGGTCTGTAGCATTAGTGAATGTGATTAATGGAAGACTTGACTTTAATATATCTCTACGTAAGATGTAAGGATTTGATATCTACTAGGGTATTAGAGTTACTAAAATTGTTAAGTGCCTCATTGAGCCTCATTATCAAGGATGTTTTGATCATATTAACTGTGTTATGAAATGATATGCTTTTTCTTAAGATATTAAGAAATCATGGGAATTAATTGATGAACAAGGAGTTATGGATAATAGCGTGGTTAGTATCAAGAAATCAATGAGATAAGGATAAGTTGGTCAATTCAATGTATGATCAATGAGGGAATAAATTTGAAATGAATAACCAGTGAGTCAAAAGTGAATATTTGAAATTACATCAATAGCAAAGATTCAAGTATAAGAGTTAGAAAAGGGCTATTGGGAGTGTATATCCTTTGTTGATGTAAAATATCCAACTAGATAAGTGGATTTCAGCAATTCGAGGATATAGTCTTGTTAATGTGAAGTGAATTTGGAAACACAAAAGTACCTCTGATTATATGTGCCGAGATACATGAACACACTCACAACCCAATCCAAATATACTATTTTATCCTTCCCATCGGTGATGGGATGTTACAATAAACATGGTCATGGCCAAAGTTAGGTTATGTGCACTTACATCTATCAACTAAAAGGTTGATAGAGCAATATATGCAGCCTAGGAAAGGTCAAATAGGATGTGTTATTTGAACATAAAGAGATATATTCCAGACCATCTGTTAAGTGGACTTCTATAAATAAACATTGTAAAGGATTTCCTTAATAACATCTCACAGAGATATAAGGTATCTTCGAATGTTGAAATAGGTACATTATTAAAGGATTTGTATTATATTAGATATACGGGAGTAAGGGGAGTGAGAGAGTACATCATTAGGATGGTCCACCTCATATTAAGTTGAAGGCGTTAAATATTTATATTCTTGATGCTTGTATAGTTCACCAAGCTCTGAATACACTTCCATCAAAGTTTTGTATTATGGTTACCACGTACAATTCTCATAATGAAGCTTAGGACATAAATGCCTTGATTACCTGTTGTGTTGCTGAAGAAGAGAAGCTAAAGAATCCAACTTATATAGCCTTACTAGTAACTAAGGGGAAGGTAAACGTAAAGTCTCATAAATTTAAAGGTAAGAAATCTAAATTTCCTCCACATGTAGATGTTGTTCGATCTAATGTTGCTAGAGGTTCTAGGGATGTTGTAAATGGTATGAGGTGTTTCTTCTATAAGAAGAAGGGACATAAGAAGCTAGAATGTCAAAAGTATAAAACATAGAAACAAAGGCTAGAGCTATCAGGTAACTCCTTGATGTATGATCCATAAGTCTAATCTTGTTATAGCCACATCAAGTTCTTGGTGGCTAGATAGTGGAGTCCTTAATCATACTACTTTCACAATGCAAAGATTCATATAAAAGAGAAATCTGAATAGCGAGGATGAAAAAAATAATGGTGGGAAATAACGAAGAAGTTGATGTAATCACAGGGGATGTTTGTTTGAACCTTAATATAAGGTTCAATTTTATATTAAATAACACATGTTATATACCATCTTTTAGATAGAATTTGATCTCTATATATTTTTTGGATAAAGAAGATTATAGTTTTATCTTTGAAACTCCTGTTGTAAAGCTATCTGTCAATACAAAACATATTAGTAACACCTTTTTGTCATATAACTTATATAAAATGTGTTTTCCCCTAATGAGATTTATGCTTCTTCATATATTGCCAAATAAGTCACTAGAAAGAGAACCTTGGCAAAAGAGAAGTCAACATATTGTGGCATAAAAGGTTACGTCACATTTTCAAAGATAGAGTTAAGAGATTGGTTAATGATAACATTCTCTCAACTCTAAATTATGATGATCTAGAAACATGTGTTGACTATTGCAAGGGTAAGTTTACCAAAATAAATCAACTTCTACTTCTAGCTTATTAGAAATCATACATACAGATATACGTGGAACTTATAAAGTTACATTATGTAATTCAAGACACTTTTTAACATTTATTGGAGATTATTCCTATTATGGATATGTGTTCTTGCTTAAAGACAATTTTGAAATTCTTAAGATATTCAAGATCTTTAAGGTTATAGTTGAAAACCAAATAGGATGGTCTATTAAGATTATCATATCTGATCATAGAGGTGCAAATTATGGCAAACATGGGATTTTAGGACAAGAAAAAGGTTTGATTGCAAAATATGTATATTCATATGAAATAGTGACTCAGTTTACTATATCAGGTAGTTATGAGCAAAACAATGGTTGAAAGACAAAATCACACCTTGAAGGACATAATGAGGTCAATGCAAAGTAAGAATAATTTACCTGATTACCTTTGGGGTGAAGCCATAAAGATAGCCTTATATATACCAAATAGAGTCTCAAGTAAATCAGTTTCAAAGACATCTTTTGAAATTTAGAAGGGGTGGAAGCCTAGCCTCACTCATTTTTTGTGTATAGAGATGCCTTAATGAGATACATTTGTATAATTCTTATGAAGATAAGTTATATTATTGTTCCACTAATTATTATTCTATTTGATATCCTGATGACATGTACTTAATTGATTATTTTATTATTTCATAACACCTAGCGATTAATGACATAAAATTGCTTAAGATACTCACTTTGACTCGTATGTGATTTTAGGCACAATTTGAAACCAAAGAAGTTAAAGTGACTTAAAAGCCAATATTTGGGCCATTTTTTCAAAGATTAATTTTCACTTGTCTTCATAGAGCAAGAAGAAGAAAATTAAAAGACAAGACAAAACGGAAAGAATGTGAGCTACATGAATTATGCATGCAATTAAATTAATTAATAGTTGGTGATTAAATAAAGGCAAGAGGCTGCTAGAAGAATAAAGCAAAATGATAGCAGATGATGGAGCAAAACAATAGCAAATGAAGGAGCAAAATGCAGCGAAGAAATAAAGTGCAACTAGGCGAAACGATGTAGCAGCTTGGGGATTCGTAGACATTTTCAGTGGAAGCAATAGAGGGTTTTTAATGAGAAGTGAATAGTAGCTTAGAACAACATGTTAAATTATCATATCAATAGCACAGTACCAAGAGCAGTAGAGAATAGAGAGGAAACGCAACATATAAGGGGTTTCAACTAAGGATATTTAAGTGGGGTTGAAGCATCTTGTTTGGAAAGACCCATGGAAGGCTAAGTTCCCAACGTCAGTTTAGAGTTGACATCGACATCGACGACTAGGTTAAGTGTATTTCATATTTTTTTATTTCTTTCTCTCTTATTGAATTGATTGTGTTATCCTAGGCATATAGATTTAGGTTATATATGGATAATTGGATTTTCGTTATTGTTTAGTTATTTGTGCATGAACCTATTGGGTTTTGTGAAAAGATGATTTTAATGTGTTGATTGAATCGTTTATTTGCAAACCCATTGCTAGAATTTTGATGTAATCCGTAATTGTTATATTGAAATTCATGTATAACGACTAATGATTTGTATATCATTAGGGATAACATGACCTATGTTAAATGATGCATTGTATGTGGTTGTTCCATTGATTAATCAGTTTTCCTAATTCATAATGCTATTGCCTAATTAAATCTAGAGATCATATCCTAATTTGGTGGTTAGGTTAATTAAAGATCGTATCTTAATTAAATACTTTCTAAGGGAAAACTTGGGTTAATTATCAACTTATAATTAATAGTTTCTAGGAGAGGTTTGAGAACAACAAATCAATGAAATATGTTTAATTAAGGTATAGGTTGAGATTCAACTAAAAAATCGGGTCCCTCCCCGAATTCTCCACTTTTATCATTTTTTTGCATGTTTTCCTTATTTTTTATTACTATAGTTTCATTTTATTTTCTTATTTCCAAAATCCAACCCCCCCTCCCCCCCTTTTTCATAAACACTAATTAATTTCATTTCAACAACTTTACACAAACTCTCTATGGGATTGACCTTCACCACTGCTATAGTAGTAGATCTAGTTATTTTATTTTGACTAACATTACAATGCGCTGTCAATTTTGGCATCGTTGCCGAGGATTGCAGTGTTTTGGTTTTTGTTTGTAATTTTAATTGGTGTTTTTGTACATATTTGTTTTTAATTAGTTTCTTTTTGTTGTTTCTTGATCTTTTCACTTTTTTGTTTAGTTTTTGTATGAAAAAATATGACATGGATAAAATTAATTTCTTTACAATTCTTATTCTCAATCCTATAACTAAGGTTAAACTGATCAACCTAACTTTGGTTATAGATGGGATAACCATTAGAATTACTTCTATGATAGTTTGCAGGACACATAATAATTCCTGTGTGGACCAAAAGCTTTTTGTCATAACTCAGGTACATCTATAGAAGAAGTGATGAATGTTGTGTTAGTTTATTTCTTACTTGTTTTTAAGTTTTCAATCAAAATGAGAGAAAAAATGAAACAAACATTTTCTCTTTTCTGTTGATTCTAGGACTATATAGTTATGATTAGAGTGTAAATTGACTAAAGTATTTCATAGCAACTTTAGCATGTACTTTTACTCTTGTAATTGGTCGATGTGCATTATCTTTAGAGGAGTAGTGACTACTGGTAAACAAAGCTGGTGAGATTTTGAGCCTTATTTGACTAACACTTTCATATCAGTCTCATTGTCATTTTATAATTTTTGACATTCGTGAAATGTACATCCTGATTTTGCCTTGAATTTTTATTCGATACCACATTTTTATCACATGCATTAACATGAAAACGATTAGGCGTTCTTTGTTTCATAAACTATATTAGCCAAATAGCCTACCCACTATATGATTTTCCTTTTTGATAAGCGTACTTTTAGCCTTATTGGCCTTTATTTTTGTATTAACCATATTACATGCTTTATACTTAACTAAATGTCATACCCAAGCTATAAAGCTAGTGGAACATTTGTGATTGTTGAGTTTGTAGATGGACAAAATTCTAATTGTGGGGGTGTACATATATGCGGGTTGGTTATAATGTTAGGATGTTTTATTATGCCTTATAATTGAAATTCCCATTTTAATGTAGTTTCTTTTAATGTTAAAAAAAGAAAGAAAACGAAAGAGACAAAGAAAAGAGAAAAAAAGAAAAGGACAAGAAAAAAAAAGAAAATGAAAAAAAATGTTTTTTTAAATAAGTTTATCAAGGAGGAAGTGCATATGAGTTTGCAAAGTTATTCATAATTAATGCATCTTCCTAGAGTTGTAATGAATGTGTTATTTGAGTATGTTGAATATGAGGTAGATGTTGGCTTGGAAGGTTCACTCTTATGGTTTCAATGTGTTGTTGGCACAAATTGTATAAGTGATTTCTTCAAATTGGTATAAGCTTCATGTGGTTTGTGTGTGAGTGCTGAAATGAGTTGTGAAATATAAGTGTTGCATTTGTCATCACTGATGGTACCCAATTTTGTATGAGTGTGAACTTATGTACTTGATCTCAAATTGGGTGTTGCATTTGTTTCACTAACTTTAATGACTTTCATGTTACTTGACCCAAATACATCTCACCTTACCTTTGCCCACATTGCAACTTTGAAAGTCCTTTGATTCATGATTTTGCATGTGAACATTCGTGGTGGAGAAATGAAATGATATGCAAAGTTGTGGAATGACATGATCATAAATGATATTGAGTGTACCTATGGATATATTTTAGTTAAACACATTTTTCGAGTCTATCATTAGATTGCTCAGTTTTTGAACGTGATGAATGTTGATTGATTATGAGTAAAAGCTTGGAATGTTGGCTTCTTGCTATGATTTTTGAAAGTCATTCATCTTTATTATGATTATATATTCTTGGAAAATATGGGAAATGAGTAAAAGTTATTTTTGGGTCTATGAGCTTAATTTTGATGTTTTTCCCAAAGATGACCAAAAGTTAAGTGTAGGGGAAATTGACATATGCTTAATTGATTGTTTTATTATTTCGTAAAACTTAGCGATTAATGACATAAAATTGCTTAAGATACTCCATTTGACTCGTATGTGATTTTAGGCACAATTCATAAGCAAATAAGTTAAAGTGAGTCGAAAGCCAATATTTGGGCCATTTTTTAAAAGATTAATTTTCACTTGTCTTCATAGAGCAAGAAGAAGAAAATTAAATGACAAGAAAAAATGCAAAGAACGCAAACTGCATAAATTATTCATGCAATTACGTGAATTAACAACTAGGAATTAAATGAAGGCAAGAGGTTGTTAGAAGAATAAAGCAAAACGACAACAGATGAAAGAGCAAAATGCAGTGCAAAAGCAAGAAGCAACTAGGAGAAATGACATAGCAAATGGGGGACATCTCACGTCTACGTTTCACACAGATGTTGTGTGTGAACGCAGAAAATGTTTGTGAAACACACATGTTTTCAGTGGAAGCAGCGAAGGGTTTGAAATGAGAAGTGAATAGTAGCTTCAACCAATATGTTAAATTATCACATTAATAGCACAGTACCGAGAGTAGTGGAGAATAGAGAGAAGGCGCAACACAAAAAGGGGTTTCAGCTAGAGATATTTGAGTGGAGCTTAAGCATCTTATCTGAAGAGACCCATAGAAGGGTACATTCCTGATGCTGATTCAGAGGCGGCATCAATGCCAACGACCTGAGTTAAGTGTATTTCATATTTATGTTGTTTCTTTCTCTCTTATCGAATTGATTGTGTTATCCTAGGCATATGGATTTGGGTTGTGTATGGATAATCAGATTTTTATTATTGTTTAGTTATTTGTATATGAACTTATTGGATATTGTGAAAAGATAATTTTAATACATTCATTGAATCGTTTATTTGCAAACTTATTACTAGAATTTTGATATAATCCGTAATTGTTATGTTGAAATTTGATTTAATTCGTAATTGTTATGTTGAAATTCATGTGTGGTAACTAATGATTCATAATCATTAGGGATAACATGACCTAGGTTAAATGACACATCATATGTGGTTGTTGCCTTGATTAATCAGTTTTTCTAATTTGTAATTCTTCTATCTAATTAAATCTAGAGATCATATCCTAGGTTATTCGGTGGTTAGGTTTAATTAACGATTGTATCTTGATTAACCATTACCTAAGGGAAAACTTAGGTTAATTATTAACCCACGATTAATAGTTTCTAGGAGAGGTTTGAGAACAAAAAATCAATGAAATATGTTAATTAAGGTGTAGGCCGAGATTGAACCAAAAAACTAGGTCCCTAATGAATTCCCCACTTTTATCATTTTTTTGCATGTTTTCTTTAATTTGTTTTTATTACTCTAGTTTCATTTTATTATCTTATTTCCAAAATCCAAACCCCTTTTTTTCATAAACACCAATTAATTTCATTTCAACAACTTTACATACACCTTATGTGGGATGAACCTAGACTCACCACTTCTATAGTAGTAGATCTAGTTTTTTTATTTTGACTAGTGTTACGACATGCTGTTACCTGACCAGTCTAAAAGATATAGATTTTATTATACATATGGAGGATCTAGAATAGTTAAATTACAAATAACTAAGTTTCTGGAGCATAATGTTTATGATGAGGGTGGTCTATCTCATCTTGATAAGGATGATCATTCTTATCCATTAGATGATAGAAGGATGGATACTATAGTTATTTCATATCCATCACTCATATAGTTAGAACTAGTGGATCCAGTTCTCAATACCATACTAGTCCAGGGACAGGTACCCATACATATACAAACTAAGGTTTAGGTTTGGCAATTAGGCCCGAGCCTTGCCTGGCCTAAAGTTAGCGAGCCAGGTTCAAGTTGATGGGTCCTCAAATGAAGCTATAGCCTAAGCTTCCCATGTTTAGCTCAAGCTTAGGCCTAAGCCACCCTTGACTGGGCCCATTACAATTTTAAGGTACAAGAATATATTGAATTGCTTCAATTAAGAAGATCCACTAGAGTGAGAAGACCTAGTATCTCATCTAATTATATAGTCTCTTTAGGTGAATAAGACCAAATTAGACATATGGTAGTTCCAGTTACTTTTACAGAAGTTGTTTCTGGACCTCAATAAGATTTGTAGTTGGATGCAATGAGGGATGAGATGCAATCCATGAAGCTTAATAAGATATGGGAGCTTATGGATTTAACTCATAATTGTAAACTTTTAGCTATAAATTGATTTATAAGACCAAAAAGGACTCTTAAAGTAAATTAGAGCGGTTTAAAGCCCATTTGGTTGCTAGTTCACTCAAGAAGAAGGGATTAACTTTAATGTTACCTTTTCTCTTATATCCTCTGAGGTTGCATTTAGAGTGATTATAACAATAGTAGCTCATTATGATATGGAGTTACCTCAGATAGATGTCAAAACCGCTTTCCTTAATGGAGACCTTTGTGAAGAGGTCTATATGGAAAATGGTGTGTAACTTGAGGAAATCTATATATGGTATGAAACAAGCCTCCAAACAATGGTATCTAAAGTTTGATAAGGTTGTTACCTTATTTGGATTTGTGGAAAATAAAGTTGAAAGATGTTTGTATTATAAGGTTACAAGGAGCAAGGTTATCTTTTTACTTTTATATGTAGATGATATCTTTCTCGCATCAAATCACTTAACCATACTATATGAGGTTAAGTAGCTTTTGGCCAAATAGTTTAACATTAAAGACCTTGGTGAGGCGTCCTTTGTCTTAGGTATTCAAATTCATTGAGACAAATCTCAATCCTTGCTAGTTCTCTCACAAAAAGCATACATTGAACGAGTGTTGCAAAGGTTTAATATTATTGATTGTAAACCTATTATAGGACCTATCTGTCATAGTAAGAGATTATCTTTGGCATAATGTACAAAGAATGATACAGAGAGAGAGGCTATGAAGAATGTCCTTTATTCTAGTACAGTCGGTAGCCTGATGTATAACTAGGTGAGCACTAGATTGGACATTTCATTTTGTTATTAGACTTTTGGGTAGGTATCCGGCTAACCTAGGAATAGACCACTGGAATGCAATTAAATGAGTGTGGAGATATATAAACCTTATAGGTTATACAAATTTATCTTACTATGTGCCCAGATGATAGGAAGTCCACATTAAGGTACAATTTTATATTAGTAAATGGTGTAGTGTCGCAGAATAGTGTTAAGCAGATACTATTAGATTCCTTGATTATGCATGTAGAGTTTGTGGCATGCTATAGGGCTACTTCATAAGTGGTTTGGATCAAGAACTTGAATTTAGAGTTTTCTGCGATTGATTCAATGACTAGACCCATTAGGTTATATTGTGATAATCCTTCTGTTGTATTGCTTAGTAACAATAATATGAACATCATAGGGTCTAAGCATTTGGAGGTCAAATATTTGACTATAAAGAAATTAACACAAAAAGGTGACATTGAGGTAGGGCATTTAAAGACTGAGTGCATGCTTGTTGATCCTCTAACTAAAGGGCTTTACCTAGTTATTTTTTAACGACATGTATAAAGTATGAGTTTATTAAATTCCTTAAACAATGTTAGATAAAGATCACTATATTTGCTCTTAATACATTTTTATGGATTTCATGTATTATGACAGTATATTTTTGTACATATTAGTGATCATCATTTTGCTCTCGTTTATATAACTTATTGTACATTGTCATAATATAGGTGAAAGTCTTAGGCTATGTTTGGTTAGGGGTTTATTAATGGAATGGAATATTATTCCATCATTTGGGAGGAGGGAATGGAATGGAATGGAATGGGATGGAAAAGGAGGGTTTCATATTACATCTCATTTCGTCTTAAACAGTAAAAATGAGAAATCTCCGATTTGGGGAGTTTAGGATGGAATGTGAAATGATAAACAAATTTTCACTATATTACATTATAAGCCCTTCTTCCAAACAACATTTTGGTATATTACATTATAAACCCTTCCATCCCTCCCAAACAACAAATTTCTAAAATTACATCTATTTATATTTCATTCCATTATAAACCATTTTATTTCATTACATTCCATTAAAAACCTTACATCCAACCAAACATAGCCTTAAGATCTATGTTGATCTTAAGCATTTTAAAAGGCCATTGGGCATATATATATATATATAACCTATATCTTTAGGACACATACAGACATATATATAAATCTATGGATTTGATAAGACATAAGGGATATAAGCTTTTAATCCTATAGAGGTTTTCTCTAATGTGGTTTTGCATTCAGTGAGAGCAAACAAATTTCTTTGATGCAGTTTAGCATAAAGTTTAAATAAATTGAGACCAACAAAAGGAAAAATGACACATTTTAGATTATATGGGTATCATTATAGTTTGTCACACTCCACTTTCTCATTCATATTAATGGGGTATTAGATATGCATTATTGTATTCGATTTGTGTTGCATATGAAACATGCGTCTAATATTTTTTGGTATTGAAAGCCTTATGAGACCAAATGATGGACTTTCATTATCTTTGGAGCAAATATTTTAAATTGGTTAACCTATATACATTGATTTTTCTTAATCACTTTTACCAGTTTTATTGTTGTTATAACTATTGTAATTAATTTTTGTCTAAAAGAGAGAATGATAGTGATTTTGTTAATTGGACAAATATTAATTATTAGTTTTCATAAACTTAAGGTTAATAAAATAAAATTTGATCTAGATTAAAGATAATACAAAAGCCTAATAAAGGATCTAGTTAATGGGTTGAAGCTTAGAGAGAAAATTAGGCTTCAATGTTGACTATAGTTTGAGCATGTAATAGGGTGTCCCAATAAGGTTACTATAAATAGATACTAAGCTCTCCTACTGCCTGCATTCAATTTCTCTAACTCGTTAAGAGGCCCACACATTAAGAAAGGTGCAGAAAGACGTTAATGACATAAAGATACATAACTTTCATAAAAGTTGGTTGAAAGTTTCAGGAGCTTGGTCAATGTTGAGGAGCTATATCCAGTAGTTCAATAGGTTGTTCATCATGTAATGGATAGCAAAATAGGTATGTTTGCTCATTTTCTCCATTAATGCAAGTTCATGGTTAATCCTAGGTCTATTATTAAATTTTTTATTATAACTAACAATATGATCATAAGTTCAAGTTCTTTTAGAGGGAGAAAGAGGTGAAGCTGATGATATAATCTCATTTTTCATGCTTTTCTTCTTCCAAAGAAAATAGAGAGACATTAGTTTGGTGACTATTATAGTTAATACAGAATCAACTAGTAACTATGAAATCCACTAAATTAATGGCCTCTTTAATTCTATAATAATATCATTCTACTATCATCATTTCTTACTTTTTGTAGTTAAAATAAATGTTAAATCAAATAATTGTTTACAATAAACTCTAATGTTCTTTTCCTGCCTTTACCTATTTCTAGTCTTGCTCATAAGAAGTGTAGATTGCTATATTTTGTTCTAATGTTGTCGTGTATATCAATTATTACTTGGTTTGTAATATTGTATCTAATAGCAATTGGGTTAGAAGTAACATCTTCTGCTAATTTCTGGCCATTGATCATAGCTAAAATAGAATGAAACATGACCTATGATTAGAAAACTAGGTGCCTCTTCTGTGGCAAAGGTAAACAATCTAGAAAATTGTGTATCTATAGGAGTTTAGAGGAAAATGAACCATAGAATGAGTTGAATACAACTAAGAGATCTTGATCAAGAGTTAGCCACAAAGGAAGATGGTTAAAGTTAAACATACTAAAGTGTATAGATCTCTATATGGCCATTGTGGCCATTTATATGTTAGATCACCAGAAATTGTCTAAGGAATTTTTAAGTTAGAAAAAAGAGTGAAAAGGCATAACTATGCATAGAGGAGTACTTACCCAAGGCATCAGATAACTAAATGAAACCAACTTTATAAGAGACCATTATCAAATACATAGTAGACCTGTCTCTAATATATACAAACTTCTTAAAAATGTACAATTTATCTAAAATACTTATGAAGCTTGATCAATCTATCTCTAACATTACGTTTATTAGTTTATGCCTTTGTAGTCAATTACTTAGTTCCAATTTTATGTATGACATTTTAATTCAATTAATAACGGCATTTTTATCTTTATGTATTATGTTAATTACATTTGATTTTTTAATCATAAAGGTAAAATCCTACAATAATTAATGTGTAATTGAAATTATGATGAGATCATTATTATCATATTCAATTTACATTTATATATTATTCCCAACTTGTTCCTATTTATAATTTCATCAAAACGGGATATTTATAAAATGGTAAAACTAGCAAACGTTATGTTTTTTTCTTATGAAGAAAGTAATTAATCTCATAAAGTAAAGTATAGAGATACTTAAACTAATGGAAGGTATTTATTAGAGAATAAGTTCACTAAGCTGAGCTAATTATAAAAATCCCAAATGGAATATTATTTATATGTCTTTAGATTTCCTCATTATGATGGTTGTATAATTGATCCTGAGACTTGATATTACTAAGGTATCTCAAATGAGAATTACTATATTTTAAAGCTACTTATGAATTGTCCTATTTAGAGTATCTCAATCAATAGTACTTGGATATAGTATGAACCATATGGAGATAGTTGAGTAAGTCAACAAAAGATTTGTCACTCTAAAGTAATTAAAGAGAATGTTTTACTGTTCTTGATTAGTAGTGGTTTAAGGAATTTTTTGGCTAAGGTGAATTGACATTTGAAAAGATGTTTTTAAATATCAATTAAAAATCAATTACTAATTAACAAGAACGAACATGATTGGATTCAAAAGAGTAGATATATATCCATGCTTCGTCTAATTGGAACATTGGATGAAGAAAGAATTAAATTATACATCATAACTATGCATGGATAGCTTAAGTCACACTACTTTAACATTCTTAATATTTAAGTAGTCATGACATATTGTTAGACATTAATCTTGATCTATAATTATAAATTTTTTAATTGGAGAATTAAAGATAAAATAAAAGGAGTTTTAATTCATCTAGTTCTAATTATGAATTAAAATTATAATTTATAATCAGTATTAATATATTAGGAACCTAATAGGTCATACATAAAGAGCAGTTTAAAAGAGAAAATTCAATTTCAATTAAGTTGAATTAATTGTAAGGTTTGAGAAACTTTAGGAATCAAATGTGAGAAATTTGATTTTATTAAAATTAATTAAATATAATTAGACTTTAACTGCAATTATAATTAAATCTTAATGCTTTTTCTATTTTTATAAATAAACTGAAGGAAGCTACACTCATGTCAATTTCCTCTCAAAAGTTGAGTATCATTTCTACTGCTCTGTGAATACTATTAGAGCTTGGACTAGTGAACAACTCATGGTTGACACATCGCAAAAATTTCGAAAAGATTTCAGCTGGAGTATCGAATTAAGTACAATTTCATATTTTATGATTCTTGTTTTTCAAGTTATTCATTTATTGTGATTCAATCAAAATCGTAAAATTTTAATTTTTTTCACTACGCTCATGATTCAATCATAGTTGATTTCTCAATATTGGTATTAGAGCCTTCTTTAATTGTTTAACTTGAACTAATTGCTTGATTATTATTGGTTTGGTAAAAATTACGGCTAGAAATCTTATTTTATATGAATTAGGTTTCATGATTTTATAAAGTTTTGAATTTGTCTTTGGAAAATTTTTATGCCTCATTTCCTTTCTTTGTTCTCTGCTTTTGGAAATATGGAAATTATCATAATTGTTTCTACATTTTTGCTTTATAGAACTTCGAGTATTTTTCCTATGCTTCTGTTATGAAAGATTCTAAAAAATAAGAAAAAATAAGATCATGTGTTGGACCCCGCTACCGAAGCCCAACATCGAATGTTGGACCCCGCTGTCGGAGCCCAACATCGGACATGAGAGCGTGACGTGGAACATG
>JANZLD010000003.1:24376594-24387187 GCA_026413575.1 Erythroxylum carthagenense | reverse complement strand
AAATTTCGATTTCGGGGTGAAAAGTTATTAAAGTTTAAAGTTAGAGAAGTTTTCATTAGTTTTAAAAGTTGAATTTTAAATTTGGAGAAATTAAACCCCGTTTCCTATGTTATTCGTCTTTCCTTCGTTTGACCTCCGATTTTTGTGATTTTCCAAGCGTTAGGTTTCAAAAACAATTTTCTACCCCTTTTTGGTAAATTGAGAGTTTCGGGTTTTAGTCGGAAATTACGGATAAGATTAAAGCGAGTCAATTATGTGACGGTTTTGGATGTATTTCCATTTTTGGGCGATTTTGTGATCTATAGAGATCCGATTGAGGCGATTTCTGATTTTATTTAACCTAGAGATATGGAATTTCATTTTAGCTTAGGAATTGGATTTAATTGTGGGCCCTAAGCATATCAATTTTTATTGAAGGAAAATTAGGGTAAAATTATCAAGATTTGTTTGGATGACATTAAATTAAGTTTGATTTGAGGTTCCTTTTGTGGTGAGGAATTCCTCCCTCGTGAGAGGCGCGTCCAGATGTCATGGAGGACATCGGGCTCGCGACTCACCGGGGAGGGGTTCCAACAATAAAACCATAATTTCAGAAAATGGCGAGGCGTAAGTAAGACATGCACCCCGAGCGAGACCATAATTAATGATAGCATTGACTAAGGCATGTGCCATAGAAAATGCTCTGGCACATGCAGTACATATTCCTAATAAAATTTGGAAAATGTTTTTCTAAATGTTTAAAAAAATCAAAGCATTATTATTAATATTATTAGGAATATTTTAGAATTTAGATTAATTTTGTGAGAAGTTGAATCATTAAATTAAATTAATAATCAAATCAATAATTAGAATCAAACGAAGGTTTTAAAGGATGTCTTCCATAATTATATTATGTTAGAAATTATTAATATAATGAGATTATATTATTTTGGTGAGACCAAAAATTTTTGAAATTTCAAAAGCCTCAATTAAATATTAAGTAATGTTAAGAAAGTGATATTTACCTTATATTATTTAAGAATAAAATCATAGTTCTATTTATGACAATGCTTGTTGAGCAAATTCAAGGTCTCTTTATCCCGAATATGATTTTTTAAAAAATTAGTAGGTCCTACTTAACAAAGTTTGTATCATTTGGATGAGCAAACTAATGATTATATGAATTTAGAGGCAGGTTAGGAAAATATAAAAGATATATTTTGGCAAAGAGTTGTCACCTAACAGAGTTATGTAACATCCCATTACTTGCGGGAAGGTTAGGATAGTAAATATGAGTGATGAATGAGATATTAGAAAGTGCATTCCATGTTCATGCATAATATGTCATACACATATACATGAATAGTGAATTTTCTGCACATGAAAATAAGTGTACATGCATTCATGAATAATTCCAAGTATAATTGTTTATAAATGTGATTGTTATTAAGAATTGAGATTTTTTGGTACTGAATTTTGAATTGGAGAGTGTATTTTGCGGATTTAGAATTTTTTAAATTTTTGGAGAAAATTTTGTAAATTGTTGGGTATTTTTCTTGGACTAGGAAAATTTGCCAAGTGGCAAAACTATTAATTAATAATAGTAGAAATTACTGTCAAATGGCAATGGAAATTTTGATAAGTGACTTTAGAATTTATTTACGAATGTCATTGAAAATTGGGGGACAATTGAAGTAAAAATCGAAATTGATTGGACTAGTTAAATGAAGGACCCTATTCTTAATGCTTTAGAAATTGGAGCAAGTGACGCATGTCTTAAGTTGACTTTTTAATTAAAGGACCCCCTTTCTTATTTGCTCTCTCTCACGATGCTTCTCTCTTAAAAGCCATTGGAGTTTTGTTTTGGTCTTCTTCTTCTTCTCCTTCGTGACTATCTTTTTCTTCTTCATGTCATTTGGTTGCTAACGTCCTCCAACACTAAACCTAGCTTGCTCATCTCTTGCTTCTCTTTCACCTTGCTTTCTTTTTCATTCCCACCAAAAACCCTAACCTTCCAACCCTAAAGATGGTGATGATCGTGGGTTGTATTGAAGTTAGGTATTTTTTATTTTCTTGAAGATTTTGAAGATTGGTAGCTAAATCAAGTAAGTTGTGTTTAATTTTATTTTGTTGGCATTGTTAAATGGAACATTATGATGATATTTAGAGGTTAATGCATGAAAGGGGTGCTTGTGTATGTGTGTGTTGTGGATGATGAAGAGTTTGTGAATTTTTTTACTTATACATATATGCTTGACGAGTAATGAGCTATAGAGAGGTTTTGTTTCATATAAATGCTAAATAATGGGTTAGGAGTTATTTTTGTGGAGGATTAATGTTGTGTATGAGGAGTAAGAAAATTATGAGTTATGCTACATATGTTTGTAATATGGATTGGTTGTGAAAATGGTGTTTTAATGAGAATTGGGAGTTAATGAATGGGTACATGAACATATTTTATTTTTTGGTTAATGATCCAATTTATGTCATGCTTTGTTAGTGAATGATATTGAGATGAAATGAAGTTGTATATAGGGAGTAAAGGAAGTAGAAAATGGTGACCTTTGTATAAGTAGGTTAGGTATAAAAATCTAGAAAGTTTGAAGATGGTTGGCTGGAAAATGTCCATTGAGTATGCCTTAGTCTTTTAGTTATAACTTTCTCTTTAGTTATCCAAATGAGATTATTCTTAATTTGGATTAAATTAGAGATGTACATCTATATTTGTTGTGAAGAAGTCGAATTCAAATTCTATTTAGAGGAGTTTCAAAATCTGATCTAAAGTTGAAAAACTAGGTTTGTGTTTGTAAAAGTTTGCCACGACAAACTCCTTGCTTCGCCACGACAAACTTGAAAGATTAAGTGAGGATTTCTTTTAGGTAAAGTTTGTCGTGGCCATCTCTAGGTTTCGTTGTGGCGAACTTGTGAATTTTATGCAGGAATTCCTCTCTAGAGGAGTTCGTCGCTGCGAACTTTTCTCTGCACTGAACATGGTTCGGTATTTTGGGCATAACTTTTACTATAATTATCCAAATTGATTGATTCTTAATTTGGGATACAAATTATATGAAGATAGAAAGTTCTGAATCGGACTTTAAGAATTTCAATTTCTAGGTGGACGTTGAGTATAGGGTGTTGTCTCTGAATAAAAGCAGTCTGAAAATATTTCAAGTATAACTTTCAAATTACTGAACCAAATTGAGTGAATTTGATGTCAATGGAAACATAAGACATAAAGGAATACTTTTCTAGAAGAGAGTTTGACCAAATTATATCAGTCTCACCTTCTGATTGAACGTGAATAGTATACCTGAAAGAGTGTCGTGGAAAAATCTGGAAGTAAGCCAATGGGAAATGAATTGTGATTTTAATGATTTTAGTGAGGCATAAACCTAATTATAAATTATAGTTAGATGAGTTTTGATATGGGAATGATTTTGTAATGAAATTGTTGGATAAATACCCGGGATTGTCATGAATATGCGTTATACATAATTCGTTTCATACATGGGCATTATTGAACAATTATAATTGTGCATATTATGATATATGCATATATTGTTTGATATAGAGGACCAACTGGAACGTCAACCCCCAGATGTTGCCTAAACTTCCAAGCATTAGCTTCGGAAGCAACTGGTGAGTAACCTAGATGGTTTCTCTCAATTATTGTTTGCTTAAGTTATGTTGTGAATGATAAATGAATGTGTTTGATTATGGATTCCGGACAGAAGGTCTGATGAATGTGAATGTAGATTGAGATATTGAAGTGCTACTTGAATGTGAATGTGAAGATCTAAATGCTTATAATGTGAGTGGTTATGGTGCATGCATTCCATACATGAATGCATAATCAGATAATGGTAGTTATGACTAGAGTAGCCACCAATTAGAGCTTAAAGCTCAAAGAGTGAAAATGAGCCTCAAGCTCAAAAGTGATTAAGAGCCTAAGGCTCACTATATAAAATGAGCCCTATATCTCCCAAGCGAATAAGGGACAATTATTAATGAGCCCGATATCCAAAATATATACGAGACAATTCAGACACTCGGTCACAATAACGTAATAATTGGAAAAGTGTCTCATATACATTCTAACAAGTATGTGGATTGTTTGAAATGCCAAATTGGTTTGCTTTTAAATGTAAATAATGATATGTGCTCATTATGCTAAGTTGTGAATGATATGTTATGTGAATTATTGTGATGCATGAATTCAGTGAACCATCAATGATGGTTACCTCATTGAGTTCGCAAAACTCACCAAAATTATAACATTGTCTTTTCAGGACCGAGAGGTGACTCTAGCTACTAAGAGACTCCACCAGCTGTGTAAAGTGTGATTGGCAAGAGAAGTCATGGCTCAAAGGTCAATCAACTGGGATTTTTGGACATACTAGATAGACTTTGAATATTTTCCTCTTTCATGTAGTACTTTTGTATTAGGTTTTGAGGTTGTACATACAGAAAATGTTGAAAGACACAATGTAGACATTCGGATTTTTTGGAATGAAACTAGGAAAAAGTTAATTTTTAAATTATTGTGGTTTTTCTATTGATGCTTTATAAGTGAATGCTGATATGATGCCATGTGAAGTGAATGTAGTGAGTGAACGTAGCGTGCCTTTATTTTAGGTTATGTACCGGAATGACCTCCGGGCGTCTCAGTGTGTACCTTGCGATAAGAGGGCCCTATAGCTAGGAGTCATAAGATGTGATTCATAAAGTTGTTATCTACTTGATTTGGTTTGTTAAGTAAACTTAAGATCAACTATTATAATGAGATTCTAACCCATTAAGAAATTATTTGATAATTTCTCAATTTAATAACGAGGGCTATTATTTCGAATAAAATAGTAAGGACAATTATGTCTTTTGGTTGTCAAAAGAAGATAGAGTACCAATTGATGTTGAGGAGCACCATAGATGCTAACAAGCTAACTTGACCAAATTTCTTAGACTAGTTTCGTAACTTGAGAATTGTTCTCAAACAAGCAAAAAAGTTGTGTTCTTGACATGTTATTTAACCAAAGCCTAGTTTAGATGCAACTCTTAAGGTTTGGGAGAGATATCAACATTATATTGATGATGATGAATAAATTATATGCATGATGTTAGCTAGTATGTCTTTGGAGCTTCATAGGTAGCATAAGAATCTTGTTGATCCTCTCACTAAGATAATCTTGTTGATCCTCTCATTAAGTCATTGTCTCAAAAGAAATATAATCAAAATATGGAATAATATGATATTAGATATGTAGGTGATTGGCTTTACTATAAGTGGGAGATTATTAGTTTATTCCTTTGCAACCAATCAATTGGTTATAATTTTATGTATAACATTATTATTTAATTAATTAAGGCATTGTTTATCTTTATATATTATGTTATTACATTTAACGTTTTAATACTAAAGGTAAATCTCCTAGAATAATCACTATATAATTGAAATTATGATGAGATCATAATTATAACTCAATTTATATTTATGTATTATTCCCAAATTGTGCCAAGTTGAAGTTCATTAAGATAGAATATTAATAAAACGATAAAAGTAGTACACATTATATTGTTTTCATATGAAGAAAGTAATTGATCTTATAAATTAAAGTATGAAAATATTTAAACTAACATGTGAGTACTTATTAGAGAATAAGTTCACTAAACTGACCCGATTATAAGGATCTAAAATAGCATATTGTTTATGTATATGTGGATTTTCTCGTTATGATAGTTGTATAATTGATCCTTAGACTTAAGATTACCAAGGTATCTCATGAGGGAATTATTTTTGATACTACTTATGACCTGTCCTATTTAAGGTAACTCAATTGGTAGTACTTAGATACAGTATGATCTATATGGAGATAGTTGAGTAAGTCAATAAATGATTCTTCACTCTAAAGTAATCATAGTGAATGTTTTATTATTTTTTACTAGTAGCAGTTTAAGAAATTCTCTAGCTATGGTAAATTGACATTTAAAAAGGTATTTTCAAATATCAATTATAAATTAATTACATACTAATTAGCAAAAACGAGTATAATTGAATTCAAAAGTGTAAAGACTATATCCACACTCCGTCCAATAGAACATTGAATAATAAAAGAATTAAATTATACATCATAACCATGCACGAACAACTTAAGTCAAACCACTTTGACATTTCTGATATTTGGATAGCCATGACCTGTTATTAGAAGCCAGTCTTAGTTTATAATCATAAATTATTTAGTTGAAAAATTAAAGATATATTAAAATGAATTTTAATTTATCTAATTCTAATTATGAATTATAATTTATAATAGTTGTCAATATATTAGGAACCTAATGGGTTACAAATAAAGAGCAGTTTAAAAGAGAAAAATCAATTTCAATTAAGTTGGATTTAATTGTAAAGTTTGAAAAACTTTAGAGAAATCAAATATGAGATATTTTATTTTACTAAAATTAAATTAATTATAATTAGAGTTTGGCTTTAATTGTAATTGAAATATTTAATTTTAATAAAAATTAAAACCCTAATATTTTTATATTGATAGGAATAAACATAAGGGAGTTAGCACTCTTACTAATTTCTTCTAAAAGAGTTGGATGTCCTTTTATTGCTTTAGAGACATTGTTAGAAAAATGGATGTGTGAATAGCACACATCGAAAAGATTTAAATAGAAATAGCGAATTATGTACGATTTTGTATTTTATGATTTATGATTTTCAAGTTACTCAATTATTGTGATTCAGTTTAAATTCATAATAATTTTATTTTTTTTGTTGCGTCCATGATTTAGTTACGATTAGTTTCCCAACAAAGCCACCAGAATAGTCCTATAAATAATGAATTAGACAAACAAAAGGGTTCCATTCTTATAAAATTATGTAGGGAACCTCCACAGGTAAGCTAACAACATCCACTCATGGAAAGCTTTGTCCAAGAGTTCTGTCCTTGATCTAGACTAGTGTATCTTCTTGAAGAAGAGAAAGGGTTTTCTCATCAGTACACTTGATGCTTTCCACATAGAGATCCTTGCTTTTATCATCTTCTCTGATTTGGCCCCATACTATTGTGTAATATCCCACACCAGAAATTGCTGCTCCTATTACACTGCACATATCCATCCGAGTTTTTCAGATTGCTCAATACTCAAAAAAAAAAAAAAAGTGTGTTGCAGTGTTTGACAAAGCAGCTAAGGTTGTTGATTGATAATTGTTAGGACATGGCATTTATGAAGTTTCCGAAATGAATTGATATGTTTGTACCTTCCATAGTGAAGACTGTTCACAAAGAACCCAATACCGAAAATGGATGCCCAAACAATCCTAAATGGTTGGAACATGAGCACATAAAGAGAACCTTTTAAGCGTGTGCACGATATGTGAACGTAGCTTCTAACAATACCGGAAAAGAGTGCCTGCGGGAAACAAGGTCACCGCCAATAAGATCCAAATTATCACCATTCACGTCAACAAGATTGGAGCTCGTTATTGACTTACAGTGGCAAAAATAAGCAGAAGTTCCATATTTAGTTTCAATTTCCAAGCATTCACGTCTCTTTCCACAATCAGACAAAATATTGTAGATTGAATTGTCCCAGCTAAGCTATAAAAAGATGCTATTTTGATCACTTGGGGATATTCTCCGACCGTTCCTACCTAGACAGAAACAATAAAATTTGGACATGAGAAAGAACAGATGATAATAAAGTAAAAGAATGTGAAGATGGAAGAAGAAATCTACCTGGATCATGTTCCAGATTGATACACATAAAGAAGAAGCTGCAAGCAAGAGGCTACCAAGCAACCAATGGTTGGATGTTGAGTAGAAAATGAAAAGTTGCCGTTTGTGTTGAAGTTGAAGAACAGAGGATGAAGCTCTACGTATGTATGGGCCTTTAAAATGTTCCACAACGATAGCTCCAGTGAAAGATATCAGGGTCCCAATCACCTTAAAATGAAAGCTTGAACTTCTGCAGTCTAGCTTTGTTATCCTGAGACAAATTCTTTCCATGGTCATTTTGTTTCTGTAGCGAGTTATGCTTAACCAGTGATCGTAAGACATACCTGAGAATGCTAGACAAAATAAACGAAAAGGCAGGGATCAATAAACCCATTTCACAGACTACTATTGGTGAAGTGAAACTTAGGCCCAGGAATGCAAGATTCTGCGACAAAGCTATCCTACACAACACAAAAATGAAGCAATTAACTTGTAAGATTTTTTGTAATCACATAATCATGTGAAAATAATTGCCATTAATAAATTAAACATTTGGGTTAAAAATGAAGAGTTTGGTGTCTCCAGGCTGAGAATTCAGAGGAACTGTCATCTTTAACAACTTAATCAGGAGATGATTCTAAATATGGATTGAACTATTTCAATATTCCTAGTTCCAAGCAAGACTAGAACATGACAGCAGAGAATCTAGGCTTCATTTATTTGTCAGCAGAAAGGGCCGTCTTTACTTAGTCCGACAAATGAAAGGTTGTTCCATAAAAACTTGTCAGCTACAAGCTATTCAGTCTCACGTCTGCGATCCGTGAGAAGGTGGAGAGATAAGAGAGCGAACCCCGTTAGACCCAAGAAGAAAATTCGCAAGACAAGACGAAAGGTGAAGAATGGCTTTTCTACTCTGCAACATTGCAACGAACATTTGAATAAGGTGAGGTCGAGAAAATGAGGAAGTAAAAAGCAGAAACAGATGTGCAGGATCCGAAAGACGAACCTTTCTCTATGGTACAAGAAGGAAAAAGGAAAGAGAAGGGAAGTGGCTAGAGCATTGGTATACACAACAAAAACAAAAGGGCTCATCCCACCAGACATAGCCGTTTTAGCCAATATAGTGAGTCCTATGGTACACCCTTCCATCATCACCATCATAGAAAACGGCACTACTTCGGCTAACTTACTCCTGTATCTCATCTCACACTCCCTGTTCTCTGCTTGATGGTTCAAGATGCTCAAACCTTATTTCCACTTAACAAGAAACTGAAAGCTCTAAATGTTCCTCTTGTCCTCTTGCATTCCCTCTTACAAAGAGGGAGGGAGTAACCCTTCGGCCTGTTTAAAGCTCTTTGAGAAAAAGCTACCCGTCTTGGCGGGCATGAAATCTTTTGTTGGTGGCCATAAAATCCTCTTTCCCGTTAACCTGTTTCCACTTTGTTTTTATCCTAATGTAACGTTGTATTGAAGTAAAAATAGGGTTAAAATAGATTAATAAGAACAGGAAATAAAAACCCGTATTAGTGTCAAAAGAGAAAACGGTGACGTGGCTACGTGTCTTTTGTAGTGGAGGTTTTTTTTTTACGACAAAATATTTTAAGTTAATTTTAATTATAAGATGATGCTTTTAAACTATCCATATCTGGATCAATTTTTGCTCGAACCAGATAGATTTTTTTGTAAAAGACAAAATTCTAATCCTATATTTTAAATAGCAGCATATATAAAAGAGATTAAAACCCGCAATCTTACGTAAACAAAGAGAACTCAAATCTTCAGAATATATTAGTATTTCCTTTAGACTATTTAATCTTGACGTGTCATCATTAATAAATCGGTAATGTGTTTCCGTTAAGCATAATTAATCGCTAATGGCCAAAGTGGAAGATCCACGTCGTACTTTCTTGGGTGAGTTTTGTGGTCGACCTTGGAAAAGGCCCCACCCCCAGCGAGTATTTTTAAAGACTTGGGGTCCTAGATTACATCACTTCCTCCATTATTATTTCTTCATTTTGTGTCTCCCACCCTCGTAAGGGCAGGAAATGTAACTACACTTGTTACTTCGATGGTTAGTTTGGCAAGGAAGACAATACATTTGATTTGACATGAAAGTTAGTGTTTAACCACACAAATTATTTGTTATTATTTTATTATGTTAATCTTATTCATATATGTATTTAACGTAAATAAGTAAATAAAATTTAATAGAATTGATTAACAGTAAATCAAACTCGTACGTTTTTTAAAACTCGATCTTACGTAGTCAGATTCCATCTTCTATTACTCTTCACACTTACCACAGCCTCCTTTAGACCGCTGTAGAATTTTTCAGAAGTGTAGTTCTTAGGTCTCCTTTCTAATGTTCAAGAACCCACATACTGATCACAGGAGCAAGTTATCTGAGAAGTGCTAACGAGTCAAGTTATAGATAAATGGGTGCTTAAGGATCGAATAAGTCCTTAAAATTTTGCATATAATACAACACTGCTTAACAGTTTACAAATTTTAATTCATCCATAATGTTAAATAAATCAAATGATTGACTTGTTTACAAGCAGATGAAGATATCTTCTGAATCCCACTAAAGAAGTGACCACATGAGACAACTTGTGTTCGTTGTATTGCCGCATTCTTAAATAGCCTTGTGAACATCAATGCACGTAATGTTCATATTATATTTCACGAGGACGAGGACGAGGAAGAAGTGATTTTTATGTCAGAAACTAGTCTAACCCAATAATTTAAAATTTTAAATGAATTCTGGTTCAGCCGGGATCTGGCCGAACGGTGCGTTTCCAGTAATATCCATCTTCTTCAATCTTCTGTGATGAACGTAACGTGAAGTAACCTGCAAAACAGTGAAGGCACGTCGGGGGTTATGTCCCGATTTGCCTCT
>JANZLD010000003.1:24296510-24312052 GCA_026413575.1 Erythroxylum carthagenense | reverse complement strand
CGTTGATAGATGAACTGAAAACAATGCTGCATAAGAATTTTAGAATGAAAGATCTTGGTACATTGAAGTATTTTCTTAGTATAGAAGTCTCAAGGTCTAGTGCTGGTATAATGTTGAGTCAGAGGCAATATGCATTAGAATTGGTTGAGGATGTGGGCTTGATAGGTACAAAACCAGTAGCAACTCCCTTAGAACAGAATCTGAAACTGACAACAATTGAATTTGATGAAGCATTACAGTTAGAAAAGAATGATGAAGTCTTAGCAGATGCAAGTGTCTATCAAAGGTTGATTGGTAGATTAGATTACTTTACTTAACACACATTAGACCAGACATTTCTTATAGTGTTCAACATCTAAGTTAATTCATGAAAAATCCCAAGAAATCTCATTATGATGCAGCCTTAAGGGTAGTAAAGTATATGAAGAAAAACATTGGACAAGGTATTTTACTTGCTTCTAGAAGTTCAAAAAGGATAGTGGCTTACTGTGATTCACATTCGGCATCTTGCCCTATAACAAGAAAATCTCTCACTGGATTTTGTGTGAAGCTTGAAAACTCCTTGACTTCTTGGAAAGCAAAGAAGCAAAGCACGATATCCAGATCCTCAGCAGAGGCAGAATATAGAAGCATGGCCTCTACTGTTGCTGAGCTGAAGTGGATAGTTGGGTTGATATCAGAATTAGGAATCAAAGATTGCAAGCTTGTGGAGTTATATTGTGATAGTCAGGCAGCAATACAAATAGCAGCGAACCCAGTCTACCATGAACGCACTAAACACATAGAGATAGACTGTCATTTTACAAGAGATAGTATTTAAGAGGGACTGGTAGCAACAAAGCATATTTCTACAAAGGAGCAAGTTGCTGACATCTTCACAAAAGCATTGAGTGCACAATAACATGGTTACCTGCTTTCCAAGCTGGGCGTGTTGGATATATACCACCCTCCAACTTGAGGGGAGTTGTTGAGAATGAAATCACAAATTGGTTAACAGAATCAATCTTTTATTTACCAAGCTTGTTACGTTAAAAGTTAGTTTTATAGCTAGTTTACAGTGGTGAAATAAGTTGTATAAATAGACACTATTGTGTAATTGAGAATCATCCTTTTTTGCCAATAAAATGATAATCACTTTTTCCCCTTTCCTTTCTCTGTAAATTCCTTTATTCTTAACAATAATGCTTAGTTAGCTACGATATACTTTTGCATGTTTGAAACAGGACGGAGAGGGATTCCTAACGACCGAACGAAAATGAAGAAAGGACATTATTCTAATAACAAATTGGTATATAGTACTAAAATTTATAAAAGGAAAAAAGATTAATCGCCTTTGAATTTTAATATTTCTTTAACAATTTTATTAAATAAACTTTAAATTTTCATTTTGTTGTCTATTAAATTCAAAATTCATTAGTATATGAAGGAAAATAAAAGGTCTGATGGATAAAAATATGAAAGTCTCATTCTGACAACAGTGGATTTTGTAGTCAATAGTTTCACACGTTTCCATTTGGTCTGTCTTGCAGAAGAGGGACTTGAGGAGAAGAAGACACAAAGCAGCAAGTTTCCTTGTCTTTAGTCGCCTGCTTTTCTTGTGCCTTTCCCCATATTACGGAGTAAAATCCCAAGGCAATAACAACCGCCCCCATCACACTGCACAGTGGGAACCAGAAGCTGTTCAATTCACCTTCCCAACAATTTCCTTTGTGGTACTCGGATGATGTTGACAATTTAACATAGGAAAATGATGCCTCAACAAATAAGACTACTGTACGAACGATATCATTTGTTGATGGAATCATACACATACGTAAAGACCTGTAAGAAGAAGAAGAAAAAAAAAAAGTACCTTCCAAGATACAGGGTGTCCCCAAGTAAAGGCACTCCCATGAACACCGCAATAACCATTCCAAGAGGCTTAAACATGGAAGCATAAATTGGCCCCCTCTTGTGACATGCCCACAGGTGAGCAACACTTCTGATTGCAACAGCAAAAACTCCCTACAAGCCATGTCAACGCTAAGTTGCAGAAAGATTGAAGAAGAGAGAATGCAAATTTCGTAGAAATCAAGATTGAAAGGAAATGCTCTATGATTACAGAATATCCAATGGCTATAAGCTCAATATCAGGCCCTATTCTCCAGGCATTACTGTTTCTCTCTGCAAAGAGACAGACTATGGCTGATATGATGGCAACAAAAATGCAGCAAATCAATGTCACCATTAGCTCTGCGGGATAGTCCCTTATTATCCAGGTCTGTAAATGTTAAAATTTGCCAGTCAATAGTGAAGTTACATTGCTCAGTGCAGGACAATAGCACGAAATTAGAAATGGTCACCTACCTGGACGTTGAACACTAGAGCAAGGATTAAACTGTGAAGTGCAAGGAAAACACCACCGAGGACCCAGCTTGACATAGGCAAAAGAAGCTGATCCTCAAGTATCTGACTACTCGATGAAAGGCTTGTGAGCGGCAGGCCTTTGTATAAAGTCACTATTAACCCCCCTGTGATCAGTGCAACCGTGCCAATAGACTTGGCTTGACTGCTCTTTGTTCTCAAGTCGAACTTTTCCATCCTAAGATGAACATATTTGAATGAACTCATTAAATTTACCGCTGATATAGACTACTATAGAGAAAGGGTTTTCAACTTATGTTCACAGTTTCATATGTCAAGCAAACGATTTCCAGAATTCCAAATATTTATGAACATCATCGGCTAGGAAAGGAAAGCTTTCAAGTCATATGCTTGAGAAGGAAAAGAAAGCTCAATAACCAAGCCGAAAACTAGAAAAGAAGAAGCAAAATGTAACCTTAAGACTATGGAAAATATGAAAGTAAAAGCTGGAGTAAGATCTGTCATTGCCGAGGCCAGAGTTGGTGTGCTATACCCGATCCCGACATACGTAGCAAACTGACCGGAACAGCTAGAACAAAGAAACCAACCGTGCATTAGTACAGTTATCTCAAGTCATCCGATATTTGAGTGTTTTGATATGAGAAGGGTACCTGAGTATACCAAGAATCAATATCCTCCAAATGACGCACCATGTAAGTGTTGGAGTTGGTCTCTTTCTGTTGGTCGAAAGGTTTTAAGTGTAAAAAGATATGGAGAAACAGAAGGAATTGATAATTGGTTCTCTGAAGAAGAGGACCAAAAATGGCATTACCTGTAGAAGATGAAGGTAGATGAAAGAAGTAAAAAGATGGCAAGAAAATTGGAGTACACAACAAGGACAAAGCGACTCAAGCCTTTGTTCATGGCTACTTTGTTTACAGTGTTCATCCCCACTTCGAAGAACTCTAGTAAGATCATAATTGCTGTTACTGCTGAAACCCACATATCTTTCTGTTGTTGCTCGCAAGCTGTGGCGGTAGTTGAATGCACTTTATACAAGATATCTTCCAAGTTTGAGGCTTTTGAAGTTGAAACAGCCCAACTATCATTTGGGTTTCATAAAGGAATGTGATTTAAGTTGCTTATACATCACCTGGGAGGACACTTCTATGAGTGAACTCGATGGCTTCAAGTTGCCCTGCAGTGTGCTTTAAAGTGCCTCCAAGTAATTGACGTAGAGTTAGGAGGATTTTAAATTCTAAAAAGTATAATCTGAATTAGAATCTCTTAGTAGATTAGACTCGAGCAAGACAAAAGAATCCCCTTTTATTAATAAAAAAATTAAACTCGGATTAGAATTGAATTGGACGTGTGCGGAATTTAGGAAGGTAACAAATGAGTCTAGTCCCTGGTGACAACTATTCATGAAGTAGGGTCAACAGTTACGGATTACGTCAAATCCAGTCCTGCTCTGCGGGAGCTCAGCAGCAGGGACGAGGCTTCCCTGCTTCTTTCTTAGACACATTAACGTATCTACTTTCAGGAAATTTTTGGCAAAGAGAACCAAATACCAGGTAAATTCTCTATTAACAAAAGCTCAATTACATTAACTCTTATTGCTTTAAAACTTGTATGGACTATAAAGCAATACGCACCCTTGGACCCAACTCATGCAGAATTTGCTCCACTCTCCAAGACCAGGATTTTGCTTTGTAGCAGAGGGCAGTTGGGCGAGGTTGAGTCGATCTTTGAATTTTGTTCGACTTGAACCATCTGCTCTTCTTTTGTTTTCCCCCAGATCACAGCATAAAACCCACAAGCAATTATGATCCCTCCTATGACACTGTAGACAATCAAAAATCACCCACATCAGCAGTCTTCAAACAGTACAAGGAAATTATGACTCTACTTTTTATAACTTTAGTCGTCTTGGTAATTATTTACCCTCACCACTTCAAAATAAGTGCCAGAATGGTCGAATAGAATACACGTGAACTTTTTGTGCTGGACCTATATATTCCAAGTCAAGGAAGCGTTTTTAAAGGATGCCAAATAAAAAAATGAACACACACATATATAAATATATATTTTAAATCATATTACTTCTTCTTTAATACTCGAATTGTTATTTCTTTAACACTACATATACATACCTATATATATATATATATATGACTTTAGAAATGATAGATTTGTAGCTCCTTAAGCCTGTGTTGAAGGCAACAGATATTTAAGTTGTTAGCAGTGAGTGTTACCTTCCAGTAGAAAGACCATCTCCAAGGAAGCTAACCCCCAAGATAACTGCAATCACCATCCCCAGTGGTTTAAACATGGAGGTATAGAGAGGCCCTTTCAGGCGACATGCCCATGTATGAACTAAACTTCGAATTGATACCCCAAAAATTGCCTACAATTTGTCAGCCACGAGTGACTTCAACTTTTAACAAAGAAGCGATATAAATGGGATAGATAAGACTCGTAGCAGAATACAAAGCTTTTGTCGTGTGCTCTTACCAACAAGACAATAGCCAGCAACTCAATGTCGGGCTTCAGCTTCCAAGTATTAGGATCTTTCTCTAGAACTAAAGAGACCACAGCAGACAGAGCGGTGGCAAAGATGCAAGCAATGAGTGTAACGATCAGCTCTTCAGGATAGTCTTTAATAATCCATGTCTGTACACGCCAGGCCAGCAGATGTTCTTTGTCAGGATTGGTAAGGCAAGTAACGGTTGATAACAAGCACGCAAGAAACAGTGTTTACCTGGATAATGTATAGGACTGACAAGCAAAATGCTCCAGCTGCACAAAAAATGCCACCAACAATCCAGTTCGATGGCAGAGATAAAAGAACATCAGTGGAAGCATTCTGAGACTGTGGTGAACTATGGATGATTTGTGGGCCTTTGTACAGTGTTAGTATCCATGCCCCTGCTATGGAGAGCACGGTGCCAACTGACTTCGCCTGACTGCTTTTGGCACTCAAGTCTAGCTTCTCCATCCTGGATTCACCAGGAGTTGTTCAATTCTTCTCTTTTTATAATCATAAAAACTAATCCTATGCTAATTATGTTTATATATATATGTGTGTGTATAAATATATATATAATGGGCGATAAATTCCCTGTTTTCCCATTTCAAAATCGACATGTTTCTAAAGCTTGAAATAGGAGCTATTTACATCAACGACACTGTACCAACCAAAATACAGATCCACTTGAGAAATAAAAAGCATACGTCAACTGTTTGATCTTTACCACCAAGGCATCAACCACAGAAATATGGACAGAACTAGACATTATTATGTGCTATGAATATGACACATCAGTTCTCTGCAAACCACACCTTAACTGGCCCCATGGATTCAAAGTCAATCCCTGCACAGCAAGGAGGGATTTTTTTTCCTCCGTTAATTTCGTGTGACAAAAGCAATATCATGATTGCCAGCATAAAAGTGGAACATAGACTTCAAGTTATATAAGCATCGGTTGTGACAGAATAAGAAACAATGGAAATCTGCTACCGTTAAATTATTGATATTACAAATAGTTGAATTGTCTTTACATAATCAATTACCATATTCTACAAATTTTGAGACAAGACATAGCAAGTGAAAAATCAAATGCATAAGAATAAGGTCTGGCCTGCTGTTTCTATGCCAAGTCCTTAGCAACAGACAAAGCTGCCAGAATGGAGACAAGTTAGCGTTTGGCTGGAACTAGAGGAACAAAATTCTTGTTTAAGATATTCTTATTTAAGATATCCCAATTTCTGTACGAGAACAGAAAGGTCCCCGTGAATGCAACAGGCCCTGAATTAGCCACAGAATGGAATGGTAACAGATAAAAAAGATAAGCATACCTGGAAATGATGGCCAGCATAAAGGTTAAGGCTGGTACGAGATCAGTCATTGCAGCGCACAGAGTTGGGGAGCTATGCCTGATTCCAATATTCAACGAAAACTGTACGCAACAGCTTCACAACAAAAAAGTCACTTCACGTTTTAGTGGTTTGTCAATTCTGTAAGAACAAATCATGTGCAAAGAGTTTAACAAGAGAAATCACCTGGCTATAGCCAGAAGGAAGATTCTGAAGGTCATAGACGCCGTAAGTGGAAGACAATTTCTTTTCCTGTATGAGAAAGAAGCTAAAATAATAGAAGATTATAAGAGAACTTTAATTGGAGTTGAGGACTAGCCGTAGCCTGTACCTGTAAAAGATTAGACTTTTGAGAAGAAGGATAAATATGGCAAGTGCATTGGAGTAGACAGTGTAGACAAAGATACTCATGCCTCTACTCATAGCTGCTTTGCTTACACTGCTAATGCTAACCTCGGTGAACTCTGTTGCCACCATAGCCGCCATAACTCCATAAGCCCACATTCTTACTCTTTCTCTACTTTCCCAATTCACACTCTTTCTTGTCTCTCTTTTTGTATTACTGCGGCACATGAGAGACGGATACTGTACAGCGATGGGAAAGCTATCAATCGTTGGGTGAGAATTAAAGGCCTTATGTGGACCATTTTAGTAATTTGAGATGACAGCATCGTGGATTATGGTTTTAACTTTTATGTTCGGTTAGATACTTGGATGTGACACGGAAAACACCTTCGGATGGTTTCGTCAGGAACAGCTCTTTGAGCGGGTTGAGCTTTTTTTGCACCTAGTCTTATCAGCGCTAAAGAAAAACATTTCACAATAATTAAGAAAATAGGACCAAATCCGCTCCTTTAAAAGGTCGGAACACTCTTATAAGGGCACAGAAGAAAGTAACATGTTTTTCTGTTAATCCAACGACGACTCAACAGCAGATGGAGGTGTTTAGAAAACATAAATGTCATAAACACTAAAAGGAAATACAAAAAATAAAAAATACCAAATGTTAGAGTGAAGGTCTTGATTTAAGTGAGATTTTGGATTCGAATCTTTTTATGTAAGCAAGTATTTAAAACTTAAAATTAGAGCTTTACCTCTCATAAAAGACCTATCTAATTCGAGTAAAAATTAGTCGAGATATAAATAATTTAAAAATATTTTTTATAATTAAAACATGCCTAAAATATCAAGAAAAAGAAAAAAGGATGGAGTGCTAAAATAAGCAATTGTCCCACCAATCGAGTGCAAGGACCTCAAAAGAAGCAACCTGCTGGTGATCCTGCAAATTTACTTTATTAGAAATGGAATCGACCGTCCATTTTTTGTTTACGTTGGAAAAAGATTAATTTTAAAATGTTCTGCAGTCTACACGAATAAAAGCTTTTGGCATCGACGTATAATTGATCTATATTTTTTAGTAATTGATAAATTTATGTTAAAAATATTTTAAGAAGTCATAATTAGGTCATAGTGGGTGATCAACTTAGAAAGGGATGAACTCTAAAGATATCGATTAGATGCATCGATTCTCTACATGGTTTGGCTGAACAAGCTTCCATGAGGTGATTTGTGCTTGTCTTATCGTCAATTAAAGTTGAGAAGGATGGACAAAGTATTTCTGGCGTTCTTGGTAACGAATGCACAAGAAGAAAAGAATTTGATCTGATTCTTTCGGGTGAAGTGTTAAAGCCCATAAATTTCGGATCAGTAGTTTCAAGATTCTATCACCTCAAGTGAAGAAAAGTTGGTACCAATGGACCTGTCTACATATTCCCAAAACAAGTGACGTGACTGAAGACCTGCAGAAGCACAGCCCATCACTGTTTCAGTCCTGGATCAACGCTCTAGTGGGTCTTTCCAGTGTCCAAAGAAACTTGGAGATGTTCGAATTATCGCTATGTGTGGAAACAGATTCAATTTGTTACCCATCTAAATGCCCGATTGAATAGCCGCAGAAGGATTTCCTGACTGGATTAATCTGAAGTAGCCTGTGTAGCAACTTATCCTATGAGAAAATCAGATGGCCTATCCTGAAAACAATTATTTATTTGTGCCGATTTCCAGTCCAAGTCAAAGGATTATCATGAACCAAACAATCTTTTGAATACCTGGGACTTCTCTTCAATCCTAGGCGTGTGCTTGAGTTCTATCCGAGATAGGAAGGTCTCCAATGTGATAAAAGGCAGCTGCTTGAAAGTTGAGTTAAATGGAAAAACGTTCACAAAGTCCATCCCTGCAAAAGTGGTTGCTCTGATCCAAAAGTAGGACTTAGTACGTAGATACATAGCTAGCTGGAGGTATGTGCGGGTGGGTGGGTGGCAATGGAAAGGCAATGTCAAATGCACAATCAAAGCATTGAGAAATTAGTTACCGTCTCTGAATCCCAATATTCAAAGAAAATAATGTCTTTTGCCAACTCATGAGAGTGTTGTCGTGGTTGTAAGTGAGGTGGATTCAACGAGTTGTCGTAATCTTTTAATAAAGTGCAACCCAATGAAACACATCGCTTCGTTGCACTGAAAGACTCAACTTCACCTTTCTCCTTTTTTCTCCTAAAAGGAAGCCATGACCGTGATGGCGAAGCAGACTGTGATCCTGATGGATGATAATTTAGATACCCATATCTCTGTTTGAAAAGTGGGAACTAGAAAACTTTTTAAAGTCCTCGAGTAACTTTGATTCCCTGTTCAACCAACTTTACATAGCCTGATGAGTATTACCAAAGCCTACCCACTACGCTGCACTGTATGTATATCAAGGATTTTAAATACTGAAATATGTAGGTAACGTTGTGCTTAGTGAAAAGTGAAATAGTGGATTTGATCGACGTAAAGAGTTTATGGTGATGCACATTCGTGGGGTGCGTTATATTATCAAAAAGAAAGTGATCAATACATGATGTGATCAATATCCTATTGCATTACAATTTTTGTACTAAACTAAACCAAACAAATCGGTGGATGATATCTAATCTAATGTTAATTATATCACATTCCTATTACATCCTATAAAAATATTACCTTAAATTATATACAGACAATTGCATTGTAATTTAAAATTAATATGTAGAACTTGAGTGGCTGATAATTATATTTCTTATTAAAGTTGGATTTAAAACCAAAAGGGCAAGACATAATTATGTTTGACTAACACTTTATCCCTTATAGACTAATCCGGTGTGAGCGAGGATTAGTTTGAGTGTGGATGGCTTAAAGGTATCTTCTCAAAGTTGGGACCCTCTTAAGATATCTCGTGGCCAAAATAAAAAAATAATTATTATGATTAATTTGTTATTTCACTTATAATCATAAAAATTTTAATTATGCTCAACATTTTTCACATGTCAAAATATTATAATCAGTTTTCCAATTACAATTATTAGATCTATTAATTAACATTTATAAAGATAAAGGCTAATATGTATATAAACACGTACAATTCTTTTTTGTTGACGTTATATATTGTGGTTACAATACGGAGTACTGCTTATATTATTCTTTTTTCATCTTTTTATATGTATATAAGACATAAATACAAACATAAGATTGCCTATCGTCCGACGCTTTTTTGTTTTCTAATTAATTATATGTTTATGTCAAATGAAAGATATTATGGTTTTTTCTTATTCTCTAACATGTTATAAAATGTTTAGTAGTTTTGCTATTTCACTTTTTAGACATTAAAAATATTCTTATAATATTTTTATTTTGAGATATCCACAGAAAATTGATGAGTTTAATTATGAAGACATCAAACGTGTTATTAAGCATACTTACACAAACAATTACAAATGACCTTACTTTAAATTTATGATGCAAATAGATATCCCGTAGGATTTTGTACGCTTTAAACGTATGACAAGAACTCTCATAAATGTTCCAACAAACCTGTAAGATCGCATGCATACAGGATATGTAGGCTTTTGAATACATGTCGTTTATGGGGTTCTTAGGCAATGGACCACAGTTGTTCTATCAACTTAATTATTGTCCTTAGGGTGGTCCAAAGGCCTAACTGAAGTTAACAATCTCAGTTCTCCAACGCCTCACAAGAAAGGATATGATCAGGCTTTCCCTTTTCAATCGCATATTCACATAAGTCTAAGTACTAAAGTACAAACCAGCAACATGATAAACCTGACAAATTAGATATAAGTTTCGCACTTTTGTTCCTGAACATTGTCGGAACCCAACCGTGATCGAATCACGGACGCAATGAAGAACAAAAATTTTATAGATTCCAAACAAATCTCAATATTTGAACAAAATTGAATAAAAATATAAATGATTTAGAAATTATACCTTGTTTGTTTTTCTATTGAAAAATCTTTGAAATTTTTTCCGATTAATCAATCACGAGTGTTCAAGTGTCTACCCTCTGATGGTATTTACAAAGTAATTCTCAAACTGATTTGAGATGAAGAATACAAAAAGTGTTAGCTTCCAAAAAGCTCTTCCCTTTAAAAAAAAAAACCATAAGAGTCTTTTATTAAAATTAAATCTCTTTAATTATAATTAAAATCAATTAATAAAATTAAATATCTCATATTTGATCCCCAAAGTTTCTTAAATTTTATAATTAAGTCCAACTTAATTAAATTGATTTTTCTTTCACAAATTGTTCTTTGATGTGTGGCCCGTTAGGCTCCTAATAAATTAGTAATGATTATAAATTTTAATTCTAATTTATAATGATAATTAGATAAATTAAAACTTCTTTTAAATACATTTAATTCTCTAATTAAATAATTAATAATCATAAATCATGATTGGCGTCTAGCAACATGTCATGATTATCCAAATATAAGAAATGTCAAAGCGATTAACTTAACCTGTCTATGTATGGCTATAATGTATAATTTAATTCTTTCGTCATTCAATATTCTAATTGGACAGAGTATGAATACAGTGTCTACTCTTATCATCCAATAATGTTCATTCTTACTAATTAGTAATTAATTTATAATCAAAATTTGAAAACTCCTTTTCAAATATCAATTCACTCTGGCTAGAGAATTTCACAAATCATTACTAATCAAGAACAGTAGAATATTTTCTCTAATTACTTTAGAGTGATGAATCCCATATTGACTTACTCAACTATCTACATATGGTTCATACTGTATCTAGTTATTACTAACTGAATTATCCTAGGGCGATTCATAAGTAGTATCAAAACACAGTAATTCCCATACTAGATACCTTGGTAATCTTAAGTATGAGGATCAATTATATAACCATCATTATGAAATAATCTATAGACACATAAGTAATGTTTCATTCGGAATTCTCATAATTGGGTCAGTTCAGTGACTTATTCTCTAATAATCACCTACATATTAGTTTAAGTATCTCTATACCTTAATTTATGAGATCAATTACATTATTCATAAGAAAGAAACATAATATGTGCTAGTTTTACCATTTCAACAATATCCAATCTTGATGAAACTACAACTAAGAATATTTAGGAATAATACATAAGTGTAAATTGAATATCATAATTATGATCTCATCATAATTTCAATTATACAGTAATTATTTCAAGGATTTTATCTTTAGTATTAAAACATAAAATATTAATTAGATTAATACATAAAGATAAATAAAACCTTTTCATTAATTCAAAATAATGTCATACATTAATTTGCATCTAATTGATTGGTTACAAAGGCATAAACTAACAATCTCCCACTTGCACTAAAGTCAATCTCCTATGAATTTAATACCATATCCATACATATGTTGATTATGTCTCTTTTGAGACAATGTCTTAGTAGGAGGATCTGCTAGATTCTCTTTAGTGAGAACTCGCTCCAATGTTATGTCTTTCTGCTCCACTATCTCCCTAATCAAGTGAAACTTCTTGAAAACATGTTTGGACTGTTGACGAGACCTGGCTTTCTTTGCTTACACAATAGCATCGTTGTTGTCACAATACAATACTATAGGCTTAACTATGCTAGGAACCACTCCAAGTTTAGTGATAAACTTCTTGATCCAAACTGCTTCCTTTGCCACCTCTGACGTTGAAATGTAATCTACTTTAGTCGTTGAATTTGCGATGGTTGATTGTTTGGAACTCTTCCAACTAACTGTACCACCATAAAGAGTAAAAATATACCTTGACTGTGATCTACTATCATTTTGATCATACTAGAAACTGCATCCGAATGACCCTGAACTCTCAACTCAGTTCCTTTATAGATAAGAAAAATATCTTTAATCCTTCTCAAGTACTTCAAGGTGTTTTTCACAGCTGTCTAGTGACCCTCATCGGGATTAGCTTGATATCTGCTTGTTATGCTCAAAGCATAAGCAACATCTTCTCTAGTATATAGCATCGTATACATATTGATCCAATTATCAAAGCATATGAAATACAATCCATTTTATCTCTCTCCTTTTGTGTCTTTGGACACATACTCTGTGAAAGAGAAGTCCCATGTAATATGGGTAAGAATCCCCTCTTGGAATTCTCCATGCTAAACCTCTTTAGCACTTTATCTATGTACGTGAATTGAGATAATCCAAGCAACCTTTTTGATCTATCTCAATAGATCTTTATACTTCATATATAAGCTACTTCTCCCATATCCTTCATAGAAAAGTTCTTAGATAACCATATCTTAACAGACTGGAGTATTGAAATGCCATTTCCAATAATGAATATGTCATCCACATAAAGCACTAAGAAAATGACTACACTCTCACTTACCTTCTTATAAACACAAGTTTCATCCATATTTTTGATGAAATCAAACTCTTTGATTGTTACATCAAAACGGATGTTCCAACTCTGTGAAACTTGCTTAAGTCCATAAATGGACCTTTGTAACTTGTATACTTGATCAGGAAAGTTTTTGAATTCAAAACCCGCAGGTTGTGTCATATACATATCCTTTTGCAAATTCCCATGGAAAAATACTGTTTTGACATCCATTTGTCAAATTTCATAATCATGGTATGTTGCTATAGCCAATAAAATCCTTATGGATTTAAGCATTGCTATTGGTGAAAAAGTTTCATCAAAATCAATTCCTTGTTTTTGTCTGTAACTTTTCGCTAACAACCTTGCTTTGTACGTATGTACAGTTTCATCCATGTCATTTTTTTCTTAAAAATCTATTTTCACCCAATAGGTACTATACTTTCAGGTGCATTCACCAAAATCGATACTTGGTTAGTATACATGGATTCCATTTCGGATTTCATAGCTTCTTGCCATTTTAAAGAATTGATGACTAACATTGCTTCTTTAAAAGTAGTAGGCTCATCATGTATGAGTGATATGTTATCATTTTCATGCTCAATATGTAGATATAATCTAGTGGGGGATGACGTATCCTAATAGTTCGTCGCGAACTATGTGTCTCTTGAACTCTCGGTTGTGCATCGTATATGTCAACTTGAGGTTCTTGCTCCATCTCGATGTGAATTTGTAGCTCTTGAACTTCTTTAAGTTCAATCTCACTTCCTACTTTCCTTGAGAATAAATTCTCTTTCTAAGAATGTAGCATATCTTGAGATAAACACTTTTTGCTTAATAGGATGATAGAATTGATAATCAAAACTTTCTTTCAGAGACCCTATAAATTTGCTTTCATATGATTTAGCTTGAAGCTTGTCAGATATAACATGCTTAACATAAGCTTCACATCCCTAAATCTTTAAATGTGATAATCCAGGTCTTCTACTAGTCCATATCTCATATTGTATCTTATCAACCAATTTATATGAAACTCTATTTAGAAGATATATTGTAGTTTCATTTGCATATCCCTAAAAGGATATAGGAAGGATTGCATTACTCATCATGGAATGTACCATATCTAATAATGATTTTTCCTCTCAGAAACCCTATTATGTTGTGGAGTTGCAGGAGAAGACCATTGTGTGAGAACAAATTCTTTTTTAAGAAACCAAGAAACTCGTGGTCTAAGTATTCACCACCTCGATCTAATCTAAGTGTTTTAATACTTTTGCAAGTTTGTTTCTCTACCTCTAATCTAAATTCTTTAAACTTTCAAATGATTTAAACTTTTGTTTCATCAAGTACACAGAATCATATCTAGAATGGTCATCTATGAATGTAATGAAATATAAGTACCCACCTCTAGCATTTATGGACATAGGCCCACATATATCTGAATGTATTAATTCTAGTAACTCATTAACATGTTGTCCATTTCCTTTAAAGGGTAGTTTGGTCATCTTTTCCAATAAACAAGATTCACAAATTTCATATGATTCATAATCAAAAGGATCCAAATATCCTTCTTTATGTAATTTTATGATTTTAGTTTCATTGATATGACCTAACCTACAATGCCATCAATAAGATGGAGTTTGATTAATTAATTTTCTTTTCTTACTATTTATGTTAAGAATTGGCCTTTCAAGATCTAACTCATACAAACCATTTGTAAGTAATCTAGATCTATAATAAACATCATGTTTATAAAAAGAACAACTGTTATCCTTAATTATAAAGACAAATCTATTCAAATCCAAATAAAAAATAGAAATGATGTTTCTTGTAATAACAAGAGCATAATAACAATTATCAAGTTCTAATATAAGGCTAGAAGGCAAAATTAAACTATAAGTTCCTATAACTAATGCAGCAACTCTTGCTCTATTATCAACTCGTAGGTCCACTTCACCTTTCTTCAATTATCTACTCTTTGTTAACATCTGGATGTTATTACATATGTGAGAACCACAACTAATATCTAATACCCAAGAATGTAGGACAGAAGTAGAAAGATTGATTTCAATCATAAACATATCTGAAGAGATAGCTTCCTTAAGCTTTTTATCTTTTAGGCTAGCAAGATAAGATGGGTAGTTTCTCTTCTAATATCCATTGACTCCACAATGAAAACATGTGCCCTTGTCATTAATCTTCTTCTTAACACCTTCTTTGGCTTTTACTACACTAGTAGAAGCCTTCTGTTTCCTATTATTATTCTTCTTAAAGCCATTTTTTTTTGCTTTTAGAAGAACTGACAACAAGTACAGAACTGTGTTCCTTTTTAAGGCACCCTTCTGCAATCTTAGGCATGTTCAACAGTTCAGGCAATGTCATGTCCTTCTGATTTATGTTGAAGTTCATCACAAACTGTGAAAAGCTTGAACTTAGAGACTGCAGCACCAGATCAACGCTTAACTCGTCATCTATGACAAAACCTAATTTGGCTAATTTTTTAATATACTCATTCATCTTTAGCATATGAAGGTTGACTCACTACAACAAAAATGACATACAGTAACAGGTGATAAGTGTTATTAAATATGAATAGTAACACTAATGACTATGCT
>JANZLD010000003.1:24251450-24279517 GCA_026413575.1 Erythroxylum carthagenense | reverse complement strand
GTATACTGTGTAAATTTCGAATTCAGTATAGGATGCATGGTTTCAAAATTTTTCTGCCCAGATATGTTTATAAGATGGAAATATTTTCTAAGTGAAATAATTTGAATTTAAGAAATCTGCGAGGCTTAAAAAATTATATTTGTTTGATTGGTTTAAAATATGTGACAAGAAGATATTAGGTTTTTTCTTTTTGTAGAAGTTCATTGCCTATTTCAATTTCAATTACTTCAATTTAGTATGATGACAATCAGGAAACTTGGTGCCCTTGTAATATTCATGTACATGTACATGATGTGTAGGAATATATGTAAAGCACGTGGAAATCACATGCCAATCGAAAAGGATAGTGAGCGAGGAAGACGCTGAGCGTAGTGTAGCTCCTAGCTAAGCACAAAACAAAAGAGCCTTAGGGTATGATCCTTCCCAGCCGTCCACTTGACGTTACGTATATATTTTTGTACATGATTGCCTATGACCAAAAGAAAGCAGAAAGAAACAGAGAAGGGACAAAGACTAGTCGTTGCACCCAATTAGCCGCTATAGTACCAAGTACATCTTTCTCCCACTCTGACTCCTGCAAGTAAAGGGCGAGAAAAGCTCTCTTCAGCTTAGGGAGTAGCCGTAGTAGTAGCATTAGTAGGCATGGCCCTCCCCTCTCCCCAAGCTTTTGTTCGCATCTCCTATCCTACCCCTCCTTCCTTGTGGGCCTTTCTCAAATAACATCTTCTGCCATGTTATGGTGCTCCAGGAGAATTGGCAATGCCCTTAATGAGTCATGTTTTTGTTTGTAAAGGGTCATAGATTTTATTTCCTTTGTAGATATACTCTAAAATTTCACTCTATATATTCTAATTCTCCCATTGCATTGGCAAGAGAAAAGTTGGCGATAATCGACTGTTAATTACCTACTCAAGCAATGACGATTCATTAACACCAATTCATCCACTAAACGGCCCTATGCATTGAGCCAGAAAAGAGCAAGAAAGGAAGTGTTTTTTTTTTTTATATATATATAATGAGGATACAAAACAATTTTTTCTCTTCGATCCTTGGTCTACTGAAAACTTGGTCCGCCAAGTTGCCAACGGAACGGACTAATAAGATAGGCATCTGCAGATTTACGTAACACAATCGAAGCAGCACATGCACTAATAGTACTAGAATGTCCATGTTATTCGCACAAACACGTCAACAATGGAATTCTCTTAAATCAGCAGTTCAGCCAGATGAAGGGGGGACCCAAAATTGTATGGCACTTGCCTGATCTTTTTGGTTTAAGAGAAAAAGAGGTTGTCCGATCAGACATCAGAGACTCACTCTCTGACGAAAAACATGTACGAGTGTGTGAGTTATAATTTGGTAAGTTTTTTGGTCCAAGAGGCTCCATAAGTGAGTAGTGTTATAATCTGAGATACACAATCTTTTTGATAACTGAGAACAAAGAGCATCTCACATACACAGTGGCCATTCCCCCATGTGCGATCCCTTCTGTAAAGAGATGGGGATGGTGGATAAAAATAATTTGTTGGCAAAGTACGTCGATAGTGCTGTTGTTTTGACACTGAAATGACATTTGTTGGGGCATCTTAAGAGTTAATAGAATAAAGAAATTATCAGTAGTTTATAGACATACTATGGTTGGTAGTTAGGGAGAAGATGCTTGAAGTTGTCACAGCTTTGCTAGCCCTTTTGAGGACTCCAAAACCAAGTGTTCTACGAGAGAGAGTGAGCGAGTAGGACCTTGCAATGGTGATTCATTTAAATATAGAAAATTGGAGGGGGGACACTTTCTTGGTAATTTGATAAAATGTCTCTGTCCTAGTCCCCACATATCTCAGTTACATTGTCCTCAACCACACAGAGAACTCTTTTAACATGCCTATTCTATCTCTCTATGATTGCAACTCATTTTCAGTTCTCTGTTGGCTAAAGGAGCTAACATCATCAAAAGCAAACTTGATGCAATCATAGCCTTTCTCAAGCTTAACCTCCTACCTTAAATTCCACCAATATCGTATCTGCTAATAATCTATAGTTTGTCAACTAATTAACAAATCATATGTCCCATAAGCCAATTTTATTAATCGGTAACAGTTCCTTTCGCATGCCTCCAACTTTAAAACACTACTTATCACCTGGTACTTGGAATTAGCAAGTTTATAGGTTTTAGTCATCAAACCTAAACTCCGGGAATGTATACTGCTTGATCTCATATACACTAATGAGATCTTCTGTGCTATTTTCCTGATTCCTACCTTATGGCGGCAAAGAATCTCATTTACAAATTTCTATCTGTTATCCACCATTTTGTGAATGAAATCCTCTTCTCGGTTGGCTTAGCTAGATACTGGCATTCAAGCTAGTAATTTTAGTTGCGATGGTGATGGATGACCATGATAAAGAAGATGATGACGAGGAAGGACACGACTAAATGTTTACAAGCCTTAGAGAGTGAAGCTTGTTCTGAATATCTGTATCGACAATAGTGGAAATGTGGACCCTCATCATCATCTGGACCGTCCAGTATATTGACCATTTTGGTGGATGATCTTCAGAGTCGATCATCAATCACTTTCCGTTTGACCTACATTGGCAAAATCGAGCCAACTTTTTTCACCGTTGCTATGTAAAAGAACTGATCAAATGCAGACAATTTGTCCCTCCAGCTACCAATTTGGACAGCTTAGAATTTAGATCCAAAGACAGCTAGTTCCGTTCTTGATGGTAGGGTAATTAAATTGAATTGGCTTCTGTACATATGTATCTTGAGGCCTTAGCTAGGTAAGGTGTATATATGTACACATCTGAACTAGAGTTCAGTAGCAATCTTGAGGCCGTATTTAAGGTAAGGAAAATAGTAAGTTCATAGAAATAAAAAGGCTAGGAGTTATGGGACTCTCTCTTTTTTTATTAAAAACCAAAAAGAAAAAGGAACTTGCTTTGCTTTTATTTTCTTATTATGTGGGTGACAAGCTTTATAGACTTAGAATTATATGTAACGCCATCACGTGATGTCTTGGAATTTATCTCTGCCTGGAAAAGTTAGAAATTGCAGTGTTTTTGGAACATTTGACCACTCTTTTAATTGCTTAGGAACTCAGTCTCAGAATACGAAAAGCAGTGATTACTTGTAGAATACCACTTACCCAAGGTTCTTTTTTCTCTTGAGTGTCGACATGGTATTAGCCTTAAAAGATTGAAACTTATCAAGGGTTCACGAAGAAGAGCTGTAACAAGGAAGAAGAGCGACTTGTTCAGGGTTTTCTCTTCTCTATCAAACAGAAAGAGATAGCTTGATGAGACATTTACAGCGTCCATGCTAATCCGTATTTCTGCGTTATGCGGTGGATCCTAAAACAAGCTGTATGGCATTTTTGACTTTAGGATCCATGCTAATCCGTATTTCTGCATTATGGTGGATCCTAAAACAAGCTGTATGGCATTTTTGACTTACATGTTCAATATCACTATCATTTCTTTCGTTATTCCTTTTTGGGCACTTACCACTGGTGAGGCCTAGCTGCATTACATGCACAGGTCATGGTGTCCAGCTCCTACATTATTGGCATTGGACAACTACTTTATGTATATCCTTCCCCACTACTGGTCTTAACAATGTGAAATAATTAGAAAATGTCGGTTTACATTAATAAGATGCAACCCTGTAGTATGGCGAGAAGATTATAACTTTTTTTTTGTCCCAACTACACTTACACATCAAAGATGGCTATTTAGGCATAAATACAGTGACCAGCTTCGTAATTAGTACTGAGAGAAGAAGTATCTCCTCATTCACAAATATCAGGGCCTTTCTGACCGAACAGGTGTTTTATTCTGAAGAGTCTACTTTTGAGACGTGGCTCTCCATCTTCTTAATAGTTTAAGCTGGATACATATAGTTCCCTGAAAATGAGTAAATTAAGAGCCCTAGACCCTTTGTTTTCTTATATTACTATTGAAGAATGCATGCAAGCAAGGGTTTTTAAAGAACGCAGTCTATATAAGCAGAAGGTTTCGATTAAAAAAAAAAAAGGATTTGGAAGACCTGAAGAACTATGAAAGACCACCCACGTCGGAAAGTGTAGATTCTATAACATAACGTTAACGTAAGAGGGTAAAGAAAAAAACAAAGAGCAGTGTACAGAGGAAGATATATTTGATCATTTCAAGGAGCACTGAAGTTTAGACTGCTGGAAATCACCTATGCGGCTGCTATGTATAATGCATGTACCTCAACTATCTTAGCAATTAAGTAACAAGTCACTTAGCTGAAGCTTAGACCTTTGTTTTCCTTTTAAGACAGGAAAAGCAATGCATCCTTATTCATGAACTGAGAATGTAGATTATAGAATATAGCATCAAACATTCCAAACCAAATATTAAATTAGTTTCCATTCATCAATCCCATGCCATCTTTTTCTTTCTCATTAAAATTAGTATCAAATGAGAGGGAAAGATTTGCCTGCTTTTGAGTTTGCATTATTAGATATTGTTTCTGATATTGTCTGGTAATCCATATCTTCTTCACTTATCCGTAAATAGAAATAACTTGCCCACTTTTAAGGGAAAAAAACAAATTCTCTTGGATTGTTTGTATGATGGGAGGGATTATTTTAATATGAAATGGGATTGAGGAGGATGGGAAGAGCCGAGATTCCACATCTTTAATGGAAGAAAGGGATGGGGCATTTACACCATCTGTTATCTTGACCGAATACCATATAATCTTATAGTGCCAAAACAAACTTCTCCAACTCCCATCATCCCATATAAAATTCTTGGATCTTTTATTAAAAAACAACAAAGAACCAATGTAGTGTGGACAATAGAACCATTACCACCATCAATAAAATCCAACCCTCATTTAGTTGTAGCCCCAACAGACTCCTCTTGCTTACATCATCTAACCAGACTCTGTCTCCAACCCTACCAATTTACATTGACCGTACTTTTTATGAGCTGGGAATTTCTCTCTTTTTTTTAATGTAAAATACCATTTCATTCCACAAATGGGGTGTCTTCAAATAAACAGAAGAAGCCATGGAGAAAACGAATGCAGCAGGTTCCACTGTTGTTCAGTATCGAGTAATGAAAGGGTTAAAATGCAGGCTTTAGGTTGATTACACAGTTAATGAAAGGACAGATTCTCTTAACAAACGGTCAAAAAGAAAATGTAGTGACCTGTCAAGCTTGCTTGGTGTCAGGAAGAAATGAAAGCACTGAAAGCCCCTTTTAGCCACCACGTTCGTGTATAGCTTTCCACACGCGCACAACAAAGATCCCAACAATGAGAGCTCAATTTGTTTGAAGAGTAGGACAAATTCCAGCAATTAGTTTAGTAACAGAAACCTCCTTCACTTTTTAATAGGAATCAAAGCCAAGCCATCAAATGATAGCTTCTTTAAAGACATCCTATGCATAATTAAATAGATGTGTGCATAGACATTGCCTAGTGCTCCTATCCACTTAGACGTGAATTATGTGGTACTGTTTTATGATAAATTCAGTTTGTATATATCAGCAAATCCAGAGCTTTGAACTAATCACAAACAAACCTAGACGCTGAAACCTTTGGGAGGTGATGTCAGAGGTTTTCGTTACATGTGTGCAAGCGCTGGGACATATCCATCAAAGTTTGGACTACTTAGCAAACAAACAACATTTGATGTTTGATCTTATCAGAAAAAGAAGACATGCTTTCTCATTCCCCATTGTAAGGTAAGATAACTGGACATTGTGGCTCCATAAAAACCACATTATCAGCCTCTACAAACTCATTTTTAAATCCACCGGATTTTCTTACTTTTGTCACATTATATTATCAATTATATGTGCCACCAGAAAGAGGCAATCTTAGTGTCAGCTATTAATGCTTCGAAACTTGGCAAACGTCAGAACATGCAATGCAAGGTAAAAGGAAAAGGGATCCAAGAAGGAAGCAAAAAGACTATATATTTTTTCAATAATAAAAAAGAATGATATATTTTTTATTTTTAATTTATTAATCATTTTATATTAGATATTTGTCATTCACTGAAATTAATAAATTTTCAATATAGTAAAACAAAAAATTGAACTAAAAAGTTCGATATTTAAAAAAAATTTAACGTTTAACTTGAAAAGACGAAAAGTATAGTAGTGCTGTCTGCATTCTGCAATGCCGTTTGTTCTGAATTAACAATTTGTTTTGCTTTGACCTAATAAATGAAGAAGGTAAGGAAGAAAATTTACCTGGGAATGAAATGAGTGGTGATGCTATGATTATGTCAGAATGGTAAGAAAAGAGAGAAACTAAACAGACATTGGAATTAGAAGAGAATCACAAACATTATAGGAGGCCATCGTTATATTTCGAAGGTCATGATGAAGTGTAAGAACTAAGAAGAACAAAGGTTGGGTCTTTCTGATATTTGTTGGATCATAATTGAGATGCGAGCAGAAGGCGGAAAAAAAAAAGTACTGAGAGAGTAGGATCGATAAAGAGCGGACGGTACGTTGGGAACCGAGAAGACAAAAGAGTGGGCCTCACGAAATCATTTTGGTAAAATTTGAAGCATGATTAATTAACAGTACAGGGAAGGAAGAAAGAAAGAAAGAAAGAAAGAAGAGTTGCGTGTGTGACTGAGTGTGCGAGGGAGAGAAAAAAAGTGAGGTATAAATGTGAGATTTCCTTGTTGGTAGGCTTATATAAAGGAAGATAGGACACTGAGCTTTGCCTTCTCTTTTTAAAGAGAAAGAGAGACAGAGAGGAGAATATGGAAGCATAGGGAACGGGAGGGAGGGAGAGGGAGAGAGAGAGAGAGACACACACTCACACAAGAAGACATTCGTTTTAAGGATCATCGTTTGATCAATGGAGGAACATCTCAGCCCGTTAGCTGTTACTCATCTTCTTCAACATACCCTCAGAAGCTTATGCACTCCTGACAACTCTCAGTGGGTTTATGCAGTATTTTGGAGAATCCTGCCAAGGAATTACCCTCCACCCAAGTAAGAGAAGCAAAGATAGATTAAGCTTTCACAGAAAAGAAACACACTTTTGTTTCGTTTTCAGTGAAGAGAAGGATCTACATATCTAATATAATACGCCACCTTGTTGCACAGTCAATTAAAATGTCTCTTTAGTTTAACACATATATTATCATCTTTTTGTCAAGATGGGACGGCCAAGGAGCTTATGACAGGTCAAGAGGAAACAGAAGGAACTGGTATATATACTTTTTATTTTCCCTTTTGTTTCCTAGATGTAGTGTATGCAAGCGATAGTGCCCTTTCTTTTGGTTTTTCTTAGCATATTATTCGTTTCGTTTGATACACTTTCTAGGATATTGGTTTGGGAAGATGGTTTCTGTAATTTTCCTGCATCAACTGCTGAGATCAACTCAGGTGACTGTCCAAGCTCATCTACTTATGGAAACTGTGAATTCCAACACTATCAACGTCTGCAACCAGAGCTCTTCTTCAAGATGTCTCATGAAATCTACAACTATGGAGAAGGGTAGGAGATATATGCCTGAGAAATTTGTGTTCATCTAAAAGTTTTGATAGCCCACAAGTTTATTTGTCTTCTAATGTGATCAGACTGATAGGCAAAGTAGCAGCAGATCATAGTCACAAGTGGATATACAAAGAACCAAATGAGCAAGAAATCAACTTCTTATCAGCATGGCACAGCTCAGCAGACTCAGTAAGCACTCCTGGTTCATCATCACTGTTATTTCATGCTTGCTAAAATGTTTCAATAGTAGGATCTGTTGATCTTTCTGATCACGTGTTGGTTAATTCGCAGCATCCTAGGACATGGGAAGCCCAGTTTCAGTCTGGTATAAAGGTATGCTAATCAACAGTTGTAGGTCTGAAATAGATTAGACTTTCTTGGCTGATTTGATGATCTTTTGCAGACCATAGCCTTGATCGCAGTTAGAGAAGGAGTTGTTCAACTAGGAGCTGTTCACAAGGTTCTCTCTTTTCTCTCTCTAATACTTGTTCCCGTGATCTCTTCACTCTCTCTTACAAACAAGAGCAAACTATTTATAGTTTCCATTTCCATTGCAATTTTATAAGGTGATTGAAGACCTGAGCTATGTGGTCCTACTACGAAAGAAATTCGGCTACATAGAAAGCATTCCTGGGGTGCTGATGCCACATCCATCATCTGCTGCATTCCCTTTCAAAGTTGATGGATACAACACACCAGACACTTGGCACTACCAAGGAGCTGTTGCACCACCAACTGAGTTCTACGACCACTTCAACCATCAAATGCCCTATAAAATTACACCTTCCATGAGCAGCCTTGAAGCGCTACTCTCCAAACTCCCATCAGTTGTGCCACCACATCAACAAACACCTTCCGGCTACTGCGAAACGACACAGCCACCATCAGAGGCACATTACGTACCAACCCCAAGGCCAATGGAGTTCATAGGAATGGAAAAGGTGGCAAAAGAAGAGATAGATGAAGACTACAGGCCCGAGCATGACGTAGGTGAGAGTAGCAGCTCGGTCTCAGCTTATCGTAAGCAACAGTTTCAACACCAGCAAGATCTGAACGTGAGTTACGGCAGACTCAACGATGGGTTTTTTGAATAACATACATAGATGTCACCTATAACACTACTCTACTAGGTTCAAGTAGGGATCGGTATTGATTGTCATCAAGTTCTAACGCACGTTGTGTGAACTTTCCTCACGTTTATGTCATTTGGTGTTGCTAGAATTTACCGCTAGGCCTTTTAGCTTAGGTATCTTTGGGCAGTGGAAGATTATTGAGATTACCTAGATAAGATTCGTAGATGTTATCCCGGTCCTATATATCCCTAGAACCATTGAACGTGCTTTAAAGTTGACTTCCTTTTCACTGTATGTGTAGTTGGTGCATGTTTGAATGTGGGTGTGGAGATGGGAATATGAAGAGAGGAAAGAAAATCAGAAACTTCCATTTCTAGGTTTGATGTAAAATATATGAAAAGATCAAAGCCTCAACTACACGAGTGGTGGTTTGATCATTTCCTTATGCGAGTAAACTATTTTGGTAACAGCCATGACCATCGAAGCGTGATTCGTATAAGAACTTCAGTGCCAAACTGTGCGAAAGGGTTTCGTTTTATAAACGCAAGAGTAGATCAGGTGGGATAAGATGATCGCAGTGGCTCTTGAAGAAGATGAAAATAAAACCCACTGCTCCCTGTGATCATCTCTATTTAACTGGTAAACTACACTCAGGTCCTCGTCATTGGTATCTCCATATTTTGATTTTTGTTAATATTGTTTATAATTAATATTGTATGTACTTAGATTCTATTTTTTATTGTTAAAAACCAGAGTTCGGGTTTGGTGTAAATATGCCATTTTGTCGTACATGAAATCACCAGGAATGTGTTTTAATTTTTAAATGTAAAATTATAGCAAAAGGAGATTGTACAATTCCGGATATGCAATCTGGGAAGCAAATGCTGATACACAAAGAAACGATGGTAGAAGATGTCTAAAGGATTTTAGGCTGCAAAGAGTTCGGCCACCTTAATTTCCATTGTATACATACAAATCAAGTATGAAATCAGTGATTACTATCTAATGATATGCAGCAACCTCATCCCGTAAGTGCTTCAATAGGCTCTCAAGACTCATCACAGAATGGTCCGACTTGTCCCTGACCCTCACGCTCACCTGCAAATAAGAAATGACACACACCCATGCCTACATTAGTGATACCCAGACTAGAAATAGGGAGTGTCCCATCACCCTCCAACAAAATGAAATCCAAGGGTTAATCTTTTTTGCATATTAAATATTCAAATTTCATGTTCCTGCACCAATGATTACTGTGCTATCCGTCTGTACCTGTCCAGTTTTTGTTTCCTCTTCACCAACAACCAATATGTAATTGTATTGCGCCAACTGAGCTTCTCGAACCTGCACAAGGACCAACGTATTAGCAAACTATTCATAACCATCTTTCATCAATAATATTTGTCAAGTTAATAATGTTATGCTCTTCCAATGCTATATTTAACATGTCTAAATGGAGGAAATCCTGTGCATCGATGATGAACGAATTAAAAAGAGAGGCCCCAAGCAGTTACAGAGTACAGAATCAGTCTGAGAAAGAGGAAATTAAAAATGAAAAACAACTTAAACAGAATCAGAAAACTCGTGGCAGCATACAAAAAAATATCAGTTGCTGTCGTATAAATTAAAAAAAATTCCGAAGCCTGTAATTCTTGCAACTTGAAACAATTGGACGTATCAGAGTAATAAGTTTATCTACAATCACATTTCATTAAGGGTTAAGGCAATATAAGTGGGGAATGGTAATTAGAGCCAATTGCACTATTTAACATCTAAGAAAAAGCATCACCGCTCTCATCACGATTACCATCAAGAACAGCAGCAAGCATTGGTCATAAGCATACTTCATTCATTCATTATTTTTATTAAGCATGCATTTCATGTTGCCAAAGCTGAACTAGTTGAAGCCAACTACAAAAAGTTTCGACTTTCCTGGTATTCAATGTTAGGTCCCAACAACCTCTAATGTTAAGATTATGGCCACATGAGTTCTTGCAGAATATTAATGATATTGATTCCCAAAGAGTACAGCAAGTAATCAGAATGCGAGTGGAGATGGCAATTTTTTCCCAGGTTCAAGCTTTGAGCTTGGCCAGGCTCAATCAGGCTTTGCGCTGCCCCAGCCTGAACAGCGGTGAGCCTTGAACTTAATCCAGCTTCGGGCTGGGCCCGGCCACGCCTAAATGCTAGCAGCAGCAATTTATGTCATGCAAACTTTATGTAAAAAGCAGGGTTATAAGTACCTTTTTCTGAATCTTCCTATCAGTTGTGTCGACATCCACATAAAATCCAGCTTGATGAATCTGATCACGCACCTATAAGCGAGCAGAAAATAAAAAACATAAAATAATGATTCACATAGATCAGTAGCCAGGTATGAGTTACAAAGTGAATGAGTCAGATCTTAAGATCGACAATAGATGTTATGTGCAAGGAATTACATCAACAGAACTTCAGCATTTGACAAAAAAACACCTACCCTTCATGGATCCAAGGGCACAAAGTTAACCAACCTGGAGTGCATATGGCTGCGATTTCTCAGAAACAGGGCAGACAATTGCTTGACGAGGACTAAGCCACAAAGGCCATTTTCCCTTGTAATGCTCCAATAATATAGCAAACATGCGCTCACAAGACCCCAGAATAGCTCTGTGTATCATGACAGGTCTCTCTCTCTTGGCCTCATCCTCTGCCGAGTAATCCAATTCAAAACGTGCAGGTAGCTGGAAGTCAAGCTGCAACCACAGGCATTGATATCTTAAGTGGTGATCCTCAATTCTTGAACAATCAGGAGGGAAGTTGGTAAAGCAAACACAACTAAAAGAGATGAGGAGAATTTAACAAAAGGAAAACCTGCAATGTAGCACATTGAAACTTCCTATTAAGTGCATCAGACACACTTATGTCAATCTTAGGTCCATAAAAAGCACCATCACCTTCATCTATCTGCAAAAAGCAACCATTATAAGCTACAAAACAACCATAGAAGAGAAAATCACTAGTTGCCAACTAAAACTGCCCTATAACTAACAATGAGAAAACACAGTTCATTGAAGCTTAATGTGGAGCAGATTGCAATAACAAAAAAGATGTTACCTGCCAAGGCTTCCCAGATTCATTTAATGCTTCTGCAAGAGCAGCTTCAGCCTTATCCCATGTTGCCACATCTCCTAGGAATTTCTCTGGCCTCTGCAATACAAAAATTGGATATGGACATACTGACCAATGAACAAATAGAACAATGAATTTAGCTAGGGAGAAGAATTTCAAAATTAAACATCAAAGTTGGGTAGCAGATATTGTCTTGCTAAACATTTCACGACCACATTTCTGTCAATCAAAGCATGTTTCGCAAGAGAACAAAGTGTATAACGAATAAAACAAGTAATTTGAAGTTGACTACCGTAGATAGCTTGAGATCAAAAGTGAATCCAAAGATTTTGTAGCAATAGTCAATGAAATCTAAGCCACCTCTCACTTCATCTTTGACCTGAAGACCATCACAACCGATTACATAAGCTTCAATTGGTGTAAAAACATTTAGTAGTTCTTTAAGTATCAATTACACAAAATCACCTGGGACTCCCTGCAGAATATATGAGCATCATCCTGTCATAAAAAGCACCATCTTTTTATTAAAAGAAGGATAGAACCACTACCACATAAAACAATCATGCACAAGGTGACTGAACCAGAAAACCAAAACGAATAGAGGTCACCATGCTCGATAAAATATAGTATAGAAAAAAGCTTGAATGAGTAATAGACATTTAGATAGATGTAATGCTGAAAAATTAGGGACAAGGCTCTGATAAAAGGGTTAAAACACTTTTCTACTGAAAGGATACCTGTTGAAATCTTCGAACACGTGTTAATCCACTAAGTGCACCACTGGCCTCATTTCGATGCAAGGCCCCAAAATCTGCCAGGCGAAGAGGGAGTTCTGTAGACCAGGGTGAAAAAAATCTAGATTAGATCGGAAGCCAGAACAAATTAACAGAAGAATATCAACAAGGAAAAATGTAATTTATAGTTGTATCTCCTTTATCAGTTCCTCACAAAGAGGTTGCAATAATGCAATAATATCTAGCATTTCATAGGGCAATCTCCTGCACTCACCAGATACAATAAAAAAGAAACTAGCAAAGTGGCTTTGCAGTACGATGAATTGACGGATGAACTTTACCTCTATACGATCGTACCCTATGTTGAAAAATCAAACAGTGTCCAGGGCAATTCATCGGTTTCAGTCCAAACTCTTGCTTTTCAATCTGTATTCAAGAAAAGTTAATATCATCCATTCTCATATACTTGAAAGAGGAAGACAATAATGTCAATCATTTCCACATTTGCAAACACAATTGTCAGCTATGGAGCCATCAAGACCAAATATTTTGGCTATTACTTGTCTCATATTTTATTTTACAGATTTTCAGATAGCAAGAAAAATGTCTAAGTTAATCCATGCACCAGGGCTGTTTCTACGTTAACACTAAGTAGGTTTTCTTCTTTCATCCCTGACCTCCAGCATGGACTACCAAGAAGATAACATTAATAGGTGAGAATTATAACCATCACACTATTTCTCAAAAACACAATTACCTCAAGCAAAAACATATTCTCCCTGTAATTAGCTGCATGACCAGATTTCTCCCAAAGTTTCATGTTAAAAATATTTGGAGACTTGACCTGTCAAAGGTAGTAATATTAAGCCATTACTTGCACAGACCACATATGAAGCAAAAGTATAAGCCAAACTCAAATTCTAACCTCTTCATAGCCTCTGACTCTATACTGAGTTCGTATGAACTCCATCAGTTTGTTGTATATCCGAGTTCCATGAGGAAGGAAAAACCAACTTCCTGGGCTAAAATCCCCAAAACACCAAGGAATCAAAATCATTATGGATAGTATTGATCATTAAGATACTCAAACATGTCAGCCAATTTTGCACCTTAGTTCATGACAAAAGAAAAGTTCCTGCTTGATGCCCAACAACCTATGGTCGTACTTTTTTGCTTCTTCAAGATGTTGGATATATTCCTGATCAAATAAAGGAATTATCATTAGGACAAAAAGAAAAAAGATGGCATTTCTTTTGAAGAATGACCTTGGCAATGTTTTAATAGCTATTACACTGCTAAACCAAACCACAAACAGAGCTATTTTCACACAAAAATACTTCATATATATAGAGAGAGAGAGGGAGAGGGAGAAGGGGAGAGAGAGAGAAGAAATATCTTCAGCACTAGGTTGACAAATTACAAATCTGGGCCAAATACTTGTCCACTTAGAGCATCTTTCTCAAACTAGTACCATGGAATACGTCATGAAGCAACCAAGAAGCACTCATCAGACATTCGCATTAGTCAATACACAAATTTAAACTACTACATAAAAAAAATGGCCTTAACAACTTCACATTGACGATAGATGAGACATCATATATGCCAAAAACATCAGGACAATTTTTAATCACAAGAAGTTTCAGGAACCATGTATAGAAGACATAAACCAATGCATACAAATACAATTTCAAGAGCACCGAATCAAAATTACCTTCAATCGCTTTTGGTCAGGATAGGATATTCCATAAACCCTTTGTAAACTTTCACGATCTTTGTTGCCTCTCCAATAAGCAGATGAAGCCTGTCATTCTGAATTCTTCAGTTTTTTACATACATATGTACTTTAAGTGAGTACATATGGAGAGAACGAAAGAGAAAATTTCAGCACTTAAGAGAATGCCACCTTCAAACAAGCAAATGCTTTTACAAAAGAAGTATTTGGTATATGAGGTCCTCGACAGAGATCAACCAAAGGACCACATCGGTATACAGTAATAGTTTTGTCAGCAGGAAGATCATTAATAATTTCAACCTGGTCACAATCATCCATGGCAGAAGCTAGGAGTCAGAAAGAAGATGAAAAAAGAGATTAAAGAAGAAACCTGATGCAGTAGCATAGCTAGCGGCTCAAACTTGCCTTGAAATTATTGTCTGAGAACATCTCAAGTGCTTGATCTCTTGTTAATTCAATGCGCTCAAAAGGTTGCTTTTCCTGAAAAAAAAAATCTAAAATTGATATTTCTAGATGCCTTTTAAGACCCATTACTGAAACTAAGAAGCAGTCAAAATTCTATCCTTTTTCCCATAATATTATTCATAGATGAGATATATCAAGGTTGGAATTAGGATAGGAACAATTTTGCTTTTAGCCTCCACCAGCATCAATACAGTTTAATCCATTAACTCTTGCATTTTGTTTTGTATAACAATGTTAGTTATCAAGAATAATAAATGAAAAACTCATGACTGACATGAGTAACACTACTTTCCATTTTGCATATGCTCTTTTCAAGCTTCCATATTATGACATACAAAAGCTTCCTCAAATAAATATTGGACCTATTTTATAGTGTTTCTATGATCCAACAGAATCACTTGTACATTTTGCACGTATTTTCAAGCTATTATATTACAAGCTACAAGAACTTCCTAAATATGAGTATTCGACATATTTTTCAGTGCTTTTATTAGTCAACAGTAAGAACATGATTCCAGCTTCAAGCAATACAAAGTCATGATATCAATATACAAGCGTTAAGAAACAGAGGGAAGTAATACCCCAACAGCTTTCAATGCCCCTGCTTCGATTTTCTTAAAATGGTCATCGTTCAAACCCAACTCTCCATAAAAGGCATCATAATAGAATCCCTACAAGATGACATATATCTTTTCAAGTCAGCTCAGATTGAAATTTTGATAAGAGGTGGAGCCTTGAAATATCAAAGAGTTACAATTAAGAAATAAAATTATATTATCATACTAAGCAACTAATTCCTGTTTTTCCTTAATATATTCCCTTGGGGTGCGGAGAGCAGGATGGAAGAGCAATATGAAAAATTGTCGAAAAGAAAATATCACATTGACTATTAAAGCTAAAAGTACATTCACATAGAGTGGCATCAATTTCTGGCCATAAACAGACATCGCATGGAAAAGGAAAATTTAAGAAGAATAATTTTAACACATAGCTTTTGTCTACAACATAATTCTAAACCAAAATTTCAAAATAGAACTTTTCTCTAAAGTCTTTTATTTCACGTCAGGACTACCACTAATTAGATTCTAAAAATTCGAGTGGGATCAATGAAACAATAATGCAGTTAAGATCAGGAGCATGTAAGTAACTTCTGTAAAAAATGAAACTAATAATACCTCCCCTCTAGTGGTACAAGGCCCAATGCAAAGTTTGCAGCCATATTCAACCTCAAGTGACTGCATTAATGCCAAAGTTAAGAGTAGCATCAGAATTCCAAAACAGAAACAGGGACTAAAACACTAAAATTATCCAAAATGTCACATAGAAAATTAAATCTTTGTTGCAGCTAACAGACACAAACGCACTATTTGTACTGATATCGATAAGATTACCTGACCAAGAATGTGAGCGCTGGAATGCCAAAAGGTGTCTCTACCCTCATCACTATCAAAATTAAAGATCTTAAGTTCGCAATCGCCTTCCAAAGGGCGAGTCATGTCCCACAACACCCCGTTGACTTGAGCAATCAAGGCATTTGCCGCCACACTCTTGGCAATCTCCCTCGCCACATCCATGGGAGACGTCTGCCATCTCGTCCCTTCCTTAACTGAACCGTCCGGCAAGGAAATCCTACCAAAGCAAGGAAAAGTCAAGCATATAACCAAAATGATCTTACCCAAATTAGGGTTTTGGGGAGTTCTACTTGATGGAATCGTGAGGGAGGGATTGAAGATTGGCCAACTGTTGCGATTGAATTGACTCAAAAAATTTGATACGCTTTGGTATCACTTTTTCGAGATATGCTTCGTCTTTTGGGCAAGTGACCGACATGGATGTTGAGGACGATAGGCGGCGGTTATGGGGTTTAGAGCGGAGGACAGCGGCGGCGGAGTAACGGCGTATATTGAAGAGCAAAGTGCATAGCATATATGAAAATGAGAGGGAGAGAGCGCGTAAATTGCACGTTATTGGTGGAGGGTTTTAGAGGTTTGTGGGTTTTAGTGACCAATTAAGCTGCTGATGGGTCAATCAAGCCCAACTAAAACCCAATTGTTCTCAAGGCTTATCAGACCAGTTCATGGGCTTTCGTAAGGTTCAAATGTTAAAACTGGACTTGAAAGCTTTATTTTCTCATTTTATAATTATATCATAACAGAAGATTGGAACAAACTTGCAAATACGTGAGTGTATACAGTGACAAGCTCTCAACTGCTACAGTCGCAAGCTCTCACGGATCTGACACTGAATTATGGACAAAGCTGGAATATACATGCTGCCAAGAAAGTTAGGATTTGAGAAAGGGAGGAAGACCCCCCTCCCATTGCCCCTACTGTTCAGAATATAACACCCAGTTACGGTGCAGTGGTGTCTGGTCCCCCCGAAGCTAGCTCTGGAGCACAAGGTCTGAATTAGCTTGAGGAAGATCAAATTGAACTGTCCAATGGGGACATCACAATCATTCAAGGCAAATTTGGGTTGGAGCTGGAACTTTCAACTACATTCAAAGACAAATTAGATCGCGTCTGGGCACAAGCTTTTGTTATCAAATTACTCGATAAAAGGATTGGATTTAACATGCTTAAATCTAAACTCCTTACCATGTGGAAACCTCAAGGTCCAATAAAGCTGGTGGACCTGGAAAATGATTTCTACCTCATTAATTTCGTATAAGAGGAGGACTTCATCCGCGCACTCACCCAAGAGCCGTGGATCATCGCGGGGCAAGCCCTCACTGTAAAACCCTGGTACTTGGAGTTCCGCCCTACCACCGGAAAAATCACGCACGTGGTAGCGTGGGTGAGATTCCCCGAACTATCGGTAGCTCGCTACCACTCGTCAATCCTGAATGCACTAGGTAATTTGGTTAGCAGAACAGTCAAGATTGACACACACACGCAAAATGCTTACTGGGGGAAATTTGCGCAGGTTGCGGTGGATCTAGACCTCAATGAACCGCTCCGATCTATTGTGGAACCTGACAGTGAGCCTATTAAAGTGGCCTATGAAGGCCTTCCCCCAATCTGCCTTACCTGTGGGGTCGTCGGACATGGCTCTCCGGCTTGCCCTAAACGCCTCCTAGAACTGAGGCCACCATGCCTCCTCCTAAAGGACCATCGTCAGACCACGAGTCGTCCCCTTCCCTAGTGCCTAGCGCTTCCTCTGCTTCGATAGGAACCCCAATCCCGAGTTTGGCCCTTGGATGCAGGTCCAAAGGAGGGCCCGTCGGCCACTAGCCTCCCATCCTCAACGCCAACCTCGGAACTCCGCTCTCTCTCGCGCCAGCCGATAGGGCTCGAGATTTGCAGCTCTGACAACTGAAGAGACGTTGGCTTCTCCAACGGCTAGTTCCTCTCCGACTGAGCCCACGCCTCACGCTCCTAGTCTCGCTACGCCACCGGAGGTTTTAGTTAGGGAGCAATCCCTAATGTAGAAATTGCCCAACGATATACGACAGAAGCATGCGTCATTTCCAATTAGCCACAGCACGTTGTCCCCCCAAGCTAAACCGACGTTGCTTGACTCACAGCCCCTTCCCTCTTTGGACCAGGCCAATGCACGACCCACGTAGATCCAGGCCCATGCGCACCAGGCCCCTCCTTCGTTGGCCAGCAAGCCCACGTCCTCACCAAACTCCAGCATAATTCTGGACCACGTTGCTCTAACGATACCCTCCCATGCTGAGGTGATCTCCCAAGCCCCATCCATCTCGTTTCCCCTTTAAGCAGACCCGGGACATCGGGCCATGGAGATCGACCCTATAGTAACCTACGGGCCTGAACACTTCGCCTCGTCTAGCCATACCCAGTCAATACCCCCACCACGGCTGCCCGACCCGAAAGTTGCCACAGCATCAGCTATGCCACACACATCCGAGGAAGACACTCATATGATGGAGACCTATCAGGCCCCTGAACTGCAAACAAGTCAGGAGCCAACTGATCTTCCAGTCCATTCTCATGTAGCCTAGAAACCCTTCCTTTACAACTTTTATGTCGATTTTCATCTGGAACTGCCAAGGAGCTAGGGGTCGCACCTCAAACCCATTATTGAAAATTATATTCAGATCCACAAACCCATCTTGGTTGTTTTGGTGGAGCCCCGTATCAGTGGAGATCATGCCCTTAAGGTTATCAGAAGTCTGGGGTTTAATCACTCTTTTAGAGTCGAAGCTGAAGAATTTTTCGGGGGCATCTAGCTTCTTTGGAAAGCTAAGATTGTGGTCCGTATATTATTAGTGCATCGCCAATTCATGCATACTAGTATCGATTGGGACCAAATATCCTTTGAATTCACATCTATTTATGCTAGTCCGACCTATTCCTTACAGAATTATTTATGGTCGTATCTCAAACACATTGTTAGGACCACCTCTAAACCATGGTTGGTGGGGGGCAACTTCAATGCTAATTAGAGAGCATCGACAAGCGCGGAGGGTCCCGCTTGTAACCCACGGTCAACACTCATTTTTGGGACTGTGTGCACAACTTCCATCTACAGGACCTCGGATTCTCCGGACCCTGATTTATGTGGAGATGAGGGCCTATACTTGCTCGCATAGATCGTGCATTCTGTTCGAATATGTGGCACTCCATTTTCCCCCAGATGACAGTTCACCACCTGCCTTTCCTGAAGTCTGATTGCCAACCTATCCTCATTTCTTTTACCCCTAGCACGGCCCCTAACTTGCAACCTCGACTATTTCGCTTTCAATCTGCGTGGTTTACCCATCCTTACTTTGGTTCCTTCGTCGTTGAGAATTGGCGGCTGACTCCTCAAGATCTCAGTGGCTCTATCAGTCTTTTCTCGGACTGGTTACAGCAGTGGAACAAGACCACATTTGGCAATATCTTCCACCGAAAGAAGTAACTTTTGGCTCGACTCGAAGGCATCCAGCACCATCTTGATGACCAGGACTCGAATTCCCTCCATGACCTCGAGGCTTACCTTAGTTTAGAGTTGGAGCAGGTCTTGTATCAAAAGGAGCTATACTGGCACCAGAAATCCCGTAGTTAATGGCTGGATCAGGGCGACCGTAATACTAAATTCTACCATGTGATCACTACGTCCCGACAATGACAAGTACAGATTCGTACCTTGCAGGATGGCCATAGCAATGTGCTCTCTGACCCGCCTAGCATTCGAGGGTTAGTGTAACAATATTTTGAGAAACTTTACACTGCCGAACACCTTCATCCTATTCTCTGGCCGCATCAGGGCCAATTCCCTCCTCTCCCTCGTTGGGCTCACATTCAACTAGCCCGACCTCTCAGCCTGGAGGAAATCAAGACTGCTATCTTCAGTATGGCTCCCAACAAGGCCCCAGGGGTTGACGGGTTCACAGCGCTTTTTTACCAATCCCAATGGGACATCGTTGGCCCCTCTCTGACTACCCTCATGCAAAGTATTTTTTGCCACGAACTTTGGGAAGTGGCACTCAATCGCACCGTTTTAGTCCTCATTCTGAAGGTGTCGTCTTCCAAGCTGATTACATAATTTTGGCCCATTATGCTCTGTTCGGTACTGTATAAAGCCATTACCAAGATCATCGTCAATTGTCTTAAACCTTACCTGGACGATTTGGTTGCTCCGACCCAAAGCAGTTTGGTCCTCGGGCGCCTAATTACGAATAATATCATTATCACTCAGGAAGTTATCCATACGATGAAACGTAGAATGGGACGGAAAGGGTTTATGGCTTTAAAGGTGGATCTAAAAAAAGCTTATGATCGACTTTCATGGGACTTCATTCAAGACCCTTTAGTCGCCATTGGCATCCCAGCTTCCTTAGTCAATCTCATTATGAAGTGCATTTCCAGTGTTTCGTTTCAAGTGAATTGGAATGGTGAGCTTGGTCAAGAATTCAGGCTTTCCCGCGGTATCCATCAGGGTGACCCTTTATCACCCTACTTATTTGTTCTCTGTATGGAATGCCGAGGTCATTTGATTAATCAAGCCGTGACCCAGGGGAGGTGGAGGCCTATCACACTCAGCAGTAATGGACCCCCTATCTCATTTATTCTTTGCCAATGATCTCATCCTCTTCTCGGAAGTTGCCATGGACCAAGTGCTAGTGCTTCGGGATATCTTAAATTCGTTTTGCGCTACTTCTAGCCAGCGTCTTAGTCATGACAAATCCAGATGCTATTACTCTAAGAATGTTTCCCCTCCGTTATCACGCAGCTTATCCAGAGCTCTAGGCTTTATATAGACTAAGGATCTAGGCCGATATCTAGGAGTGCCCCTGTTGCATGAATGCGCCAGCAAAAGAACCTATCAGTTCATCCTTGATAACATTCAATAGAGACTCTTTAGCTGGACTGCCAACCTCCTGTCTCTGGTAGGCTGCCTCACTCTGACCTAATCTGTTATCGCCGTCCTCCCCAGTTATACTATGCAGATGGTCCGGGTGTCCCGTAGCCTCTGGATGTGCTGGAAAAACTTATGCGACAATTTCTCTGGGGGACGACCCAGGACCATCAGAGGATACCGCTTGCTAAATGGGAGCAAGTGTGTAAACCTAAAGAGTTTGGGGGTTTGGGTATCCTCACCCATTGCGCCACCAATGATGCATTCCTGGCGAAGCTAGGATGGACTCTGCTTGCCAAGCCTAATTCCTTATGGGTTAAAGTTCTCTCCGCGAAATACCACGTTGATGCAAGTCACATTCCCTCTAACATAGCTGCTAAAGGGGGGTCTATGATCTGGCACAGCATAGCGGCGACTTGGCACCTAATTCTGCAAGAAATGAATTGGATGCTAGGTGATGGCCTGCGGACAAGGTTTTGGCTAGACCCCTGGGTTGTGGGCATTGGCCCCCTTATCTCCTAGGTCCTGAACCCTATCCCTGAGTCCATTTGCAACCTCAACGTTCTACATTATGTGGACGTTGGTGGTAATTGGAACTAGGACACCTTTCAATCTTATCTCCCGCCTACCATTTGCAGGGCAATGACCGGGACCTTTCCTCCGAAGGCCTCCCTAGGGCTGGATAAACTCATTTGGGGCATTTCTGATACTGGTCAGTTCACTGTCGCTTCCATGTATTCTATGATCATGGACCATAACTCCGATTCGCCTCATGGCGTCTGGAAGGCTCTGTGGCAATGGAAGGGCCCACCACAAATCTGCTCTTTCCTTTGACTCCTTGCTCATGATCGGTTACTTACCAACCAGTATCGGGTCTGTAAACAAATCACTATGGACGATGACTGTCATCACTGTCACTTTGAGGAATCGTTGCTTCATGTTATGCAGGACTACATCAAAGCCCACCGAGTGTGGACCTCCTTCCCTCCCCATCTGCTATCCCATGATTTTTTCACTATGACAAATCGGGAGTGGATTCTTCACAATCTTCAAAACCACCGCAGAGATTTGGGGCACGACTGGTCGTGTCTATTTAGAATTACATGTTGGTTCCTCTAGTAATGGTGGAATTCGACAATCTTTGACACCCGATTTACCTAGCCTTCCTCCCCAATCTCTATTATTTTGTCTTATGCAGGTCTTGTCCATCAGTTGCTTGTGAGGCCCAATTGAGCACTTCCTGGAGGTCGGCCCAGGCTAGTGCGACACACCAGTTGACACAAGCCCCCAGTTGGTTGGATCAAGCTCAACACGGATGGCACCTGCAAACGTACCTTGGATTCCACCGCTGCTGGAGGAGTGCTTCGAGACAGCAACGGTTCCTGGATTGGAGGGTTCGCTCAGAACCTCGGATGGTGTTCACCCTTGTCAGTGGAGCTCTGGGGTGTCTACACAGGATTAACATACGCGTGGAATCTGGGCTTTCGTCAGATAAAATTAGAAGTGGACTCCACCGTGGTGATCGATCTCCTCTCCTTTGCAACCCATAGAGGACAGACACTCAATCCCATCGTTCGGGGCATTCATGAACTATTCACACAAAACTAGACTGTTGCTCATTGGCATATCTACCGAAAGAGTAATAGATGTGCTGATTGGTTGGCCAACTATGCAGGCCACTTTGATGTCGGAACCACATATTTTGTCAATCCACCCATAAGGTGTCATCTTATCCTTTTAGAGGATATCTTTAGAATCATTATTACACGTTAATTTGTACTTTTCCTCTTTATAAAAAAATCATAACAGAAACTGATAATTTTTTATAGAAAGAAGACGAGGAGAATGAGAGGAGAGACTTGGCTTGTTTTATCTCCTTCGTTTATTCAAAATGGTGTTGACTATTTATAATAGTCTTAGAATACTAAAAGTAACTAATAATGCCTATAATTTGGCAAAACAAATTATCTCACTAACTTAAAGTTCAGCAATCAAGCTACAGATCTACAGATCAAGTCATGGCCTTATTAAACAAAACAAACAAACAACTAACTAGACTAGGTTCATTCCTACTTCTACTTCCAGATATAGTGCAGTGCTTGTATCATTCCTCCTTGCTTAAAGATTCTTGTCCGCAAGGATAAAGTCAAGATATGACTTGGCAAAGCGTCTCTCGTTTTTCTAGGTGGCGTCTTCGACTAATGTGCCTTTTCATTTGACTAAGATTTTAAACTTTGGTCGATGTTTACCTTTACTAATAATACGTCGATCAAGGATAATTTCGAGTTGTGAAAGAATGGTAGAATCATTTGTAATTGACAATAGCTAAGGAGAGGCATGATGGATGGGCCCCAAATGCTCTCACGACAAACTAAGATGAAACACATTACGTACTTGAGAATCGGAAGGAAGACCCAAACAATAGGTCACTGGTCCCAACTTTGCAAGAATTTGATATGGACCATAAAAAAAGGGAAGCAAGCTTCATTAAACTGTAGGAAGCCACCGAAGTTTGTAGATATGGTTAAAGTTTTAAATACATATAGTCACCGAAAACGAAAAAACTTTGCAACTATTCTGATCGACTTGACATTTCATTCAATTTTGAGCCATTAAAAGATTGTGATGTAACTTGCATAAAATAGTATCTTGATCATGTTGGTACTCATCAATAGCTTGGACACGTGAAATGCTCGGTACATAAGTCAGAATGTTTGGAGGTGATATGTCATAAACAACCTCGAAGGGTGTTATCTTGGTGGAGGAATGAATTGATGTGTTATAGTTAAATTCAGCCCATGGAATCCATTTAAGCCATGTTCGTGGTTAGTCACTTGTAAAATTTCGTAAATATTGTTCGAAGGTGCGATTTATGACCTTTGTTTGGCCGTCAGATTGTGGGTGGTAACTTGAACTCGTGCAAAGCTTGGTGTCTTGTAATTGGAGTAATGCCTTCCAAAAACTAACAATTGACGTTGGAATACCATAGAGATGAACCACATTAGCAACAAATGCCTTAGCGATGATGACTATAGTAAATAGGTACTTCAAGTCTATAAAGTGAGCATACTTTGTTAATCGATCAAAGATTATCATAATGACAGTATGTTTGTTGAATGTGATAGGTCCTCAATAAAATCCATTGAAACATCAGTCCATATCTGAGTAGGAACAGGTAATGGCTGAAGTAACCCAACAGGTTTCATACTATTAGTTTTGTACCATTGAAAGATATCACATTGTTGCAAAAATTCCTTAACTGATTGGTGCATATTAGACCAAAAAATTATGCTTAATGAGTCAGAGAGTTTATTGAAACCTAAAGATACCACCAATTGGTGATGAGTTGCTAGTGCCTGTGGAATCAAAGTTGATACGGGACTTAGATAGACTTTGTCAATTGTGAACCACACTCCATCTTGTTGGATTAGTTAGGGTGAGATTGTGTTAGGATCAAGTTCGCATAGAAGGGATCTTGTTGAACTTCTTTCTGTAGAATGGGCCACTAATCTGCATGTGGCATTGAAATGGATAAAAATTGAAATTCAACTACACGTGATAAAGAATTTTGTATTCAATTATACTCAATTTTGTATTCATAACCAAGTATCTTTAGAAGCCACAAAGTTTGTTTCGGGCTAGCAATCCATTGTTTAAGTAAGTATTTGAGACTTTTTTTGGCCCGTGCAAATTGTAAAAGGTTTCCCGAGGAGATAAGGACAACATTTTCGAATTGATTCTGACAACCAATTTTTTTTCTCATCAGTGGGCAATACCAAGGCCAATCCTTTTATGGCCTCACTAAAATAAGCTATCGGCCAATTGTGCTGGGAAAGGATGACTTTAATTCCAATTCCACTTACATAACATTCAATCACAAATCATTAAGAGAAATCTGGAAGACACAGAACTGATGGTGAGGTCAATGCTTGTTTTAATTGTTGGAAGGCTGCCTCAATGATCTCATTCCATTTAAACCCATCCTTGGTCAAGAGTTGATTTAAAGGAACAGCTATAGATCCAAAATTACGAATAAACTTTGGATAGTAACTTGCTAAACCGAGTAATCTGCATACTCCTTTTATTGTTATCGATGTAGGCCAACCAAGGACTGCGTGTATTTTGGTTAGGCCAATTACCACTCCTTGTTTGAGATAATGTGGCCTAATTAGTCAACCTATGAAACACCAAAACTGCATTTTGATCTTTTTGCAAACAAATTGTTAGTTGATAATATTAGTAGAATCGTTCGCAAATGTGAGAGATTATCTTCCCAAGATTGTGAGTACACCAGAATGTCATCGAAGAAAACCAAAATAAACTTCCAGAAATAGGGACGAAAGAGGTAATTCATGAGACTTTGGAAGGTCGTAAGTGCATTGGCAAGGCCAAATGGCATCACAAGGAACTAGTAGTGCTCTTGGTGTGCTCAAAAGTTGTTTTTGGAATGTCTTCCTCTTGCACACAAATCTAATGATAACTGACCCAATTTGGAGAAAGAATTTGACTCTATGAAGCTCGTCGATAATAGGAATTGAGTATTTGTTTTTTATTTGTATATTTTTAAGGGTACGATAATCTACACAAAATCATCAATTACAATATGCCTTTTTAACTAATAGAATTGGTGATGAGAATGGACTATTACTGAGATGTATCAAACCGAAATGTAGAAGCTAGTAATGGCAAAATTGGCTCGACCTGACCCAACTTTAGCCCTGGTTAATCGGGCCATGAATTGAAACTACTCAGCCTGACTCTGCTACCCACCCAATGCCATCCCTTATAAAAGCTCCTTCACTATGTTCTCTATTTTGGTTTTCTGCTAATAAGGGTATCAATATGGATGCACACTAACAGGTCCTACGTTTGGTTGCAATGGAATACGGTGGTCATGTGACCGCTTTAGAGGTAAGCTAATGGGTGGTTCAAATACTTAGGAAAATTTAGTTAAGAGATTATCTATGTCAGGTGGGTATGAGTTTGATTGGACGCTACTACCAGAAGGAATGATTTGGAAGAGAAACCCAATGCCTTGTATGCTATTGAATTCCTTATTCGTTAAAGCTTCAATGCTAGATCGCTTCACCCTGGAAGGTATGGGGAACTCCTCTAATTATGAAGGTCATGGTAAGCTACTTGTAATTTGTCTCGATAGGTCCAAGAGTTTCAAGCCAGTATATGCCCAAAACCAATTGACAGGCCTAAATGGAAAGAATATAGTAGTTTACTGTAATGGAATGGCCTTGGATGTTGATGGTGTAACAACGAACTCTCTGAGCCCTTTCATATTGTTCTATACTTGGAGATGTTGCTGTATATTAATATATACATGGTTATATATGAGTTCAAAGATGTATTTAAATCCTTTTGGGGATATATGTCAGTGATTTATAATATTATAGGCCCTTACATGAACTTAGAGTTCATTAGTATGCGAAATCTTAGAGATTTCTAACATATAAGCTTCTAAGTATGTAAAACCAAGTCTATTGGACGGATAAGGCTATGGTGGTTGATTTAAATGTGTTCTAGTGACTTAGAGGTGATTAGACAAGATTTATAGACTTATTAGATTGTTGGACCCCAAACTTTTCTTAGAAGACTAGGACTAATAAATGAAAAATGTGGATATGTCCATGTTCTGCTTTGGTGTTTATGGTGGATAAAAGATTTTGAAATGAGAAGAATTAAGGTGAAAGCTAGAAGTAGAATGAAAGAAAAAATAAAGTTGAATTTGTGTAGTAAGTTGTTGAAGGATATGTACATATGTGTATGTTCTGTTATTAGTATTCATGATAATGTGACGCCCTAATACCCTCTGGGAGGATACAGGGGCGCCACGCAGACAACATAACATAACATGCATACAGAATTGAGACAAAATCAAAACATACGAAACATGTCATAATTTCATAAATAAACTTGAATTAGGGTTATTACAAACCTTCAAATAAATCCAAAGTCATATACATCAAAGACAAGCCAGAAAACAAACTCCAAAAAATACAATTTTAATAAAACAAGATTTGGACTTCATTGGCCATTGCGGTTGACTCGTCTCAGTCCTTATGTCCTTCTCTCTGAACCTACACGGGGCAAATCTACCGTGCTAAGCATATAGCTTAGTGAGTAATAACTAATCTATGCTTAAACTGACAACTAAATATACACAATCATGATATATTTGAAGCATGCATTAACAATTTATCGGAACGAACAATTCAACAAATTATATTGGATCTCAAACAGATTGTACAGAAAATAGAACTGAGTCTCAAGAGAGGGTATAGACCCTTAATAATCAGAACACAATTTCTTATTTATATCAGAGTCAAACAGAAATCAAAATACAAAATCATAAGACTGAAAATCTATTTACAGAAGTGGGTAACGAGATTTATACAGAAGATACCATGATTGGTATCAGTAGGAGAGACATATGTCTCGATATTAGGAGACACCGAAGTGCCAATACAGGAGACACCGAAATGTTAATACAGGAGACACCATGTAGCATCCCACTCCCGCATGACCCGAACCCGATGTCGTGGATGATATTCGAGTCTGCGCCTTACGAGAGTGGTATGCTAGAACACTCAATTTTATTCCAAAACTCAGTAAACGATTTGGGCCCCGCTAAAATTCGAAATCTTTTTCTATCATAAGCCAATTTCAGTCTTCACACTCAACAGTGTTAAACACCTTTAGGAATCATATTATAATTAATACATTAGCCAAAAGGGCCCACTGAATTAAAAAGTACTACTTTGCGAAAATTGCGGAAATACAATTTACACAAAAACGGGATAACTCTAATACAGACGTGAACTGATCTCGACCTCAAACTCTGACTCCCATGCAGTGGACATACTCCCGTTTGTTTAACGGGGTACTCTTCAATTCCTGGAAAAATAATTGCAATGTTGGGTGAGTTTGCGAACTCAGCTAGAAACCATCATCGATGGTTCACTCAACTCATGCATATACAAACAATACACAGATTATCACAAAATATCATTTTTAGAGATATCACATGCATGTCATTTCACAAATATAAGGCAGTTTGCCTTTCACACAATTCACATTTAATCATTCATATATGTGATGCACATGTGACACTTTCCATTTTCTTACGTTGTTGT
>JANZLD010000003.1:24192628-24216007 GCA_026413575.1 Erythroxylum carthagenense | reverse complement strand
AATTGATCGTTCGTAGTGCACCCTCATCGTAGGTTAGGTATCGGAATGACCTACGGGCGTTCCGGTGCGTACCCTACGGTAAGGGGTGCTACATTATTCCCTCTAATATTTGACATAATAGATTAGGACATGTCTTTAGAGAAAGATGCAACATATCAATGAAATTAAGCTTTCTACTCATGATTTGTCTGACTGCCAAGTGTGTCCTATGGCAAAACAGCATAGGAAATCCTTTCCCAAACATAAAATAAAGACCACAAGAACCTTTGAACTCTTGCATATGGATCTATGGAGGCCCTATCGGATCCTTACCTCAAATGGATTCCTCACCATTATAGATGATTACTCTAGAGCTACTTGGACATTTTTACTCTAACACAAAGATGAAACCCAACATACCATAACCCAATTTATCAAATCTGTGGATAAACAATATGATACAAGGGTTTTAAGAGTGCAAACTGATAATGGGAAAGCATTCATAAACCATGAATGCTGAAGATACTTTGCAGAAATGGGAATAATTCACCAGAACAGTTGCCCATACACCCCACAACAAAATGGTGTGGTGGAAATCAAGCACAAACATCTACTCCAAATAACAAGAGCCTTGCTATTCACAGCAAACCTACCTAAATACTTTTAGGGAGAAGCCCTTCTCGTAGCCAACTATCTCTTAAACAAAATCCCAACTAAGATTCTATAGTGGAAGACACCATACGAAAGATTACATAAAAGGGGACCAACCTATGAACATCTGAAGACTTTCGGGTGTTTATGTTTTGCACTAAACAAAACCCCAAATAGGACCAAGCTAGACCCTAGAACCTCAAAATGTGTCTTCCTCGGTTACATGCTAGACTACAAAGCATACAAAGTGTTGGACCTTGAGACAAAACATGTCTTCAGCTCAAGGGATGTAACTTTCCATGAAAGCACCTTCCCCTTTGCCAATGCCTAAAACAGATCAGAACAAAGACCATCACCATTATTCCCCTGCATCACCACCGATAGTGATGCATAGCTACAAAATGATGTGCATAGGACTCTAATTATACAGCACAAAAAAAACCACACCAGAAATCACAGAAATCCTACCATCACCTTATGACATTCCAGAACAACACACAGCTCCAAAAAAACATGTAAGGAAAAGCCAGAGAACCCACACCATGCCAAAATACCTTAATGATTATGTCCTTCAAGCCTCTGCTCATCAATCTACTACTGTCTTTGATACCTCTAATGTTGCTTTACGAGTCTTTGGTCCTACAGGAGTAGAAGAAAGCAAGGAGTCACATTCCTATATTGCACATACACAACCATACATGGAGTTCATAGGTAATGTAAACATTATCTTTGAACCTTTCTCTTATGAGATAGCATGTAAATCAAAGGAATGGAGGGAGTCAATGGACTCATAGCTGACAGCCTTTGAAGACAAACAAACTTGGGTATTGACAGAATTGCCTAAAGAAAAGCGAGCTATAGCATCAAAGTGGGTGTACAAAGTAAAATACAAACTAGATGGCTTAGTTGACAAGTTAAAATCAAGGTTGGTAGGCAAGGGCTTCAGCCAACGAGAGGGTGTAGATTATTCAGAGATATTTTCCCCTGTGGTCAAGATTGTAACAATTAGGACTTTCTTGGCTGTAGCAACAATCAAGCAATGACCCACAATACAGTGTGACATCAATGATGCCTATCTACATGTTCACCTAGAGGAGGAACTCTATATGCTACCTCCACAAGGATACATGAAGGCCAAGGTAGAGGAGATTTGCAGGTTACTGAAGTCAATTTATGGACTCAAACAAGCAGGCAGACAATGGCACAAGGAGTTGACCACAACATTGAAAGCTTTAGGTTTCAACAAGGCAGAAGCAGACCACTACTTATACACTAAAGGACAAGGCAACGAATTTGCTGCCATTATCATCTATGTAGATGATATTCTTATCACAGGTGCAAATGAGACACTCCTAAATGACATCAAACAAGCTTTACATAGAGAGTTCCTAATGAAAGACCTAGGGTATGCTAAGTTCTTCCTTGGGGTTGAACTAGCAAGATCAGAGGAAGGCACAATACTCAATCAAAGCAAGTATGTGAGGGACATCTTACAAGAAACAGATCTACTGGATTGTAAATCATGCACAACACCTATAGTCCTAGGCAGCAAGCTTACCATTGATGAAGGTGAGCCACTTAGAGATCCGGAACAGTATAGAAGAATTGTAGGTCGACTGCAATACCTGAACTTCACAGACCTAACCTTGCCTACATCATATAGCAATTGAGTCAACTCATAAAAACACCAAGGGAACCACATTGGAAAGCTATAAAACATGCCTTAAAATATCTCAAAGGAACACAACATCAAGGTCTATTTTACACAACATGCTCAACCCTAGAACACACCGCTTAGTCGGATTCTGACTGGGCAAGATGTGTCTTTAGCAGATAATCCTTGACTGGGTTCTGCGTTTTTCTTGGTGATTCACCCATCTCCTAGAAGACAAAGAAACAAACGGTCGTAAGCAGATCGTCAGCAGAAGCAGAATACCGAAGTCTCGCTTCAACGACATGTGAACTAAGATGGATCATACACCTATTGGGGTATTTCCAGGTGAAAATTGAAAAAGCCATACCTTTATTTTGCTATAACCAAATGACGATCCATATATCGCAGAACCTTGTCTTCCATGAAAGAACAAAGCATCTGGAGATTGATCTCCATCTGGTTCGTGACGTAGTGAACTCAGAATTTTTGGATCTCAAACACATTCGCAGCCAACAACTCGCCGATCTCTTCACCAAGCCTCTCCCCGCACGAACGTTCGAAGCCCTAATTTCCAAGTTTGGATCCGCGTGTTTCCTCCAGGTCTCCAACTTGAAGGGGGGTGTTAAAGGATGGGTCGGTTTATCACGAGTGTTAAAGGATGGGCCGGTTATCTCATGGACTAGACGGGTTACGGGTTTATAAGTGAACCCATAACCCATTATACTTACAACTTACACCCACGCACACTTATATCACACACAAATTAGTAGCGCACATTCACTTTACACAGCTCAGTAATACACCACGCACCACACAAGTCACTGTCCTTTTTTTATTCCCTTGCATTTTTGTCCAGTTCCCACAGTTGTAAATACTATTATAGGTACAACAGAACAATAACCAATAGAATTTTGTTCCTTTCTAGTATAAGAAGACCACCTCTGTACATATTCAAGGTGTGATGAAATAATAGAAGAAAATTACTCCATCATCATTCTTTTTAGCATTCTATGTGGGAATTACCTATGATGATACGACAACAACCTATAATCAATGTCTAGATTACCTCTATTTCAATAATTATTCCCAAACCTAAATTCAATCAATCTAACAAGACGCTTCACCTCTAAAATAACAAGGAATTGGTAACAAAGAGTATAAAGATTGTAGGAATTGAATTAATGCCACAAGTTAGAACTTACTTCATAAGTTGAATTAATCCTTAAGGTAAAACAAGTAAGAATCTGAATTCTCTCTTGAAGAATGCTTTCTAATTCTATTCATGTCTAAAACTTATGTTCATGCCTAAAGCAAGGGTTTAAATACCCTTGTGCAATACAAACCCTAACAAAGATAACCTAAAAAACGCAAAAGAAAGCCCAAAATACCAAAAAGGCTTTCTTGAAATAAATTTACCCAAGAACAAATCCCACACAGATTTAGGCTTTAAAACTAATTAAAATTGACTAGTCCTAGTACAAATAGGATAAGGAAATAACAAAAATAGAAGACTAACTTAAGAGGGGTGAATTAGGCTTTTAAACTAGGCCCACACGCTTGGTTCCTTAAAATAAAACATGCACATAACTTTTTTTATAAAGTACATGCACACTTAATGCAAATCAGCCCATGACAAAGCCTAAAAGAAGTCCCCACACCCTTTATAAGATAAAATAAGCCCAAGCTCATTGATTAGACTTGTGCTTGTGAAAATTGGCTAAGTGTTAGCCCTCTTGGTTTGATGCCTCCAATGTGCACACACACTTAGGCATCTTCCTAAGCGCTTCCCCAAGCTTGATCAACAAAACTTCTTGAAGTTCTTGTGAAACAAAAGCTTGTGCATAAATCTGAAATTGTGCTTTGAGTTATTGGAGCATGACCTTGTAATTGGACCCATTGGCATCCTCAAGTCTCCATTGCCTTGGTGAGTTGCATCATTTCCTCCCTCCTCAAAAGGATTCGTCCTCGAATTAAGACCTACATTATCAAAGGGAGATAGATTAGAAACATTAAAAGTAGCACTAACACTATACTCACTTGGCAAATCTACCCTATAGGCATTGTCATTGACGCGTTCAAGCACTTGAAAAGGACCATCGCCTCTAGGATCGAGCTTAGACTTCCTTTGTTTAGGAAATCTCTCCTTCCTGAAGTACATCCAAACCTAATCTCCAGGCTCCAACTTCATCACCCCACGCCCTTGATTGGCTTTTTGAGCATACTTCTTGTTCTTTTTCTCAATGTGCTGCCTAGCTTTCTCATGTACTGTCTTAACCAATTTGACCCTTTGCTGCCCATCTATATTAACAATCTCATTCAAAGGTAAAGGCAACAAATCCAATGGAGTTAATGGGTTAAAACCATACACAATCTCAAATGGAGAATAACCTATAGAAGAATGAATGCTTCTATTATATGCAAACTCAATCAAAGGCAAACAATCTTCCCAAGCTTTCAAATTTTTACCCACAACAGCACGCAATAAAGATCCTAAGGTTCTATTAACCACTTCAGTTTGTCCATCTGTTTGGGGATGACAAGTTGTAGAAAACAAAAGTTTTGTTCCCAGTTTATTCCATAGAACACACCAAAAGTGACTTAAAAACTTAGAATCCCTATCCGAAACAATGGTTCTAGGAATGCCATGCAACCTAACAACATCCCTAAAAAAACAAATCAGTAGCATGTGTAGCATCATCAGATTTATGACATATAATAAAATGAGCCATTTTACTAAATCTATTAACTACAACAAAGATGCTATCACGTCCTTTCCTAGTCCTAGGCAATCCTAACATAAAATTCATAGATATATCAATCCAAGGACTATTAGGGATAGGTAGAGGCATGTACAACCCATGCGGTTGCCACTTGGAGTTGGCTTGCCTACACGCTACACATCTAGAGCAAACTCTTTCAACATCCTTTTTCATGTTAGGCCAATAAAAATGCTCCTATAATATGTCTACAAGGACTATTAGGGATAGGTAGAGGCATGTACAACCCATGCGGTTGCCACTTGGAGTTGGCTTGCCTACACGCTACACATCTAGAGCAAACTCTTTCAACATCCTTTTTCATGTTAGGCCAATAAAAATGCTCCTATAATATGTCTACTGTTTTAGCAATGCCAAAATGTCCCATTAAACCTCCATCATGAGATTCCCTAACAAGCATTTCACGCATAGAACAAGTAGGAATACATAGTTTATTATCTCTAAACAAATATCCATCATTCCTATAAAACTTTGAAAAGCAACTGGTTCACATGCATCATACACATTAGCAAAGTCAAAATCTGATTTGTACAAATCTTTTATATTCTCAAAACCAATCAACTTAGAACTAAGAGAAGAGATTAGAGCATACCTCCTAGAAAATACATCAGTAATCACATTTTCTTTACCTTGCTTGTATTTCACAACATATGGGAATGTCTCTATGAACTCCAGCTACTTAACATGTCTTTTGTTCAACTTACCTTGGCCCTTGAGATGCTTCAAATTCTCATGATCAGTGTGAATCACGAATTTCTTTGGCCATAGATAATGTTGCCAAGTTGTAGAGCTCTTACCAATGCATACAACTCCTTGTCATAAGTGGAATACTTCAATTGAGCACCATTCAACTTCTCACTAAAATAGGCAATAGGACACCTTCCCTGCAACAAAACAACACCAATCCATATCCCAGAGGCATCACATTTAATCTCAAAAGTAGAAGAAAAATCAGGTATACTCAAAATAGGTGCAGAACAAAGTTTTTCTTTCAAAGTGTTAAAAGCAATTTCCTACACCTCTCCCGACTTAAATCTTACCTCCTTTTTAACAATCTCAGTCAATGGAGCTGTAATAGAACTAAAATCTTTCACAAACCTCCTATAAAAACTAGCAAGTTCATGAAAAGATCTTACCTAAGTAACACTTGTAGGTCTCGGACACTTCCTAATTGCCTTGACCTTTTCTTAGTCAACCTCAATTCCATTAGAAGAAATAACATAACCAAGAAATATGACATGATCCATGCAAAATGTACATTTCTTTAACTTAGCATACAATTTTTTTGCCCTAAGTGCATCTAACATAATCCTAAGATGCTCAATATGCTCATGAATGCTTTTCCTATAGATCAATATGTCATCAAAATATACCACAACAAACTTACCAATAAATGACCTCAAAACATGATTCATCAAACACATAAATGTACTAGGAACATTAGTTAAGCCAAAAGGCATCACAAGCCACTCATATAAACCATGTTTTGTTTTAAAAGTAGTTTTCCATTCGTCACCAATTTTCATTCTAATATGATGGTAACCACTCATAAGATCAATTTTGGTAAACACACATGCACCATGCCATTCATTAAACATATCATCCAATCTAGGTATAGGATGGCGATACTTTACTGTTATCTTGTTAATAGCTTTGCAATCCACACACATGCACAAACTCCCACCCTTCTTTGGAACCAATATCACTGGCACGACACAAGGACTAAGACTCTCCCTGATGTCTCCCTTTTGTAGCAATTCTTACACTTGCTTTTGGAGTTCTTTAGTTTCTTCAGGATTAGCCCTATAAGCAGGTCTATTTGGAATTTACGCCCTAGGTATGAAATCAATCTAATGTTATATTCCTCTAATGGGCAACAACTCCTTAGGAAACTCCTCAGGGAAAACATCTCCATACTCTTGAAAAAGAGAAACAACACTACTAAGCAAACAAGGGTCAAGGCCAAATTTATTAAAATAAGCTTCCTTGTACAAAAGTACAAACAAACATCTCCTTTCCACACAAGCAACCCTTACATCTCTCATTTTTGCATAGAATTTTTGTTTCTTTCTACCCTCTCTCTCGTTTGGGCCTTTTAATTGAATTTCTTTTGAGGCCTCTTTTCCTACATTTCTTCTTTCACTCTCGACCTCACTTTCTCTCTTTTCTTTTGATTTAAATTTCTGCTCCCTTTTGCAAGGCTCTCGACCTTCCCTTTAATTTTTGTATTATCACGTTTTTCTTGAAGTTTTGTGTCCTTTCTTTGTTGCATTGCCTCCATACTCTTTTTTAATTACATTTGGTCCTCGTATATCTCTTTTGGTGCCAATGGAGCAAGAACAAATTTCTGATCTCCTATAGTAAATGAGTAACTATTCTTAAAACCATATGTAACACTCTTCTATCATATTGCCAAGGTCAACCGAGCAATAAATGACTAGCATGTATAGGTGCAACATCACAATGTACTTGATCAGAATACTTTCTAATAGAGAAAGATACAAGGACTTGTTTATTTATCTTGATTTACCCTATGTCATTCAGCCATTGTAGCCTATATGACCTAGGGTGTTTCAAGCACTCCGACCCTAGTTTTTCCACCATCAATGTACTAGCCACATTAGTGCAACTCTCCCTCATCAATGATCAGGCTACAAATCTTCTCATTCACTAAGCATCTAGAATGAAAATATTATCCCTTTGCTCAATTCCATCTTCCTTCACTTGAGCATTCAAAACAAGCCTAGTAATAAGTAATTCACCCTTAGGTGCATCCTCAACTTCCACATCAGAACAATCTTCCAACTTAGGTATGGAAGCCAAATCATCTTCTTCCTTCTCAGACACAACTTCTCCTCGTCTCACAAACATTGTTTTCTTGTTTAGGCATTGAGAAGCAATATGACCAACCTTAAGAAATTTAAAGCATTTAATAGTCCTATGCTTTTCAGAATTGGAACTAGAAGAACTAGGAGTTTTAAAAGTACCTTTTGGATCCGTCTTGTTCTTCTCTTCCTTTGACTTGTCTTTATTCTTCTCATCCTTCTTGGACCATTTGGAGTTCCGATTTGTAGTAGAGTTTGGGTAAGAAGCCTTATTGGAGCTTTTGTACTTGAGTTGCCTCTCCACCTTCATGGCCATATTCACCATCTCCTCTAACTCCACATAATGGTGCAATTCAATAACATTGGCAATGTCTTTGTTCAAACCAGCTAAGAAACGTGCCATGGTGGCTTCTCTTTCTTCTTCTACATTAGCCCTAATCATGGCTATCTCCATCTCCTTATGGTACTCTTCTACACTTTTGGTGCCTTGTCTCAAGGTTTGGAGCCTTTGATGGAGCTCCCTATAGAAGTAATTAGGCACAAACCTCTTCTTCATGACCCTCTTCTTTTTGACCCAAGTATTAGTAGGATCCTCTCCATTCCTTCTTCTATTCAAAACAAGCTGATCCCACCAAATAAGTGCATAATCATGAAATTCCACAGTAGCAAGCTTCACCTTCTTCTCCTCTAAATAGTTATGGCATTCAAAAATCGTCTCTACCTTTCTTTCCCATTCTAAGTAAGCTTTTGGATCATTCTTACCTTGGAAAGATGGTGTTTTCATCCTGATACTACCTAAGTTTCTATCCACACGCTCGACCCTGCCTTCTCCCCTTGCAATGTCTCAGCCTCTATAGCCTCTTTCTCTTCCTCTATCATTTCGTCCCCCTCTTCTACCAATTTTGACCCTATGTCACTCTTCTTCATCTTCCCCATCATCATATTCATCTTCATACTCATAGCATACAGGAGTTGGCTCCCTAGCATTTTGCATCCTTGTTGCACCATTAGTTGAAGCCTCTCTTTGTAAATTCCTAATGGCTTGGTCTTGTCTATCAAATTTATCATTGACATCCCTGAATATGTTCTCAATCCTTTGGAATTGATGTTGCATAGTCTCCAAAGTAAAGAATGTGTTTTGATCAGCCTCACTATTCTTTTCATCCTTGTCACTACCTTTACTATCCTTTAAATTGGTCATGATGTAAAACCTGCAAAAACATGTTAGAACAGCTCCTCACACACTCCCTCACGTGTTTCTCTCTAAATTAGATTGGATAACCTTATGTTTCACTCAAGAAGATGGCTTTTACCCTCAAATGAGTTTACACACTCTTGCTTTTTACCACTCTAGATTCTAGCACAGTTTTACTTGTCCGGATCAATCACATCCAACCAAATAAGTATAACAACAACTTAATTCAAAAGAAAACAAAGAATACTTAAAGAAAGGAAGAAAACAAAAAAACTAGATGCAATTTAATGTAAAGAAAGCAAGGAAGACAAAAATAAACACATAATAGATAGAGAAAACATATGTGAATAACTTTTGGTGCCAATTGATCAATATAAAACAAGATTACTCAATTCCAGTGTAATGGAAACAAAAGGACAACAAATAATAAAAAGCAACCAAAGAATGCAAGAAAAGACGAACTAGGAATTAAACTCAACCTTAAACTCGAATTAATAAGAACATTCAAATCTGCCCCAATTACTCAAGAATTGAAAGATAAGCAATTATATCAAAGACACATGTTTTGAGTGCAAGAAAGTAAATCTTGAAACAAGAAAGTGTTTCTTAATGTAAGAAAACAAGTCTCGGTGAGTTTCTTGAATGAAGGATGTGTTCTTGAAGAATCTTGAATAATAAAGAAACGAAATTAAAGAATTCTTGAATGATCAGATTCGTTCTTGATGAATCTTGAATAATAAAGAAATGAAATTAAAGAATTCTTGAATGATTAGACTCATTCTTGATGAATCTTGAAGAATCAAGAAACAAAATTACAGAATTCTTGAATGATCAGATTCATTCTTGATAACTCTTGAATAATAAAGAAAAAATTAAAGAATTATTGAATGATCAGATTCGTTCTTGATGAATCTTGCAAGCAAATCAACTCAAACACACAAAGATTCACAATCTTGATTTTCTTCTTTCTTTCTTTCTTTTCTTTATTATCTCCTTTTTTTCTTCTTTCTTTCTTTCTTTCTTTCTCTTTTTTTCAAAGTTTAACGATGAACTAACTATAATAATCAAGAAAAGATAGAAAATTAAATATAAAGATTGAATTTAAAACCTAAGCTCTGATACCAAAGATGATACGGCAACAACCTAGAATCAATGTCTAAATCACCTCCGTTTCAATGATTGTTCCCAAACCTAAATTCAATCAATCTAACAAGACCCTTCACCCCTAAAACAACAAGGAATTGGTAACAAAGAGTATAAAGATTGTAGGAATTAAATTAATGCCACAAGTTAGAACTTACTTGATAAGTTAAATCAATCCTTAAGGTAAAACAAGTAAGAATCTGAATTCTCTTGAAGAATGCTTTCTAATTCTATTTATGTTTAATCCTGTGTTCATGCCTAAAGCAAGGGTTTTAATCTCCTTGTGCAATACAAACGCTAACAAAGAAAACCTAAAAACCCTAAAGATAGCCTAAAATATTAAGAAGGCTTTCTTGAAACAAATCTGTCCAAGAACAAATCCTACATGGATTTGGGCTTCAAAAATAATTAAAATTAACTAGTCCTAGTCCAAATAGGATAAGGAAACAATAAAAATAGAAGATTAACTTAAGAGGGCTAAATTGGGCTTTAAAACTAGGCCCACACGCTTGGTTCCTTAAAATAAAACATGCACATGACTTTTTTAATGGAGCATATGCACACTTAACTCAAATCAGCCCACGAAAAAGCGTAAAAGAAGTCCACACACCCTTTACAAGATAAAAAAAGCCCAATCTCATTGGTTAGACTTGTGCTTGTGAAAATTAGCTAAGTGTTAGCCCTCTTGGGTTAGACTTTGTGCTTGTGAAAATTGGCTAAGTGTTAGCCCTCTTGGTTTGATGCCTCCAATGTGCACACACACTTAGGCGTCTTCCTAAGCTCTTCCCCAAGCTTGATCAATAAAAATTCTTAAAGTTCTTGTGAAACAAAAGCTTGTGCATAAATATGAAATTGCGCTTTGAGCTTATTGGAGTGTGACTTTGTAATTGGATCCATTAGCATCCTCAAGTCTCCATTGCCTTGGTGAGTTGTATCACCAACCATGCAGGTTAAATTAGTAAGTTTGAAGCTCTGAGTGGATCGTGTGGTCTTTTGATACTTTCAAGGTGTTATCATACGTGAGTAGTTTCTTATTTAGTACTTTTATTGTCTAGTGGCTCAAGAAATGTGTTTATGTAGATATGCTTTATGATTTTATAAGATAACTTTTCAGTGCCTTGTGTTTTATAAATAACTTTATGTATGAATCTTTTGATATTGTTGTTAAGATTGCCTTGAGTGGGCTTTAAAGTCCTGAAGTTGTGGTTGGATGTGAGTATAGAAGTGTGTTTAAAAATATTGTAGGTTTTGGAATTTTTAAGACATAACCATTGTGTTGCCTAAGTTATAAAAAAAATATTCAATTAGTCTTGCATAGTCGGATTAAGAATACCGTGAGTGTTCTTAGCGTAGTTATGTGGCGGTTATCATGGGTCTGATGTGGCATCGGGTCGTGACAGATGGTGAGCACTTTACATAGCTTAACACGTTCTATTTTCTCCTGGTTTGCCACCATCACTTCAAAATTCTTGTCTTGGTTAGTGCTACCTCCATTTATTAGCACAATTATATTCTTATTTTTTAGCTTACCTAGGACATGTATTATTTGTGGATGCTCGAATTCTACAATTGTGTGGAAGGAAATTTTAAGCATTGATTATTGACTCTCTGGTTCTTGTTGAGCATTGTTATCCTCATCAGGGAATGGAAGGCATGAGCGTGGCATATCTTCAATCATTAATAATTGTTAGCATTCGTAATGATGCCTCGGGATAAACTTGTCATCACAATAATAACACAACCCCTTCTCTTGACATTCTTGTGCCTTTTAATTGGTGATATGATAGGCTGTTGTAGAATTAGTATTTGAACTTGCATTTATATATTGGTTTGGTAGGAGCCTAGTACACCAACTATTAGATTAAAGGTTGCCTTTGGTGCCACAAAGCCTAGGTAGGAGTGAAATAGTTGGTTCTATTTCTTTTGTAATTGATTTTATTCTTTGATTAGCTGAGCAACTCCTATTATGTCTGTCAAAGTGCTAGACTATTTAATTTTGACATCTAGGTGGATATCATCTCAAAGTCTTGCAATGAAACATCTAATGAGAAAATGCTCAAGTAGGCTGTCAACTCGGTGAGAAAGCTTTTCAAAACCTCTTATTAAGCTACTACAGTAGAGGTTTATTTAAGCCGAGTGAGAGCTTCCGATGGGTCTTCTTAATCTATTAAACTAAAACGAAGAAGGACAGCATTGATGAATTCATTCCATTTGAGTGGTCCTCAAAATTTCGTCAACTACCTGTGCCATTGTAGGGCAATGCCTTCTAGATGGAAGGATGCTAGTTGAACTTATTGTTAGATGAAATATTTTTAAAGTCAAAATACTGTTCTACTCTACAGACTCGGCCAATTGGGTCCTTACCAATAAACTTTGGGAAGGACAATTTAAGATGTTTATGATGGTGGTCATTAGTGGTATTAGAACGAAAAGCATTTAGTGAATGTCGGGATTCACTTAGGCTAATTGGGTTGATGTCAGAGTGGCTAGTATATGGGTTCCGGGAAGTTTGTAGAACTTAAAGCTCAGTTAACACCGTCTGAAGGTAACACTAACTTGATCAAAACTTAACTTATGTTGTGCTAAAATCTCATTGATTTCATTGCAGAATTTCGCATTTGTTTTGCTGCAAGTATATTGTAACAATCGGCTCTAATACCATTGATATGCTTAGAATTTTTTATAAAAGGAGATTAGGAGAATGAGGGAGAGACTTGGCTTGTTTTATTTGCTACCTTTATTGAAAATGGAGTTGACTATTTATAATAGTCTTACAACATTGAAAGTAAGTAATAATGTTGATAATTTAGCAAAATAAATTATCCCACTAAGCTAAAGATCAACAATCAAGCTGCAAATATATAGATCATGGCCTTATCAAACTTAACAAAGAAGCAACTAACTAGACTAGGTCCATTCCTACTTCCACTTCCAAATATTGTGCAGTGCTTATATTAGGAGCCTACTTATAATTTTTTTCATGGTGAACTTAATACAATTTTAAATATAATATTTATATATTTATTTCATAAATTATTACAAAATATTACTTCCTCTAATTTGAAATTAAATATTATTTTCAATCCACATAAATATTTTTACATAAAAGAAAATGAGAAAAAAATGGAAATTGATATTAAAGAATAAGAATATATATTTCATAATTGATAGGTTTTTTATAGAGGTTTGTCATCTGTCCTCTGTAACATAGTATGTTCGAAAGACTATGCAGGTTGAGAACATACATAATGAATAAGAGCTTCAACTCCAACAACAAATTCAGGATAATGTAACCATCAAGTGTTAATCGTCTATACATCCAAGATCTATCAACATAACTCATTTCTGCACAACTGTTAATTAACAACAATGAATCATGAGTTAGTATCATTCATGTTTGCCAAATATTACGTCACATCTAAGATAAGACTTGTGAATCAAGACAACAAATTTTCGTTGTGACTCTTAAGCTCCTCGTATTTTTCACCGATAAGCCTCACAGGAGCAATCATTACAAGTTATGGGTTAAGGTTTATGGGTTCAAATCTAAAAAACAAACCTATCCTGAAGATTGAACATATATGTTTGTAATCATATATGTTAGAAGATTATTAACATTAAAAGTCCTATATTAAATATGTACTCGTGCCAAATATAATAAGTATTCAAAAAAATATGAATACTTATTTTAATAAATTGTGTTAACATATAGGTAGTTTTTAAAAGATGCATGCAAAAATTTTTGACATGAAAAGTAAAGAGAATCTAATCCCGATGGAATAAGAATCAATGAAATAACGGATTGACATATTAAGGTAATTGGAACTATAATATAAGTCAAACTCATCTTATATTAATTCAATGATAAACCGAAGTTCATACCACAAACAAGTTTCACATCGTGCAGGCCATATCAATTAAAAATGCAAGAAGTTCAAATGGAAAGTTCATACCACAAACAAATATACCAAGAGCACAAAAACGTAGTAAAAAACAAAATCACTTACCTCAACCGACATGTAAAAGGTTCTTCCTGAAGTACGCGAAGGAAGATGATGATGACAGAGCTAGAATGAAAAATATAGAAACTGATACAAAAGTCATTAAAATGTGTGAAAATTCATTGTTGACATTGTCACACCATATATAAAAATGAATGTAATTAGTTTGAATACCAACAAAAGCTTCTCTTCAATCTCCTTCAAAATATAAATACTATCAACAAATGAGTTCCTATAACCAAGAACAAAATCATTCACAGTTTAAAAAGCGGGATATATTAAAATAATTGCCATGAAATATTATAATCAATCAAGGTCCTTAGCTATCCTCAAATAATTCAACCATCAGGTTTTATCCTCAATAATTTGCATAATTATAAGTCTCCTCCACAATAAGATCATAAGTTAATACTAAGGAGCTCTTGTTTTAATTAAAAAAAGGTTATGTCACATTTTACGAGGACCTTATTAAAAATGCGGCAGAATCTTCCCTATAAAATGGATATCCCCCTTTGAAATAAGGGTCCCTCTGTAATAAAAATACACTTCTATATCGACCAATAACCACAACTCAAATTAGGTCTCCAAACTACTTGTCTATTCTTAATTTAGTCCATATTAATTAATTAATTAAACAAAATTTTGAGTTGCACATCCTTTCCTCTTGTTATCTTATATGTCAAACAAATACATCTGGTGCGGCTTACCTTCTCAGCTCCATTAATAGAGACATTAAAGTCGGGCTATTTTTGGAAAAAATAAAGTTCAAGAATTTAATCGTAACTTTAATTAACACTTAAATAAATAAGAGTTTATCAATATAATACAAAGTTGAAAACAAAGTTAGTCTACTATGTTTATCTCCCTCAACACATATTGTTTGATCTTTCCTCATTGCAATCTAAATAAATCTTCCCAGCCTCAATTGATAAGTTACATAATCCAAAATTGGACTCCATGAGTTTGGTCCGCTTTAGTTAGACTAATTATCAAACTCTTTATACTTTATTATAGATCAAAATATTTCCTAATCCTTAATAAACTTTTAACTATGAAATCTATAACTAATAGCTCAATTAAGAAAAATTTCTAATATTCTCCCCTTTGAGTAATAATAATTATCATTAGTTTTAGAAACAAAATAATTTGGATCAAGAAAAGATTTAATAAGAAAACTTTATTGATGTATCTTTTAGAAAATAATTTGATCCAAAAATAATTCAATGTCCATCATTTGGTGCACTAAGACTTTTCGTACTAAAAAATATCAAATGAATATGTTAATGTGTAATATAGTTCCTGTATAGTTTCGTATACTTAATAACCATACCAACATGAATGACAAAATAAATTGTAGTAACATATAGTGATATCTTTACTATTTGATTATACCATGTATTATTATCAGTCTTCATTTCTCACTTGATGCTAAATTACAATAAAAAATTCCTTTATGAGATGAAAATCTTATATCCTCTTACATCTAAAGAATACCTGTTTACACTTTGAAAATTCTTTTATATCATGAGACATGGAAATAAGACTTAATATTAACTTTGTATATGTCCCTATGCTTGTTTTGATTTAATTACTTAAGATTAACACATATTTTAAGAATTTGTATCTTTATGATATGCTATGAAATAATGCATACAAAAAAAAAACAATAATCTTTATTACTATGCAATGATGATCATCATATAATAAATATTGCAATTCAATTACATTAACTGAAAACTTAAATTGGAGTAAAATTAAAATCTAGGCTAATTATTAACATAAAAGACTTCAGCATACTCATGTTAGTAACATATCCCTTATAAACATTAAGGCATAGTCCTTTAATTAGTGGATTAACCTTTAATTAGTGGATTAACATATACTTAGTCCTAATAATGTCTTTTCTAAGTTTTATAACAATCAGACATTTGACTTCTAAATGGTTAGAACTTACGGTATTCTTATTGTTTTAACTAAGTTGCATTATTTAATTGTTATCACTATATAAATATATGGATATAAAATTTGAATCAACTAAAAAAATTCCCCCAATGAGATTTTTTAATCATTCAATTTGTGATGCATCTCCATAAAGTCAATATGTGTAGTTAAAGAGTTCAAATTTTTCTATTTGACACTTTGTAAGATTTAGCATCATTTGCTAGCGTAAATATATATCCTGACTTGGCTTGCTGACATTTAAATATAATAAAATCTAAGTAGGTATAAACTATAAAGATAAGATTACCATCTTTTATGTATGCTAGTATATAATTTTTTGTGCCATTTAAATACCTTAAAACTTGCTTGAATACATTATCTAAGACATAAGACTAACACTTAAAAGGCATAAATAAGTATTCAGGATTAGGAAATAAAAATTTAATGAGAGAAAATTAAAATTTAAAACCTAAAGAAATATTTAGATTTTTATATAAATATTGAAAGTTCTAAAGGGGTTTCTAAGAATTATTAAGCAAAGTTGTAGCAAGATCGGGAAACAATATCAATGTTATCATAAAAATAGCTTTTAAACTTATAGAATTTACTTTAATGCCAACTGTTGGAATTTTGGGCAATAAATAATTACTATAAATTGATAACATCTATATGCTTCAACCAATAAAAACAAGATTTCATCGACTTGTTAATAATAAAATTAGAAGAATATCTTTTAAAGATGTTGAAAATTACGTAGCAGTTATGGTTTTAAAATAGATTACTCCATTATAAGAACAAAACATAATAGAAACAATATAGAGTTTGTTAAATTTAATTCATCAACGTTTATCACACCACACCACAATTCTTAAATAGATGATATAAAAGATTGTATTAAATACATGACTTAGGTTAAATTATAATGTATAATGGGTCACAATTCTATTAAGTAGGCTTGAAAAAGATTGACATATGTGTCCAAAAACTTATAATATGATTAATAATATAGCATCTATTCCAAAAAGATCAACTGTTATATGCATACATTTCATCGACCACTTGGTATGCTGAAATTTTTCATCCCTAACTATTAACATAATCATAACATTTTTCCATTATTTACCATCATTAACAGTAGTTTAGACAGCAAACCATCAAACAATAACAATAAAAACCAATGCAGCCAACCTATCGTCAAGAACTAACTCCAAATTTTGCAAAAAAATTCATCCACGGACACCCACACATTGACAACAGATGAGGTCGGAGAAGACGGCCATATTTTGACGAAAACCACCGGAGAAGATGACTCCTCACGCTGGAGACGTAGCAGCTCGACAAAGAACAGGGAGACAATGTCGGATGCAGGAGCGACAGCTGGAGAAGGAAGAAGGAGAGGAAATAGGCACGACAGGTCGGGGAGTGGGGTCCATTTTAATTAAACCAAAACGGCGTCGTTAACTTAAAGACGTTTCAGTTAACTAAAATGACGTCATTTGATTTAAAACCGAATGACGTTGTTTTGGTTAACTGAAAAACGTTTTGTTTCAGTACCAAAACAACGTTGTTTGGTTGTAAACCAAACGACATTGTTTTGGTTAACTTAAAGAGTTATGTTTCACTGACAAACGATGTCATTTTGGTTATGAAGTTGAACAATTTGTAGTGTACCAGAACGAGACATCGTTCTGTGGTACACTAAAAAACGTTCTCCCTACAGGAACAAAACGACATCATTTTGGTTTTCAAACCAAAACGACATTGTTTTGTTATAATAAAAAACTTTCAACTTTTGAGTTGGGAAGATGACGCTTTTACCGACAGAAATTTCCGTTGCCAAACTTCAATTTTATCTTTTCCATTTTTCGGACAATTTTACCAACTAATACAATATATTCGTCTATAATTACCGACGGTAGTTATGTTTCAGTGACAAACAAGTTATGAAGCTAAACATTTTGTAGTGTACCAGAATGATGTCATCGTTATGATATACTAAAAAATGTTCTACATACAGGAACAAAACGATGTCGTTTTGGTTTTCAAACCAAAACCACATTGTTTTGTTACAATAAAAAACGTTCAACTTTTGAGTCAGGAAGACGACGTTTTTACCAACGGAAATTTCCATCGCTACTTCAATTTCATCTTTTCCATTTTTCAGACAATTTTACTGACCGATACAATATATCCGTCTGTAATTACTGATAATTTCTTTACTGTCGATAATATTCCGTCGCTATTTCAATTTTTTTTTATAGTGGAACCTATTATCATGAAAGCTTTGGAAGTTATTTTATGCATATTTAAGATCTAAGAGATATATTAATATATTTTATAGATTTGATTTTTATTTAATAAAATTAAATTTAAGGAGTTAAGTATATTCTTAAAAAGTTAAATCTTTATTTATAATTAAATAAAAAAGTTTTGAGTTTTTAAAGAAAACAGTTCTATTTACTGAAACTACTGAAAGTTAGGAGACACACTCTAAAAGTATTAGTGAACAGCTTATCTCATTCACTAAATATTTCTATCCAATTGATTGTCATTATGTTCAAATTGACGATAAAACATTTAGTTTCGCTTCCTAATTTGATGTTTCAGTTATCTTACAAGTTTAGGTCATAATAAACTTTAAAAATATACACTTTTTTTATAGAAGTCCCACTCATACTTGTTCTTATGCTCGTATGGACAAAGTGGGAGTTGGTTGGCTCTTACATAGAGACAGTTATGACCGGTGAAATAAAAGGATATGGGTTCGGGAATGCAAGGTTGGAGGACCTACCAAGCCACAGACTCTAGGGCACCACAACACAAGCCTATGTTGGGGGGACTAAAAATGAGTCCATATGCGGCCATGTGCTTTTCGATCCCACCATGCAGTATAGCTATGACAATCCAACGCCATCCACCAATAGCCTGAACTGAATGCCACCAAATTGCACCACACATATAAGCTCATCACCCACTAATACTGCCACCACCAGGCCAGCTTATTACATGTTCCTAGCCAGACATGGACACGGTTAAAGGACTAAGGCGTGCCTACACATTTAGGCATATCATATCACGAGAGGCAAGCCAAGTTTGAAGATAGTTTTCTTTATCTCCTCAAAAGACAAGAAACAATGAGAGATCTTGATCATAAGGTGACAAAAGAAATAATTATGACCCTATAGCTATTGTTATGTATAAACTGAGGCCCATATCTCTAGCTAACCAGGTACTTCAGTTAAGCAACCACTGTATTCACTAAAGAATATGGTGTTCAGATATGGGTCGCGTCTCTTCATTCTAAGGAAACGGGAGCTCAAGAACTGAGAACTTCCTCAACTTATTGAAATGGATGTAATTTATCACTCATTCAAATCATACTTTCAAGTTTAAGCTAATTATCACAGTATAGCTTACAATTTGCAAATAAAAAACTTACTCTCAATTATAACTATAAGTTCAAGCTGCATCTTCCTTTCATAGCACATGCACTCTTTTGTTGTAAAGGAAAAGACAAGGCAGCAACTTGCCATAAAGCAATTTAACCCTGATAGATATAATGTGGGATGGTAGAGGTAACTCCTCCTTTCACTTGACGTTTAATATTTATGCAGAACCAACCAACGCACATTAGTCTCCTTCACGGTCGATCATGACTTCTGTTTGTTTCTTTATTTTGGTGGCACAAGGAGAATGAAGATGCGCACAGTTTTAATCTTTTATTTCCATCTCCACGACAAAGAAACCAAAGAATGTGCTTTCGATTAAAGCTTTAACACGTTGGTAGTCTGTCCGGAAGAGTACCTATGCTTGCAAGTATGTGGGAAGAAATTATTAGATAGTGATGGATCATACACCTCCCCAATTCTTCTATATAAATCGATCAAGTACGAGACCCTGAGTATGCACTGGGGTCATGATCAAATCTAATAAGTGAACTGTAAATTTCATTCAAATTAGTTTGTACGTATGAAACTTGGAATTTTAAAATTATGAAACATTTGTTGATACTATAGGTTATTTGAAAAGGATTTTGCTATGGTAGCTCATGAACAATCATGATCCATATGAGTTGGCAAGTCATATGCACAGTATGGGATGTAGGGTGCAAAGAACTATTGTGGTTTGATGGGCCTTATGAAGACCCCATGCAATCATGCCACCCCCAACAAAGCAAATCAGTTGATCATGCATTACTACAACTAAAAATGTCATACAATATCCTCGTGCCATTCATATGCATATATATATGTACACTTTTTTCAAGTCCTGATATCGAACTCAGGAGTTTCTGTGGCTGCAATGCAAGCGACAGCAAGCACCAGTCAGCGGCAATTATACTTACTCCGAGACTGACGCACCTTGAGTTGCCAATATCATATGGGCCACAGCAACTAAATGCTAGGTTGGATCAAGAGGACATCCCCTTACCTTTTAGTCATCAAATAACTTGGTGGCTCAGGATTAGTCTTGAATTTAAACTCTCTGTTTCTTTATTATATATATAGGAGTTTTTGTACATATCTTGTAAACTAGACAAAGGGCACAGTTCCAATTTCACCCGACAAATGAGCAATTCCTCCATCTTGACACAAATCTTCTAGTATATGTATTGTGCTTTATAGCCAATCGAAGTTAACCAAATTTGTGGAATATTAGTTTTATCAATGTAAGACACGTTTTTATCTTACATTGATATCATATATGACCCCAATCACTTTTTGTGAGTTAATATTCATGAGCTTAATTTTAGTATTATCTAGTATATAGATATTAAAATTTTCAACCAGCAAATATTTTTCATTTTTGTGTGATGAAATCAGTTCTTAAAGAACTAATTTAATTACGTAATATATAAGGAAGGCACTAATTTCAAATTATATATTTAATTGAAATATTAGCCATGAATATATTGAATCATATAAAAAAAGTTAGAAAAAATTAATAATGGGGAAGTGATTTCAAAAGAATTTGGATCGAGCAGGTCTTAACTTTTTATCAATTAAGCTAATTACTACATTTTGCAAGGACTCAAGAGACCATTTAAGATCTTAAGTTGCTACATAAAGCTTAGGATAACCCTATTGAATTACATGTCTATTAAAAACAATTGTGCTGAATACGCACTCCTTTCCTAGTACTGAAACAAAACAAATGAATGGTATGATTAAACACACATATCAATAATAATGAAGAACATGATAAAATGTTCAACTCAAAAAGAAAAAAAAAACTTTAAAATAATGAGCAACAAAAGGGATAATCAACTTATACTAGTGATTTTACTATTAGTTGATGCCGAAAAGGAATAATGTATTATATTCGAATCAAAACCTACATAGGCGTTGTATTAAAGTTAAAAAAAATTCCAAATATATATAGAAAAGAATATCTAAAACCAGCCATATATGCTATCTGATGATCTTTCCCTTTTCCCCCTCATCTTGTAGGACAACGCACATGAGGCTTTGCCACCCTCTCCACCCCCACTTTTGAGTGCAATAACTGATCCCACGAGCCCCATAGGGTACATATCTGTCTTTCGCTAACATAATTAAGCGTATACGTACATCAGACGATAATGATACTACAACGCTATCCTGTGAAATAATATCTTCAATTAATGCACTTGTACGTGTATACATACCCTAGATTGTATATACATATATATACACATATATATTTATCTTCGCGGCCTGGAGTCACTGGCTGTCAAGAAGTCATCATCATCCTTCACATGGCTTTGGCATACATACAAATGTCCTCGTGAATCCTGGAAGTTTCTGAGTCTTCAAGGAGGGGACCGTTTTTGGTTCCTGCAAGCTCGATATCAATTTCTGCAGCTATACACAGGCTCTCTATAATGTATATCCACAGCTGTTTTCACGTAATTCATATAGAAGTTGACCCTTCTGTATGATTCTTTGCCAATCTTGGATATACATCCGTGGAGGTTCCTAAATATTTTTTTTTAAATACAGGGAAAAAGAAACTAATACAACCAAACTAACGCAAAAGCCGATGGTACACAGCACCGTGCTGGTCCCATCGAATGAAGTCTAAAACTGTTAGTGGGAGCTCCTGTAAAATATGCAGTCTGAAGCTGATAAGGGTGACAAGCGAAGCCAAATGATCCGCACTCTGATTGTCCTCTCGGAGGTTCCTAAATATTAACCCGATTGATCTTGGCCATCAAGCCATCTCTCAAGAATTTGAATTTCTTATCATTATTCCATAATCTTTTTGATACTCAAATATATATTATTTTAAAGCGCATATGTTGAAATCTTTTCCCTAATATGATGAAAAGAAAGCATGATTATTACTTGCTGTAGCAACTTGAGTCATTTAGGAAGATGAGAACGTTAGAATGTATCTTTTTATCTTTTCCTCTTTTCCGGTTTTACCATTTTTTTATATATAACCTTTCTATCTTTTTCTATGGAAAAAGTTGAGTACAGGTATAAAAAACAGTCCCCTTTAGCAACCCATGTGGTGCAGTTAAGTGTTTGCATTAACTTCACAACAGTTATATGTACAGGACTTAAGACTCCCGAGGCCGATCCCGGAAAGACATTCCTAAGATTATTTATTTATTCGTTCATTTGATTTTTCATTCCCTTAAGCCGTGTCATTGCCAAAGCGATGGGAAATTGGAACGTTGTCTCAAACTAATAGAAGTGAAAGATAAGGTAGCATGTTTGGGTTAGGACGGAATTTAATCAACTAAACTGCCTACGCACCAATACGCCCTGATCATATTGGTGCATGATTTTTAAACTAGCAGCTATCGTATAACGTGCTTACACCACCCATTTATGAATAACAAATAGTAGATATGTAGAAGATACTGACATCTTTATGGAAGATTCACATGTATATGACAACTTATCGTGTTGGAGAACTGAGATATCATGGACGAAACATCTATGTATTAACAAATTCAATACTAAACAATTTGAAAAGCAAAAGACATATAACTTGTTTACTAAATGACTTATACCATATTAAACTGCTGATAATTATATTTAATTATCAGTTATTTGGGTTGGTGGATTGAATTCAATCTATTGATTTTAAAAACGTTACTATGAGGAACGTTTTTATCCGGTGACTCAAAAATTAAGAAATTAAAAAATTATTATATCTAAAAGTTATTACAAATGACTCAAAGAGATAGAAATAGGGATAGAAATAAAGATATAAATTTGAT
>JANZLD010000003.1:24174704-24192528 GCA_026413575.1 Erythroxylum carthagenense | reverse complement strand
ATAGAAATAGGGATAGAAATAAAGATATAAATTTGATTTAATTTATATAAAATTTAAAAAATTAGTCATTAGATTAAAATTTTAAAATATTTAATATTAAATAAAATTTTCAAAAAATTAAATACTTTTAAATTTATTATCTTTAATTATATTACATTAATTACTTTTTGTATAGACCTAATATTTAGGTCCCTTTTATATCAATATTTAGTATATAATATTATTATCACTTGTATATTGTCTTTAATTCAATTCAATTTAATCTAAAATTAATAAGTCAATTTTAAACTAATTATTTTATCTAAGTTTAAATTTTAAGAGATTAATATAAATAAAATTTTCAAAATAATTTTATTTTAATTTAATATCTTAAAATATAGCTTCAAATTTTGAAATTAAAATAACAAAAAATTATATTTCATCAAATTAAAAATTAAATTGATATCATTTTTATAGACCTAATTTCATATTAAGCTTGTCATTGCTACATTTGAGGAAAAACTCTTGGTGTGATCCGACTGAACTCATTCTCAAGCTTATTTTTAGTGACATTTTAGTGATCTTTCAAGTTCTTCAGTTGGCCCTCGTAAGTCATCTTATACATAACAGCTAATGTTAAACAATTAATTTTATCAAACATCTTTAAATAAATAAACTATGTTATCTATTGGTCAAATCAGCTATATTAATCCGCTGTTAGCTAACCGCTGATAGAATCAGCCAACAACGAATACAATCCATTGATTAGCTAACAACTAATACAATCCATTGATTGGCAAACAAGGTTATATGCCTTTTCTATAATTTAATTTTTTTAATCTAGTAATCTCTAAAATTTTGAAATAGACTATTAATTTAAGTTGAATTTAGTTATATTAGTTTAAGTTTAAGAGTTAAGTTAGTTGTAAGCAATATCTTATTGATCTATACTTTATATTTATACTACATATATTTCATAGTTATTTTTAATTGAAGTCTAAGATAAACGAATTTTTAAAAGAATTAAAAATTACAAAGATTTTTTAGAGTTTTAAAAAAATAAGAAATTTTCTAAGATGTTTTTGAACTATAAAGAAGCTTCATGTCTTTTACCCCAAATTCGGAATATTTAAGTGAAATTTGTCAACTTTATTTTAATTTTTTTCAAATTAATATTATTCTAATAATTAGTGTAACTTGAGAACTATTTCATTTGTAGGACTTATCGTTTTTTATTCAAATATAGGAATTTTCATCCACTGACTTTGGAAGAATTTTTTTATAATTAGGTCTATTTGATAAATTTAATAGAAAATATAATTTATTTTTAGTTATATATCTATTTGTCAAAATTAAATATACAAATTTTAGACCATAGAGAATTCAGGAATAATTAAATAGTAAAAGATTATAAAAATGTGCAAACTTTCTGTTTATTAATTTTCAAATTCATTTTAATTTTATTTAAATTATACATATGTAGAAAAAAACGAAATGATCCAATTTTGAGAGTGACTGAGTTGAAATTCCTTTTTTAGATATATTTTTTATTATCAATGAAGCCTATACACTTTCGTGAAATCAGTTTTATTTAGGTGGACTATATCATTGACTGAGGGTTTTGCATTTACCTAAGGTTGGTAGCGATTAGTGCGTGTTAAAAGTTTTAACAAACGAATACTAATTTTTTACCTTTATCATGCTTAACTGATATATCTCTCTGTATATGAATGGAATTATGCTTGAGTACCTTCGATTACCATTGCTTTTGGCATTTGCAATGATTTGGGTGTCCTAAGTAGATGATCTTCGTATAAAGCTTTTTTCTTCTTTGCTCCATGCGTGCTACATTTTTTTTAATTCCAGGCTAACTTATTTTGGTCCAACTAGGCTCTTGTAATTTAATTTACTCTTTTGATTAGACTACTAATTGTGATCTGCTAATAATTAGTGTAACCACAAATTTTCTAATAATTATCGGTTGCACATTTAGAATGTGGAAACAGACCAAAATATTGGGATGACATACAATTTACTTCTGATTTGATTTAAACACAACATGTTAGAATGGTGAGGAATTAGTGTGTCATATTTGAAATGGACCCATTACAATATAACACAAGGAAACGTGCAAGTTCAGCGCATTATTTAAAACAGAATAAAGTAATTAACAGTGGGTGGAGTCATTCCACAAAAAGTATCCCAAGAGACGAACGTATACGTCATAAACCGATTTTCCTTCCCTACCACATCCTGAGCAAATTGAAGTAGCTAGCTAGTTGGCATAATAATTGCCATATTCTTGTTATAGCTATGACCTTTTCCAATTTAATTCCTTAAAATTTTAACTATGACCAGTGATGAAAATTCCCATTGGGTTTGTAGAAAGATTAAAAAAAAGTTTTGTAACATCATCTTTCTCTAGTAAGCATGAAATTATAGAAAATGAAGTTTTATAAATTTTGATTGACTTATTCAAAATTAATTTGAAAGTCGACTCTCTATTCATTAAGAATAAAATTATGTACTATTAGACCTCTGTAAATTTTACGTTTAAGTAAAATTTCTATCGAACGGGTAGTTGTTGTTGAGTTGAGAAAAATCATAATTAACATTGGAAGCATAATAAAATGCTTTAATTTGAATAACTTCACAGTCCATGCAATGGTGTTTCCCAACTTTGAGTACAAAATAAATATTTCGAGAGCTTATGAAAGAGATTAGACTATGTTGAGAATTTATTCTACGACTAATCCGTTTGCATGGGGAGAAGTAAAAACAGGCAACAATTGATTAGTTTACTTTGCTTCTATGTTGGCAAGTGCGTAAATACCCACGAATGCTCTTCATCGATTTAAATCTGGTCAACTTGTTCCCATGGGTCATCACCTACAACATACACGATCACATCACCCACGATAAAGTTTCACAAAACCAGGTTGAACTGACACTATTTGTCGTCTATGATCTAACCCTTACTCATGCATGTGCACCCATTTCCCATTTCCATTCTCTTTTCCCCTTCAATCACACCGTCTGCCTCTACTTAACATGGATTCAAAGCTATCCTCTGTTTGTATACACAGCTGGATCTTTCAAACACTTACACTATAGTTTCATCAGCATTACAAACTTCATTATTTATATTTGATAACGATATTTTCATGGTAGTAGTTTTACGCTCATTCCATTCGTAGACATGTTAACCTATGCTATATCATTTCTATTATTTACTATATCTATATTCTAAATAACTTTTATAAATATAAAATAAATGTAAGATTATAGGTTATGTGCAGTGTGAAAGTAATCATTTTTCTTGTTTCTAGCCCGTCCACCTTTCTTGTATAGCCAATGATTAAAAAAATGGGTTAGAGTTTTATAAAAGGTACAAGTTTTTATAGCTGATTATTTATAAATTTTGAAATATAAAATTATAAGTTCAAATCACGAAAATGGTTTCTTAAAAATATAAAAAAGAAAAATTTTATGTATTAATTACTTTAAAAATATCTTTTTCTAATAATAATTTGACTTTGTTTCTTGTATCAATTCACGAATTTTCTTATAATTAAGGAAATATAACTGCTTCTAATTCTTCCAACACAATGGACCACCTATTAACGATGGATAAGATGATGCGGAAAAAATAATACGTAAATTTTCAAATTTACAGTGATAAATTCACAAGAAAGATGACGTGGCAGAATAATCAGGACACGTGGAGGCGGAGCAAGTGGTGCGGATTCGGGGATTACGAGGACAGATTATACGGTTGAAGTGAAAGTGGGCGGCTGGCGTGAGCGTGCGAAAGAGCTGTCAGACACGGGCGTAGGTCCTTAAATTACTCAAGTCACTAGTGGTCCCACAAATTTCACTAAACGACAACATTTACTCCATATATATTACATAAATAATTAATAATAAAATGAAAAAATGAATTTCAATATCTTTTTTAAATAGAAAGTCCTGAAAGCATTGGCTCGGCTCACATGGTCTCGTCCTATAATTATAACTGCTACTACAACCCCCATGCCGCAGACAAAAACCATAACCATAACAAAGGCTCACAGAGACTCCCCTCCGTTATACTCACTTCTCATTTTCTATGTGAAATAATCCTAATCTCTATTAGTATCTGCTTCTTTCTCCATTTCATTTTGTTTTCTTGGTTTCTGAGGAGGTATAGCAAATGGGGTTTGATAAGTTCGGAGGTTTTGACAAGTTGAAATGGAGAAGAAGGCGCAGAAGAGCAGGAAGGAGACCTGGGACGACGTCGTCCACCGTTCAAATGAAGGTGAAGAAGCTTCAAAGGCTAATCCCTGGAGGACAAGGATTGCAACCGGATCGACTTTTCCTGAGGACGGCGGATTATATCTTGCATTTGAGGTTGCAAGTTAATGTTTTGCAAGCTCTTTCCAAGATTTACAGTACACCATGAAACAAAAAAGATTCTGGACAAGTTCTCTATATTTATGGACTTATTAACTATTATGGTTTCTGTAATATCAATATTATTTGGTTTTAATGCATTTTTCTTATGCACCTGTTTAATGTGTCTTCGCTACTGAATATACCGATTGTTATTGCACTGAATTAATTAATCATATGTTTTATCCCATTATTTATTTATACATATACCATGTTTAATTAGTCCTCCTATAGACAATGCATTAGTTTTAAGCGTTAATTGAAGAGATTTGACGTCTTTTCATCTTCTTCAATGGTGGGATAATACCACATTTTCTTCTTTGCATACATATTCAAAGCGGTTTCAAATTTGGAGTTCTAGTGCTCTTGGTACAAATCATCACTCAGGGATTTATCCTTTAGCCTCCCTCTTTAATGCATACTTTGAAGAGCCCTTTGTCTTGCTTTCTTTTTGCGTTTTGAAAGCTTAAAATCAAACCCATCCTTCTTCTTATTCTTCTTCTTCTTCACGGTGTGCCTGGCTTTGGAGTATCCATTTTCGTCATATAGTTAGGAGTAAACATCAAGCACGAAAAGACACACATACACACACATATGGGACCTTCAAAATCACAGCTGCTGTTAGTAAAGATTTCAATATGCTTCAAATAAATTGTTGCAGACTGGGACTTGAGACGAGAGAAAACTGAAGATCTTGTACATTTTGGTCGCGAGAAGGGATGAATCGAACAAATGGTGGGGATGGGATACAGAGGGAGAAATATCAGGCATTAGAGAACATTATTATATGACGAGTCCTGCATGTCTTGTCTCACATTTGTCTCTTAACAGCTAGTTTCATTACCGCCAACGGAATGATTCTGAAAAATTGCAACTTCAAAAACAAAAAGGCGCACGCAGATGATACTTTAATTAAACATATAACATTATATCTGACAGGTCGAGCTGCTACTTAAATGGTTTAAGCTTTAAAGCTTGCAGCTTTGCATTAAGAGTCATAGAGCTCAATTCAATATCTGACTTCAGTAAAAGAGAATGACAAATGAAAAAGAAAGGTAGTTAAACAATGTAGGCTCGAAGCTGTACTCCATGTAGATGTAGTTACTTCTGTTTTTTGTTTTCAAGAAGGGAAAGCCAAAAAAGCTAGTGAACTAGATATTAAACTAGAAATTTTCTGGTATTCTTAGAATGTATACGTATTCAGATGCTATAGATTGAGGTTGACATGTAGCTGTTTATAAAGAACAGTTTTGTTCAATACGGATATTTTGGAAGCTGCATATCGAGAGATAGAGAGAGCACATGGAAAGCAATGTTATTTTAGAGAATCGATTCGCAACTGCAAGTAGTACCTTGTGTTGAAAGAACAAGGAAACCATTGAGAGAGCTGTGTCAATGGTCAACAGGATTGTCAGTAGGAGGAATTTATTAGAGCGCTTTTCACTTGCTAACTGATGAGTTCTATGGACCCGCTTCATATATATGAGGTTGTCAAGAAACCTTGATCACGAGGGCACTTGTTCTCTTTTGAATTCTACTGCTATAAATTGTAACACTAAGGACGTGGCACCATGTAACTGGGCTTGGAGACGCAGCCTGATTTTATACAATCAATTTGTGGCAGCAAAGATGATCTATGATTCATAAAAACCTATTCTATAATCACGTCATTGCAACTTAATTACCAACTGAAAATATATGTTGATGGGGAGTCCTAATTGAGCGAATCTTCAAGAAATTTAAATCCATGCAGTTTTTCCTTAAATGAAATTCTAAATGCCACTCTTTCTAACTTTATTTTACAACCATATAACCCCATTGTTAATTGGCATTAAACCCTAAAACAAAATTTCAAAAGGATTCCTTGTAACTGATTTCCATGTAATTAATTGGAACTAAACTCTGGTTGAAACAAGACTTTCCAAATATTGCAATGCGAAGTGCATGCAAACGACATATCAAAATGAACACAGACTAATCCTAAATATTGCAAATAAAGAGACTTATCAAACATTAAATCAGACTACCTGTACATGGGACAAGAAATCCTCGATGACCACATAAGCCCGAGGAATCTTGTGGCTTTGTACATGGAACAAGGAAAATTGAAAAAGTTGATGCAAATGTGGAAGCAAAGAACGTGGAAGCAGTGGCCTACTATCTTTTCTAGCTTTCTCTGACAACCATACATGGCTGTACCAACAAATTCATGTGTTACCAACAGGTAACATGCATTTCCCAGTGGGTTCAGGATCAAGGACCTAGGGGTCGTTTCCTAATCAATCACTTTGTCGCTTATTAATGTCACGAGTTGACGTTGTTCTTCGATCGTTTCATAGATGGCCTCGTGCAATTGCTCAACCTAGCCCCGAATCCTGATTGCCATATATATCACAAGTGGTAGATCAGCTGATGGTAGTGTAATGTAGTTTTCCATTGTCTTTTTCTTCTGGGCCACAAATTGTTTACTTTGGAGCTAGATCTCTGGATTTAAGGAGTAGATGATCTTGTAGATCCTGATGTTCAAATGAATTTGTTCAAGTAGGTTAGAATAGGTACAAGAACAAGAAAATTTACGTTTCATGGGCCTTTATGAGGTAAATGAGAATTTTGCTAGTCATTAAAGAGCCTTAACCGAAGATTAGCAAGATTAAGGCACGAGGAATGCACGCTGAATAAACCAAAGTAACTACATTAGGCAGAATTGAGTTCAATTTTCAATTAGCTGTGATAGACTGTTGGGACATTGAATAACTTGATTATGACGAAATGGATTAATCATAAGCATGTTTGGATAGACTATATACTAAAAATGTGCTTAAGGAACATATCATATGCTGAGGGATTTGACCATGAAGTGCATTAATTGGCTATACGTAAATTGCCTCGAAACTTAACTAACAATCATCTTTGGATGGAGATCATAGGTGAAGTGACAAAATTAATGGCTTAAAGTAAGAAAAAAGCGAGATGACATGAAAAAGAATATGGAAGAGAAGGTTAACCTGTCAAATGTTAATTTTTAGTGTGTGTTCTTGGTAGTGAATTTAGTTGTTTAATGTATTAATCACCTATTAAAAGAATGCCCAATTGGATGGAAATATCAACCAACAATTTAGTGTATTTGGTGGCATTTGTCTACTCTCTTTAATTATGAACCATTAACTTTCTAAATGTTTATAAATAATTTATTTGAGCAAGACTTTCAAGAGAGAGAGGGTAATAGCTATTGTAACTTTGTAAATATTGTGAGAATTAATAAAGGTTATCATTTTTTGTTTTATCTTGGGTGAATTGTTTCTCTTTTGTTGTTTATTTTGTTTTGAAGTTATTTAATCTTTTGTGTGAAAGACTTCTAAATACGAAGCAATCGGTAGCGGTAAGTTGAGTTGAGCGAACTTAATTGTCTTACAAAGACTTTAGCCCACTTTAGTGTGAATATAGCGTTCTTATCGAAGTCTTTATAACAACCGATATCTGAGGCATTGTTGTGTTTAAATGATAAAATACAATAACTTAATGAGTTTGTTACTCAAGTGGAGATACTCATCACATCTATGCCTACAGATGAAGAGGAAGTTGTTTTTGTTACATATTTTAGTTTGAAGTCTTGGAGACAAAATTTCAAATATTGAAAGATCAAATAGGGAACTTGATGAAGGTATGAGGGGATGCTCTCTTTGAGATTACAATCATCAAATATTTTGTTGCAGATCAAAATGTTGGACAAACTCAAAACACTTTGCTTAAGGTGTAGGAGCTAAAAGTTTTTTTAGGGCATTCAAAATACGAAGAAGTTTGAGAATTCTTATAAATAATATGTCATTGCTAAGGTGCGACTTGGAGAAGGTTAACATCAATGCAATATACCTAAATGGTGTTGCTAATCTTTGGTAGAGAATATATAAGAACCTCTATCACAATTGGTATTGGTTGATCTCATATCTACATATGAGATAAAAAGAAAGAGTTAAAGGATCAATTCCTTCTAAATAATATTTCAAAGCTTGCTAGATATACCTCGAAGTAGTTAAAGCAAGATATACCTCGAAGTACTAACACTCGTCGCTAAATTTGGGGGGAATTCATCGCGGCAAAATTAGCGACGGAAAAATACCGTCGCTAAATATGGAGAAAATTTTTGACGGAATAAAAAATTTTGAGTTTACCTACAGAAAATTCTGTAAGTTAATTCAGTCGGTAAATAGATTTAGCGACGAAAATTTTCGTTCTGTCGGTAAAAAGGCGAAATTATTGGCGGAATGAAAATTTTTTAATTTACCTATAGAAATGTTCGTCGGTAAATTCTTTTTAAATTTAGACTCACACGACATCTCCCTCCCACTTGTGTCTTCTTCTTCCTTCTTCCTATGTCTCCTCTTCGGTTTTCTTAGAGCCTATTTCTCTATTGTGGACTCCTGTTCTGCTCGTCGGCGTTGTCTTCTCCAGTCATTGTCATCGTATCCTTCGATGGAGGTATTTTTGCAACTACTGTTGTATTTTTTTGTATATTGAATGAAAGTTAATTTTGGTATTTATTACTTTCATTTATTTGTGTATTTTGTAATTAGAAAACAACTTTAAGGTATAAATATTAATGATAGAAGGGACAAGACGTGATTTTAGTTGTGATATTGAGATAAATTTCTGATACATGTAAAGTGTTTGATAAAATGTCTATTTTTTAAAAAAATAATTTCAGTTCTTTATTTTCGATTATTTTTTAGTATGAATTTCATTATTTCAATTCTTTTACTTGAAATAATGAAATTATCTTCGTGGTGACTTCTACAGAAACCAAACACTTTGCAGGTAAATTTTAAAAAATAGTTTTCAGCAAATTTACCGACGGAAAAAAATTTCCGTTGGTAAAATATATTGGAATTAGCGACGAAATTTTTTCCGTTGCTAATTACCGACAAAATAGCCAATTCCGTTGGTAATTTTCTAACAGAAAATTTTTCTTCTTTGGTAATTATACCGTCGGTAATTCCGTAGGTAAATTTATCGATGGTATAATTTTCGTTGGTAAATTTACCTACGGCCGTATCTCCGACGACTTTTTCTGTCAGTAAATTCTGTCACTAAATTAGGTTACCGACGAAATGTGTCCAAATTCCGTCAGTAATTTTCGTCACTAAATTTCATTTTTCTTGTAGTGGGAATATATGAAGTAATTCAATTTATTTATGTTAGATATTAAGAACATATGTGATAATAAAGATAAACTCTTTAATTTCATTTTTAAATTATAACCACCAGTGCACATAAAGTTATGACAAAAATTGTTAAGAATATTGCGGCTATTAATAATTTTAAGGATTACTGAGTAGGTAAGGAGAACAAAGCCTCCGCCTATTTTTTAAAATAAAAGAAATAATGATTATCAAGACTAAAGTGACTAGAAGAAGAAGAAAGACTACGTAACCAGACAAAAGGAGTAGGATCATAAAGGGATCTCCAAGCAATATGGACAACCCAAATAAGGTGACAAGGTTTCAAAAAAGATTCAAGGATTTATATGCGATGGAACTCATTTTGCATAGGATTGTCCAAGTAAGCAGAAATTGAAGACCTCGATAATAGAAGGCAAAGGCAAGAATGACCCTTCAAAAATTGACCCTCAGTTGATCATATTAATTAGTTAATACATTGAATTTCAAAGTCAATCCCTTCGAATGATTAATATATGTAGGGTTATAAATCAATGGGGAGGAACTCTTGATCATACTTGATACTAGTGTCACTAATTCCTCTATGGTAAAATGAATGGTGTGAAGATGGATTTAAAGTTAAGAAAAATTCTAATGAAGATGAAAACTCCTATAGTAAAAACTCAATAATAAGGCTTGTCTATAATGTTCTCATGACTATAAGAAATTAGTATGAAAAATTCATTATGATCGGAGATACTTTTCAATGATATTGATTTCTTTTCAGTATTAACTTTATTAAGTCAACAAAGGTAGTGTTATATCCATATTTTGGATGTATATTAATAATGTATGATCAAAATTATATTATATCAATTATTATAGGTTCAAAGGAGTAATGGACAAAACAATAAAGGTGAAATATATTTTGTCCATAAGCATTGAAAAGAGTCTTAAGAAAGGCATATAAACATACCTTATAACCATATGGTGGAAGTTTCAGATGATGATACAAAAGGATTAAGAGAATTTAGGGACGTGATGCCAAAAGTTACTAAAAATGCTTCTTATTTATAGAGAAATCAATCACAATTTTAAATCATTCCACGTGTAATTAATCCTTCTCATTTTCGTTATCAAATGTCTCCATTAGACTTAGTTAAGTTGAGGAAACAACTTGGTGAATTATTAGAGATGGGGTTCATCCAACCTTTCAAACCCATTATGATTCTTCTATTCTTTTTTCAAAAAAGCAAGATAAAGTTCTACACTTATGTGGACTATCAGACCTTAAACAAGGCAATAATCAAGAACAAATATCTTGTAACCTTAGTTCAAGTATTGATAAACAAATTATTGAGGGTTACAATGTTCACAAAATTAGACTTAAGAAGTAGATATTTACAAGTGTGGATTACCAAAGGAGATGAACAGAAAATAACATATATGACTATGGTTCTTATAAGTTCTTATTCATATTGTTTAATTTAACAAATCCTCCTATTATTTTCTATAAATTAATGAATGATATGGTATATAATTTCTTTAATAATTTTTTATGGTAAACTTATATGATATTGTGGTGTATAATACTAACATGACAATTTATATATAATGCATGAGACAAGTGTTTGAACAGTTGCAAACAAATATAAACTCTTCGTGAAGATAGAAAACTGTGAGTTTGCTAAACCTAAGATTAATATTTTGGGAAACAATTTGAGTAAGGACTAGCTGTGAATGGATCTGAAAAAAGATATAAGCTATTACTGATTGGAAGGTTTGTACAATAGTGTGGGAACTTTTGATTTATAAGTTTCAGAAACAAATATTGATGATTTATTGTGGGATACTTAAAGAAACATGCTTGTCCTACTTATTAAAGGAGATGCAAGTGTGGTAGTAGTCAGATTCATGCCAAAAGGCTTTTGAAAAATTGAAGATAGTCATTTCAATTAAACATATCCCAAGATTGGCAAATTTTAATCTTCAATTTAAACTGAAAATTGATACTTTTTATAAAATGATTGGCAATGTGTTGGTGTGTAAAGGTGAATATATAACCTTAAAGAGTCAAAACTAAAAAATGTTAAGCAACGATACATGGAGATGCTAGTAGTAGTACATTATCTTGATGCTTGATGAGTTTACCTATTAAGATTCAAGTTTGTGGTCTGCATAGATAATATTGGTAACACTTCTTTTAGGATCCAAAAGAAGTTATCTATAAAGTAAGCCTAGTGATAAGAGTTTCTTGTTGAATATGACTTTTTGTGTGAGTTTAAGGCAGAAAGACACAACAAAATGACTGATGAATTGAGTAGAAAGGAAATCTTTGTAACTTTGAATATTGTCACTCGAGTATAGTTAGATTTGATGGGGAAAATCATAGCAATGATGCCTTTATATGGCACCTATAGTAAGATAGTTTGATAAGTGAAAGATGATTTTATACAAAGATTTTGGTTTAATGATGATAGGTCGTTGACCAAAAAGAAAGTAGCTAATTGTATATGTCAAGTTTTCGTATCTAGCATAAGCAACTTTTAAAGGAGATGCATAACTTATAATGGGTTGGACACTTATTTCTCATTCATATTATTATTTAAAGATTGAAGATGGTGTAAAATATATGTCAAACTTGTTTTATTTATTTTATGGAAGGAAAAAAGCCTGAAAATTGTGAGCTTTTCCCCTTCCTAAAAGGTTGTGGATATTGGTCTCAACAAAATTTTAAAAGTTGATAACATAACTTCCATTATGGTGGTGGTTGCTTGATTTTTTAAGTATATTATATTTATACTTACATCATCTTTATGTTCCTCCAATGTTACAGTAGAATTATTTTATTAAAGTATGGTGCAGCAGTTTAAAGTAAAAAAAAATCATAGTTAACGATTGAGATACCCAATTTAATGACCAATTTTGAACATCTTTTTTAATATAATAGGCTTAATCTCAAGTTTTCCACTATAAATCACACATAAATTAATGAACAAATGGAGAGGATAGCTAGCTTATTAGAGTATTATTTGTGGAATTACATAAGTGTAAGTCAATAAAATCATTTAATTTACTTAATACTATCCAATTTATAATTCACACAGATCTTTGACTATAGGATGATAGCCTCTCACTCTCCTAGGGTTCACTTAAAAAAATTTAGGTATAAAATACCTAATTAATTATCAATTTATGAGAAAAAATAGTAGTTACTTGATAACGTAAGGAATAATCTCCAAACAAAGCTTCCAAATATGTATATCAAAGATAGATGCCTCTTGAGTTCGGCACATGGGATAAATTCTGACTAAAATTTGCTCGTTATGTATATAAGTTGACTAGTAGTAAGCAAATGCATAAGGATTTGCTGTTGAAGTATGATATACAATTTAGAATACTAGGTAAAGTTGGGAATATGACATATATATTGAAGTTACTTGAAAGGCTAAATATATACCCAAATTTTTCGGTTAGTTTTCTTAAATCTTACCATAGGGCTACAATATGTTCTAGTAAGATCTAAGCGAAAAGAACTTTACATATTGTGAGGAAATAATTTAACAAATAAGTAAAGGAGATTCTTGAATATCAAACAATTAAAAAACTCATAAAGAGTATATTGGATTAAGTTTGAAAAATTGTTCTAATACTTTATGTTTCAGAAAGACATATTATTTTAACTTAAATTTGAATGTTTTTGTTTATATATATAAAATAAACAGATTCAGTTCCTTGACTTTTATGATGTAACCTTTCTATATAAAGAGAGCTTTCTCCACTGAATAAAAATGACCTTGATTGGTTGCTAACTATACCCTAATTCTATATGCTATCAGAGCTAAAGTTCAGATCATCTCTTCTCCTTTTAGAAGTAGTCTAACTTTTTGCTCAAATTAAAACCAACACGACTATTCTACCTACTGTACATAGCCATTCACCTAAATACTTTAATAGCAAACTTGATGAACCTAATTATTTCAATTAGTTATAATTTGTTTAATTGTGATTAGAGGAAAAGGGACGATTGGCTATCTCATTAGGATAATTAAGGCCTCTGCTACAATTGAAGCCTATTATTCAGTTTTGGAGGCTGAAAATTCAATAGTTATGTCATTGCTAGTAAATTCCATAGACAAAAAGATTGGGCATAACTTTTGAAAGTCGAAGTGAGATATAGATTCATATGTGAGAAACTCTTTCCAATTATGTGAATTGAAATCAACTTTGAAATTTAAAAAAATGATTATTAGGTAATAAATACTATTACATGCTAATCACTTTATGGAAAGAACTAGATATTTCTAAAAAAGCAATATAGGTTTGTCTGGAAAATAGTAGAAAAAACTAGAAAAATCTTGAAAAAGAAAGGGTATTTGATTTATTACATGGATTAAATAAGGAAATTGATAAGGTAAGAGATCAAATTCTTAGCAATAAAGCACTTCCAGGAATTAAAGAAATGTTTCCACAAGTACAGACGGAAGAAAGTATAAAAAGCAGTCATAATGGGGCCAAAAAATACCATTATAAAAATTTCAATTCTAAACGCTACCCTTACTATCACAAAAATTTTTAGGAAAATAGATTTCATAGTTTAATTAAATAAATAATGGTAGTAAGTAACGCTAACCTAAGAAAAATCTAAAATAAGATAATTATCAAAGATCAAACCACAGTTATGAAACTTACTAAAAATTAAATTGAAACTAGCATATTGGAAACCATAGAGGCAATAAAAGGAACGAGGATATCAAAATGCACTAGAATTCAACTATGCAACAATAGCAGTCTTCAACAAAGAATAAATAGATAAACTTCATATTTTATTTTTGCCCAGCTATAGTTGAAAACTCAACTGAATCAACATGGTTCCACTTCTCAACATACTTGTACTTTATCTTAGTAAGGTAATTTCTAAACAGTTTATTGAGAAAAAATGATTACCAAAACCCATAGGTTTGTCATTTTGGAGCTTTAAATCACATGACTAGCACCCAATATTTTTCAAAAAATTATATTCCTTGTCTAAGAATATTTAAATTTTGAATTGTTAATGGATCTTTATCTATACTTACTAGAAAAGATAAATGCCTTGATAAAAAATATTACACTAGAATCTACTTTACATATCCCAGTTATCAAATGCAACTTGGTTTCAATTAGTGAATTAAACAAAACATTTGAATTTTGTTCCTAAATTATACTTTTCTTGACGTGACCTTCAAGATTTGCTAGCGAGGAAGACAATTAATAATGTTACAAAGTGTGGTGGACTATACTACCTTGATGATTAAGATTATTGAATAAACAAAGAAGCTCACGCTCTTAGTAATTAATATTTTTTCTATTTGAAATAAAGTTATGTTACAGAACAATATGATTATGCTAGATGTTTTATAATGGGGCTAGATAGTATATAACCCTTATAAATGATCATACTAGACTAAGTTGGATTTTCCTATTAAAAGAAAAATCTAGAACATTATCTATTTTCAAAGTATTCCACAAAATGATACAAACCCAATTTTAAGCACTTACTAAAAATCGTTCACACTAAAAAAGGTCTTGAATATTTCAACTCAATCATTTGAAATTATTTAAAAGAAAATGGGAATCCTTTATACAAATTAATATGTCAGCACTTCTTAATGAATTGGAATTGCACAATGTAAAAATAGACATATCAAGAAGTTGCCAAAGCTATAATTTTCACTACTAATATTAAAAATAATTAAGGAGAAGTTATATTCATAACAATAACTACATTATAGAGTGTTAAATTTCCAAACTCCAATAGAAATCCTTAAAAAAAACTCACATTAAAACACAAGTTTTCAACATCTTACCCATGAAAGTTTTTAGACTTACCATCTTTATTCATATAAAAACTAATCTTAGCAAACTTGATCCTTGAGTATAGAAATACATCTTTCTAGGATATTCATTAAGTTAGAACGGTTACAAATGTTAATTACAAAATCTAGAAAATTTGTTTACTACATTTAAGGTGACCATCTTTGAAGATAGACTATATTACCCAAAGAATTGTTGGACCCCAAACTTTACTTGGAAGTTAGAACTATTATATGTGAAATGTTAGAAGTTAAAAGCTAGAAAATATAGTTGAAAGATAATCACTTAGTATGCTTCGGTGTTTTAACCATAACTTTTTCTCTAGTTATTCGAATGAGGTGATTTTTAATTTGAATTAAACTAAAGAAATAGGCTACAAATTATTTAATGAAATCTAGTTCGAATTCAGTCCTTAAGAATTTCAATTTTTAGATAGAAGTTGAGCACATAATATTGTTTCAGTATAAGAATAGTTCTGAAATGTTTGAGATATAACTTTCAGATTTCTAAACTAAATTGGATGATTTTGGTGTCATTAGAAACTTAAGACAATGGGAAATATTTTTCTAGAAGGAAGTGTTATGAAATTCCTTCAATTTTTTCATGATCATTAGTTAAGGATTTAGAAGTATAAGATGTTAGTATTAATAGACATAAGGGGTAAAATGGGAAGGACCAAGTAAATGAAGGGTAAAATAGGAAAAAGACCTAATAAAATGTGGCTTGAAGTAAGAAAGAAAGAAGAGTGTCGTGGAAGCCAAGAGAAGAGAGAAGAAAAAAAGCCTGAAAAGAAGAAGAAGAGAAGGAAAAATCGTGGAGAAAGAAGGGAAAGGAAGAAGAAATTGTGGGAAGAAGAAGAAATCAAGCTTCTAAGGTAAGTTCATCATCTTTTCTTCTTGCTTTATCAAAGAAATGGATTGTGTTGAGAATGAAGGAGATTTAGAGAGAGAAAGGGTTTTTGTGTTGGGAATGATTGGAGGAAGAAGATGATTGAGAGACCCATTTGATTTTTAGGGTTTCTAAACTAAGTTATGGCTTTTCTAATCTAGATGGACTATAGGTAGGTTAGATTTGAGCTTGATTTATGTTGATTGCATTTTTGTGATGATGGAAATTTTAGGAAATTTCCATTTGAATTTGGATTGAATGAGAATATTGGTTTATTTGAAGGGAATCAAGAAAACTATATTCAAGAGCAAGAGGAAGGGTACAATTGAGTTTGGATTTTTAAGCGAAATAAGATGGGTAATTTATTTATGGTTGTTATGTAATGAGCAAAATGCCTTGTATGTGTATTGTGTGCTAAAATGGCTTGTTAAATTGTTGCGATGTGAAAAATGCATTATGATGTATGTCATTTTTATATAAGTGAATTGTGACTATGAATATGCTATGCCTTGGAATTGTATTATGGCATTTTGATTAAATGGCAAGAAGAAAAAGCATGAGAATATGAAATTATGAATGACTGAATCGAGCATGAGATTTGATTATGTTTGGGAGAGAGAGGAACCGTTTCGTAGTCAAGTGCACGTCGACATAAAGCCTTATCCCAGCTGCCCAATTATGGCACATAAGATCCGAAAAGTAAACTCGTTTCGTTCACGAAGTAAACTTTGGTTTCTCTGTTTCGTTTCACAAAACCCTCGAGCCATTTATTTGTGCATTTGTATTTTAATGTGTTAAGTTATGGTGAAGTTGAGTACTATGCTTTGATATTAAATTACATCCAATATTTTTTATGTGATGAAGTATTGAATTATGAGTTGTGAATTAGAATTGTGATTGTGGAATTTACAATGCTAGATTAAGATAAGACGTGTATGTCTAAATGAATATTCGCATATATGTTTGATTGTGTGGCTCATCACTAATGGCTATAAATATATTAGCCACAGAGTTGTATAGCTCAACCCATCATTTTCCCTCTTTAGGTGCAGAATGAGAAGATTGGCGATCCTTGCAAAACAATTGGACAACTCCAAGATAGTTAGCTTTTGTACTAAGCTAGTTTGAACACTTTTGTATAGCTTATTAAGCATGCCAAACATTGAGCATCCATTTGTATTTGTTAAGTTTGTGATATGCATATTGATATGTAAATAAAGCTTGTTCAAATATTTACTTTATTAAGTAATGAGAATGAAAATTTGTGGATTTCATAGGTAAGGAAATTGTGTTCTGAACTCAAGCAAAAAACTATATCAACTAAGGTCGAACTAGCCAAAGTGATCTTCATTAAAGTTGTAGCTTATCCTCTTAGCTTTCCAACGATATGAAGTATGAAATTTTTAGATATCGGAGTTAAGAGATGATCACTATAAGTGGTGATGCTGCATAGGATGCATATAGGACAGCTAAAGTAAGTTTTGAGAATTGGTTGGATGTGATGAGTCATTTGAGTT
>JANZLD010000003.1:24137064-24151915 GCA_026413575.1 Erythroxylum carthagenense | reverse complement strand
GAGAATGACAAGTTTAGATTGCTTCCGTTGTGTAGCCATGCCTTTCACATTGATTGTATAGACACATGGTTACTATCCAATTCAACTTGCCCTCTTTGTAGAGGTACCATTTTCACACCAGGGCTTCCCATTCAAAACCCCGTCTTTGATTTAGAAGAGCAAAGAGAAGAAGAAGGAGGAGGAGGAGGAGGGTTCACAAACAACGCTGCAATTGAGTTCTCTATCAGCCAGAAAGCTGCAGAGAGAGACACGGTCAATTCAAGAAGGTTTTTTTCTGTGAGACTTGGAAAATTCGGGAATTCCAATGGTTTAGTAGATACAGTAGAGGGAGAGACAAGCAATAGTAACATGGATGCTCGAAGGTGTTACTCAATGGGTTCGTACCAATATATTGTGGCTGATATGGATTTGCGGGTGACATTATTTCCTAGCACAGGAACTGTTATTGGTAGCATAGACACTATAAAAGGGAGAAATGGACAAATAGGGAGTTCATCAAGTGATGTGGATGTTGATGAGAAGAAAATCAACATCAGAAGTAAAGGTGAAAGCTTTTCTGTTTCCAAGATATGGCAATGGTCGAGGAACGGTAAAATTCCTAGTTCATCGTCATAAAATCTCATGAGTCAGTGCAGCCAAAGGTAATTTACCATATTTTGTACTTTTGACATTGATTAGTTGGATCCAAATATCAAAGCTTTCCTTTCTTCTTCTGCTTTCCATATTTCTGTTATTATCCTTTCTTTTCTGCAGTGCAAGGTTGTGTGGATTGTTTTCCTTTTTTGTTAGACTTTAAAAGAAAATGTGAACGTGCTAACTTAAAAGAGGGGTAACATTTTCTTCTTGGTTTTGTCACAACTCACATGCTCCTGCATTCCACGTATGGGTTTGAGCAAAAGAACCCAAGGCGAGTTCAGATTTTTTGTCCAATTCTATAGTATTTTATTGTGTCTTATAAATTTTAGCTATTTATTCGCAGGTCCTATATAAATAAATGATTGAGATTTATGAAATAAAATAAGACATCATAAAATTAGATAGAAGATCCTGTTCCGATTATATATATTTAGGCGTCCCTCGGAGAAATATATAGCATAAAAGTTTAGTCAAATCACATGTTTATGTATGTAGCGCAATAAAATTCTCTAGACAACTTTATTTCCCGGACCACTTTTCTCATCTTGGGTCCCGGATCGTATGATCATGGCAGCATCCACGAAAGTATGTTTATATTATGGTGGAATGGTTGACAGAGAGTAAAGTTGATGGCTATCTTCCCAATGTAATGATACCTATCTTAGTGAATGCATATTAACGCTCCAAATTGCATTCACGCTTCAAATGTTACATGGCATAATAATAAGTAACAATGGTCTATATTGTACGCTGCTAGCCCATTTTTAAAAAAAATCATAAAGTCTTAGGCCATTTGAGGGCAGAGAATATATGGCATGCAGGTCTTGCTGTCACTTGACAAGGCCACCTTAGGAAGACCCAATTGCCTAAGTCCCAATTGGTAGTCCTTATTTGCGGTGTTCTCTACAAACACGAGTATTGCAATGTCATTGTTGTTATCAAGCGAAGTTAGGATATTTGTGGGTTCAGGTCTGTGCCTGTCCGGTACGCTGTTGCAAGCGGTGGTTTAAACAGCTTTAAATTTTTAATTTGTTTTAATAATTTTTGTTATTAAAAATTGTTTAATTTACTAATTAATCAATCATTTTTTTAAATTAATAAATTAATAATTTTTATTTAATATTTTTTAATTATATTTTATCATATTTTATTTAATCTTTAATTAATTATATTTCGTATCGATTTAATACCAATCGAAACTTCAATCTGATTTTTAAAACATATATAAAAGCATGCAATTTCTATCCCTTTCAAGTATGGAGCTGGGGCTTGAAGGCATTAAAGGTCATTTCCGTAGATAAAAATATTGAAAAATGTACTAATTGTGTTAGGAGGTTATGCCTCTAACTCTCAAGTGTCAGTAAGTAATGGGATTAAAAGCTTTACAAATTTGAGTGGCCGGCATGGCCGGAGTCTGGAAATATGAAACTCAGCAAATTTTAGAATCCATAATACATGTACAAGTCATTGTTTCAACTCAAAATTAACCCTTTAATAACATCTCTGTTTGTAAATCATACCAAGAATGCAAGGACTAACACGTATGAAGTTCCAAATATGATACCGATGCCCTTTTTCTAAGCCTCAAAAAGGGGAAAATTCATATTCTCAAAAACATTTTGTAATAATGTACACAAACCAACCTAAAGGAGAGAAAATTGTGATAACCAGAGACCTGGACATTTCTTTAACTAGACCAAAATCTCATACCAACCACTACAAGCCATACTCCGAGCAAATGGATAATTGGAAGCAAATGCGTGACTATAACTACAAACAGTGCGAAGAAGCTTCTCAATGCGCTGTGAAAAAAATTGGTGCCCGTACTGGACAATGTTGAAATCTTACTGGATCACCAAACTTCATAAATCTCGCGGGAAATTGTTTATTTGTCCTTCCTCTAACATGTCCTTGCCATTCAACTTGTAGCCTATTCTTATTCGCATAATGAGGGATTTCTGAGAAAAATAAATGCTTTGTGAGAAAACAAGAACCTACTTGCAAGAAGCATAGAGTACAAGAAGTAATTCCGGTACAGGTAACAAATAAAACAATTGTCATCTCCGAGGAACTGAAAAGGAAAATTTCTACTTCAGAGGATGCTAAAACATTAGCAACATGGCAAAAGTTTTTCTTTGTCCTAATGCTAAAGACTTTTGAAAATTCCTAGATTCTGTGAACAAGTTGCTCACTACTCAAGTCATATTATGAATCCGGAAAAGAATAACAATTCTACAATGAAAGAAAGTCGTGCACCTTCCCATGTTGACTATTAGTGACCTTCAAGTTTTGTGTTATGGAACCATTACCACTTGCAGGTAGTGCATTGCCGCTAGCAGGATCCAAGTGCAGTTGAAGAAACTGTAATGATAAAGGAACATCAACATGTAGAGAAAACAGAAAATTGCAAGACTTTCTTGTTTCTGTTGTCTATCATGTGTAAGGTCACAAAAGTATACTAAACCACAAACACTTCATAGGATGAGCTTCAAGTTTCTAAATTTCAACTATGTATCCCAGTTTATACAAGAGTACCAGAATTTAAAGAGCAGAACAGGTCATTAAATTAAGATAGCCACAGTACAAGACGTAAAATAAGATGAATTACCTTGGGAACTGCAGCTTGGAAAATAAAATCTGTGAAAGGATTATCTGATAAGTTTGTGAAAGTTGCCAGGATTACTGTTGTTTGTGGGTTCCCAGGAGGCTTCGAAAAGTCAAACATCATTCTCAAGTTACTGCTCTCAAATGCAACCAGAGGTGGATGAACTAAACCATTATCCTCTGCCAATAAAAAATAATAAAATGTTAATAATCTAGCAGTAACCAATTCAAAAGAGTAATCTGAAAGGAACTGACCAGATTTGGATGGGCTGGGACCAAATCCATCCAACAAATCTATCACAGAAGAAGCACCAGCTGAAGAGGTGGGTTGAGTGAGAAGTGGAGAAGGTAACGACAATGAATCTGGTGTAGCAGTTTGTGTTTTGCCCTCTTGACCAGATGATAATATATCAAATGCAGATGAGTTGTTTTGGGCTGGAGGTGTTCCAATAGACAGTAAATCAAGAAGAACATCTGTCCCAGCTTTTGGAGCCTGTCCCAGGCCTAGATTGTATAAATCAGAACCAATATTATGTTTGACATAAACCAGAAGCAAGAATGGTATACTTGGAAACTCAGAGAAGACTATAGCGGTCAACTTAGAAATTGGTTGAAACAGACAAACAGAGAAAATGAGGAAACAGGCTGAGAACTGCTTGGAATAAGAGAAGAAACAGGGCACACTTATCTGCAGGTCCTAATCAAATTTGTTGGTTAACATGGGGTGTTTAGTTGGAAAAACACCTACAGGGATGGAGGGGGGAAAATAAATGATTGTAATAGTAAAAAGTATAGAATATTAGGGGAGTAGCAGTCTAAACGCATGTAAGAATGTTAACTAGTAGTCTATCTCGGGACATAGGGCTGGAAAAACAGACAACTTTTGAAGGGATGTTCAGATTATCCTAGTAAAGAGTCCCAGGGACTTAAGTGGGCAGTTGAGTATTATATCCTTTTCATGCCTATAAATTTATTAGCCGCCTGGCTTTGTGCTTGCTAATATATTCATAATTGTCACATGCCACTATCAGGATGAGAGGGCTTCAACCAGCTAAATACGTCAGGGTTGACTAAATTTTCAAACAATTGAAACCCCTTGTAGGCCATGCCTGCTATGGTTGTGAAAATGGGTCAAACAGCAATATAAAGCCAAATCACATCATAATTCTGTCGTGACCTTCTCATAGTAAAATCATAGTTAAACAGAAGGATGCCTAGAACCCTAGAGCAGACAGTTTAAATCATGTAACAAGCCAAGAGAGGACTTGATCCATTCAAAACTAACCTGCTTCTGTTGAAGGCGCTGATAAATCAACACCAAGAAGATCATTAAGAAAATCACCACCAGAAGGACTAGGAGCAGGAGCATCATCTGACAGATCAAGTAGATCTACAAGAGGAGCTGTGGAGGGTTTTGCAACTCCATTTGGAAGATTAACTGGAGCCCCACCAGAAGTGGTGGCAGCAGCTGGTAAAGAGCCAGCTCTCCTTCCACTAAAAGTAGCCTCATCCAAAACAGGCATCCTTTCAACAAGTGCAGGCCTGCACAATCTCAGCCATCAGATTCCCAATTCCAGAAACTTCCACAACAAAGAAGCACGAGAAATAATGAGTATAGTATGGCGTACCTAATATTTCGATGCTTCTCAACAATAGAACTGAATTCGAGGGATCTTTGCTGTAATTCAAGCACAAGGTTTCCTTTGTATTGGATGATGACATCCTTGACCCTCCTAAAAAGTTACACAAAGATCAATAACATTGACTTTTTAATGGTTAAAGTTAAAAAGATATTCAATGCACCAAATGCTCACAACTTTCCTTTCCCTATAAACATTAATGCAACTATCCACTCCCTTTCACTTGAATAATTATTGTTTTGCCACTTATCTGCATAAACCCTTAACCACTTTGATATAGTTTCTGCTTGTGGTTGAACCAGATAGATCAATATAAACCTTTTTTATGGACAAAATATGTTTTCTTGGTTCTCTGAAAGTGTAACAGGTTCGGAACCTAAGTCACTCCAATGACATAATGAATTAACAGCCACTTTTAAAGGTTCACAGGGCCACAAACAATATGCTTGTTAAGAAATTTAGTACAAGTCCAAAAGATGTAAACTCACTCTGAACAAGATGGAAACCGAGAAGAGAGTTTTAACAGAGCAATCAAAGCCATTGCTTTAGTAGTGAGATCTGAAGAATGACGCTTCATAGCAATCTCAACAACATCCACAGCATCAGACTCTGTTACCTGCTTAGGAAAACTTAAATCTTTGTAGGTTTATGGAGTCAGGAACTTTCATACATTTATGTTTTACAATGTAACCAGCATAATAATGAACTCCTTTTCAAATCAAGTCACTTGTATTTGGCACAATAAAAGTACAATTTCCATTTTCTGCACTACTAAGTAGTTATATCATTAAGACCGAACTCACTGTTATAGGTTCTTCGATGTCAAGCATTCCCACATTATTCACCAACATGTCACCATATTCTCCAATGCACCAAACTGCCACTCGAACAAGGCTTTCCTGAGAATATATATATGACAAGCAAGATTAAAGGTCAAAATGAAAAACAACAAAAGCAATAACAATTTAAAAATGATTATTCTTATCAAGCTTAAAACATTGGATACCTGTTCGGTTGACGTCTGGAATGCTCTGTACAATCCCCTGACTGTATATCCATGGAGGTCAGAAGCATTGCTTATGACCACAATGAGAGCATGCCATACTTCATCTTTTACGTAATTTCCAGCCTACTAAGCATTATGTTGGGATCAGAATTTATAACAATAATTTTATCAATTCCAGGCAGGGAAAGAGAAGCCACTTGGAAATCTATCCCACAGATACTGGATCTATTCTTTTCACATTCATCTTCTTCCACAATCAAGCAAGCATTCGTAAGATAATTTTGGATTAAAATCAAAAGGTTGGGATTTCAAATAAAGACGAGTAACGGATGTGAAATCCTGCTTTCAATGCAATATTCCGGAGAATAAAGACTGAAACAGTTTAAAAGAACACCATTGGAAGAAATCAGAATGATTTGTGAAAAAAATTGTGTCCAAGCGCTTCATTTTTGCATTCCAGAATTCTACAATCATAGAAAGTTAACTATGAGAAGATGATTACCAATGCAAGGATCATGCTTAAATTTAGCAGACACTAGGCTGACTGGAATAAGTAATATCATGCACGGAGTGAATAAAGATACAGTAATAAACAGAACTGTGTGTGTGTGTATATATATATATAGCAACCCACATGATGAGAATCATACATCATTAGAGCTCGAATAGTAGCATTAAGAAGAGATAAAGGAGGGAGAGAAAAAGAGAGAAACATAGTTAACATCCAGTATGGAAGCAAGCACAGATGTCATACTTAATGCTCGGATGGTTACCTCAGTAAGGACCTTGAGCATCTGATCAATGTACCAAATTTTCTCAGGGGCAAACCTAAAGCATCAAAAAGAAAAACTATATCACCCACACAATGTTCACTACTCTATCAACATTACTGAATGAGTGGCATAACTCCAGGACCTCTTCATCAGAAGGATGAAGAAGGAAAAAGCCTATGCAACATTTATGGCTATAGAGAATAATGCCATTGAAATTTAGTCTTTGATCACATTACTATTTTGTTATAGACTCCAGGTTTAAAAAGTTGAAGTAAAAATTGCTCTCCTGTTTAAATAAGTAACAAATTCATTTGAAAATATGTTAAAGTATGAATGGTTATCCAAAGTAACAATTTAAATATCTTCAAATGCCAGAAGGAATGATCATCCCAGCACAACTAGAAAAGTCAGCAATCACTACATTATTCTAGAATTTGAAGGGTCAAAAAGTATGGAACCAATACATTCGTGTCAATAATACTACTGAGATAAGAAAAAACACTATCAAACACCCAAGAAGCACAAAAACAAGTCATATATTTAATTGATGGACTGCAAAACTTACTTTTCAACAATGGAGCAAATTTTGGCAGTAAGATCACCCTTAAATTCTTGGTCACTTACTTCCAAATACTCAATTAGCTCTTTTGTTAAAGGCTTAACATTGCTCTCATTCACTAGAAGGTAAACAAGTTCAAGAGCTCTTTTTCTAATCGAAGCATCCGAATCCTGAAAGGAAAAAGATCCAAGTACATCTTTATCAAGTTTGCAAAGTAGAGGCTAAATATTTCAACAATAGCTTATAATAAAATGCTAGAGAATGCATAATATACAAATGGAAAATATAATAAACAACAAAAGTACAAATGGAGGCAAAAAATTTTCATGCAGAGGTTTCCAATCAAAGCTGTCATGGAACAGCTGTCAAGCTACAATACCTGACATTTTACACCAACATGGGGGTTCTTGTGTTAATTGGTGTTCATTTAAACCAGACATCATGGAAGTTCAAAAGTGGAGCAACCAAATCATACCTTTACACATTCCAAAATCGTTGCCCTATGCCTCTGCACTGCTTGAGAATCTACTGAAAGAGCTCTCATCAGCATATTTAGTGCAACATATCTGGATATTGGATTTGTTTCAGTTGAGGAGATTCCAGTATTTCACACACAAACTAACACTTGTCTAACATTTGTAATCTAATGAAAATTTCATGGACTCGGGAGATTGCATAAAGCATATGCATTAAGGAATGATTTACAACAGCATATTAGCAGGAGAACTAGAAGGTTAGTAATGGAGACATTATATGAGGTTGAGTGACTACCCCAGTGGTGACACTCTACTGAGGACCAGGAGGTCCTAATTTCAAAACCTCACCAGAGTTGGAAGCGATTCAGGGTGGGAAGTGCTAACCCTTTATTATATAACACAAAATTGGCTCAATTGGCTCCTTGTAGACCAAAAAGGAGCAAAATTACAAACAAGAAAAAGTAAGAAATGCAGCGTAGGAAAAAGAAAATTCTTATGTGCAGGAGATACTTCACATATTCAGAAACTTTATAAGCAGACAGTAATTATTAAAAAAAACAGAAATAAATAACCTACTAAACTGGAAAAAAGATATAACCTGATGTTGTTGTCACGGTTTGATAAGAATCTTCCCAAGATATTGATAGCAAGCACTCGTAAGCCGCCATTATCTTCAATGCTCATAATCGTCTCAACACATTCATATAGAATAGCATTCCCCGAATTTTTGTTTGACTCAGTTTTTGTTGCCACCTATTAAGAATGTGAGGGAAATAAAGAAAGACCGGAGCTGATTAATTTTAGACCATTTAATCTCTTGAAAAAGCATTCATATGGAACTACAGGCATGAATTATATTAGGAGATGACAAAGCAATGCACTAGGCAGGAGCTCAGAAATAGAACCAAAGAAATATATTTTGGGGATAAGTACATAGTAGATCCTATAATGTCAGTAGATTTTCTTTCTAAAATCTTATTAGGGGAATACTATTTTATTAAAGTAAGTTGTAATGTTAGTCCTTGAGAAACATTTCAAAAATGTGATTATGCAGCTCCTTTATTCCAACTCCATCACAAACTAAGAATCTATTCCATGCAACTCCCCAAAAGAAAAAAAAGAAAGAAAGAAACTACACAAAACATACAAGGCAACCAAAAAAAGCAGAAGCTCCAGGTAGACCCAGTATGTGAGAATCTATGTCATATATGTTAAAGAAAAAAAATGTCATTTTTCATCATATGATCAATCTCCAGAAACCTTTTTTCTCCTATCCCCTGACTTACAGACACTTGAAGTAAAACTCAACCATTCAAAACCCAGATTTACACAGAAAAACAAGAAGTACTTAGTTTGTCATCAACCTCTAATTGAAAATATCTAGTCATCCTCGTAAATCCCTTTATCTCAACAGAAAATGATAAGAAATTCAATGATTAACACATGCCAATAAACCATAATTGCTTAAAATAGAAAACAATTACATCTACAAGGCAAAAACCAACTGACCTGTGCTAGTATGTCATTCATAATATCACTAGCATCAGCATCTCCTTGGCCTAACACACGCAACAGCTTAAGCAATCTGATATGGAGAAAGGGATCTGTGATGCCAGCAATGTCATACTCAGGTGAATAAGAACTATTTGCAAGGTCCCTTAGAGTTCTGACCAAACCATCCGTACATTTCTACAATAATAATGCTGGAGTTAGTAATCATTGGGGAATAGAAAAATTACCAAAATACACCATCATAACTAACATTATGCCTACATTGAATGGCTACATAAGAAAACCTTGTTTCAAAAGGAACATCACAAGGATACCTTTCTGAAATATTCGAGAGCTTCAGGACTGATTTTACACAAATCTGTACAAAGTTGAACACCTGTTATTAGAACTCCATGATGCTTTTCTTTAAGTAAGGCAGCAGCAGCATTTATGAAATTCTCTGCCAGATCTGGGACTTTCTTTATTATCCGTATGGAGCATAAAGCTGCCTATATTCAACACAGAACTTTCAAGTTTCAATAATGTGAAGACAATGGGAAATTTTATAAATAAAAAATGAAATCAAGATGTGCAAAAATAAGTATTCATTTGCACTTTTCAACCAGCGATTCAGCACAATAGCCACCATAAGAGTCTTTCTATAGTTAGGCTTTAACCTCATTACACCATAAAGATACAAAAATCACAAACATCAGTCAAATAGTACACTATTCCTTGTTTTTGCTATTGGCCCCTCTTTAGTGAAAATAAACAATAGACAGGCAAAAGTTGAGTTTCAGGGATCTGTCGCTAAAATAGTACAATGGCATTATGGCAAGAAACTTACTTTTTTTCGAATATTTGGATCCCGAAATTGCAGCAACCGATCTACTTCCGGAGCAAGATCACGAGCCATTTCAGCTGAACAGATATTGCCCAATGCACAAAGAGCAAGTCCCACAATATACTGGTTAGAGTGGTTGAGATCTCTTAAAACAAGTTAAGGACACTACACAAGGGGGTGATAATTTCCTTGTTTTATCGTTATTCTTCATTTTACTCATCTCTAAGATTAGCATATCAAAATGAAAAAGCTTTCACTCAGCCACATGAAGCACATCAGTGAATTTTGTGGATCCTGAGCATTCTAAAGATGAAATATACATTACAAAAAGGATACTGTTTCAATGAGTTTGTAACCAACATAAGAACTTCTTGTCTCTCATCAAGAAGTAACATAAGGCCCAAATATCCTATCCTCTTCTCTGGAAATCCAGCTGAAGCAATCAGTTTCAAGCACTCCATTTGGCCAAAATGTGTTGGATAGCCAAGCATGTGAATGAACATGAGTTTTGCAAGATTGCGATGCCTATAATCTTGATCATTTTCATTAATAGCAGCACGAATAGCAGCACATTCTTTTCTCACAACAGCACGTTCCTCTGCAGCAGTTTTGCAAGCACGTATTGCCCGAATCATGTCCCTGCATTGAACAGGTAATTACATAGTGCACATTCATTTATGCAATTTCTTGACGAAGCACATAATTTGTAGCTTGGTTCACTATAGGCAAATTCATATTTGGTAACATGAATTTTCTCCACACTGTATCAACTTCCCAACAGCTAGTTCATCGTACAGATTTTAAAGCTGTTTGGTATCAACCCTTCAATGCCACACCAGAGGGAGGTATCAGAGCTCCCTTAACACAATAAAATTCAACATTTCTATCCATATTTCAAACAAATGCACCCACATGAAGGACTTATTATGTTATGAATTAGAAAAAGTTCAATATTCTATGTTCCATCTACGGATACAAGAAATGAACCAATAGATCTACCCAATTCCTTTTTAGAAAGATACACATTCATTAATACAATTCCAACTTACTTAAGATCTTCTACAAACGTTGGCCCTTCATACAATGGACAAACAAATGCATCTCGATGTTATTATTCAACTATCTAAGCACGTCATCTCATAAACAATAGGCCACAAAACGGTAGAGATCTTATCCAGACATTGTCATCTGCCATCATCTACTCTCATCAGTTCGATGTTTGTGCTAAAATAAGGTAGACACTAGTCGTTATGCAATAACATTAATAATTTCTAGTTAACCTCATAAAGCAACAATATTAAGACAGGACAATTCTTTAAGAGCAAAATCCACAATCTCTATACCGAATCCAAAACCGTGACTAACAAAAGCCAATTCACCAGAGAGAGAAAGAGACACTACACAGCTCCTCTCACGAATTAAGCAGAACTCAGAAGCAAAATGCACGAAAATGATCATAAGCCCAACCCACTGAAGCTACGGAATTCAACCAAAACCAGAATTGACCAAACAGAAGACACAAAAACCAGTCCAATTCAATGATCTTAACACCCAAAAGTTAACAAGAAAATGGCGTGGCAGTGAGAAATTGATGGAATTGGACCGACCTGAGGCGCGTGCCGGACGAGAAGGGATTCATGATTGGGTCCAGCTTCCTAGGTCTGATCAGATCAAGAATTCGTAAAACCTAACCTAATCGCCAAACGGGTTGGCCCGATTCCGGGAATAGAGATTCTACAAAGAGATCTGAGAAGACGAAGAAATGAACAGAGAGACTTAGATCTGAGAGAGAGGAGAAGAAGAGAACAACGTAGGGGGGCCGCTTTTTATTTTATTTTTCCTCCCATGGACATATGAAAAAAAAATTACAAATAAGGCACCAAAAATATTCGATACGGTCACAGTCTTAGTCACACACGGGTGAGTGTAGCAGCTCCCAGACTGCTTTATTTAATTTAATACTAACATAACATAATTAATTCTTTATTTATATCACCTGACCCAGTATTTTATTTGGTAAAAAAGAAAAGTTGTCAAGTCTTCAAGTCTCTCCTCTCCATGATCGTCGGCCTGTCACCGATGGCTTCCCTTCTTTATTCACTACCATTCTTCGCTTTCATCCTCAGTCTACCTCTTAATCAAGGTAACCGTGAAACAGGTTGATGTTTGCAGCTTGGTGTATTAGTACTATTACAGAAAAAAAAAAAAAAGTATACTGATACCTTGTATTTTTGTTTTCTTACAATTTCTTGTGTCAGCTAAGCCTAAGGTTGTAATGGAAGAAGGCTACATGGTAACTACGTTGATCGATGGTCACAAACTTAAGATAAACCCTCATGAGGTCCTTTCTCGGCCTGGAACTTCTGATCTCTTGATCCTCGATTCTTCCGGCAGTGCTTTTTACACTGTATCGTTTCCCATTTCCCAAGGTCTAATTTTTTTAATCGTATCATAAAAAAAAGTTATATTCTTGACTAAATTTGAGTTTTTTTGTGACTATGATTGCTTGGTTTACAATTTCCTGCAGAGGCTGTGGTTAATCGGTTTTCAGGAGATGGAATTGCAGGGTACCTGGATGGGGAACTGAGTTCTGCTCGATTCAATGGGCCAAGGAGTTTTGCTATTGATCTTAAAGGGAATGTTTATGTTGCTGATAAAATCAACCGTGTTATTAGAAAGATCAGCGGATCAGGTGCTTGGGTCGCTGTAGTTTTTTTTTTTTTTTGTTGCAAGTGTGTTTTCGTAATTTTATTTGTATGTTCTTATTTGGAAACAATTCGGACTACCTTGTGGGATCCATGTCAAATGGGTACACTGTGCCCAAGTTTTCGAGAGAAATAAGAAAGAGGAACACTTGTGCGGATAGGTGTTATCTGCCTGTGTAGGTTGTGCATGGAAGTGCAGCTTATCAGTTGTAGGGGACTGAGGTATTAGTAACTTGACTTTTATTCATGGGTCATACTACGTGAGGTTGGAATGGGAGGCCTCATCTTGATGGTGTTTCATATGATGAACATTATTTGTTTGACCCTATATTTTGAACTTCTTTACTTGTAAATTGTAGGGAAGTTATTGCTATGTCTCTCCCTAAAATTATAGTTCCTGCAAGTGGAAACTACTTTCCTGATGCTTTTGATGCTAGGTGTGACGACAATTGCTGGAAATTACTCTAAGGAGGGGAAGGCGGATGGTCCTGGAAAAGTTGCATCTTTTTCTAATGATTTTGAGCTGGCATTTATCCCAGAAAAATGTGTGTTATTGGTTTCTGATCATGGGAACCAACTGGTTCGCCAGATTAATCTGAAACCGGAGGATTGTGTGAGAGGATCTCATTCTGGTGAGGTTCTTAGTTGATTTATTTTGTATCTGAATTGCCACACTTGCGAAGGGTTAATATCTCATGTTAATGCTTAAAGAGAATATATGATACGCTTGGTGTTGCAACCTGACCTATATGTTGCTATAATTTCACAGCGTTGGGAGCAGTTTCAGTTTGGGCACTAGGACTGGGGCTATCATGTTTAATTGGCATGATCATTGGGATTGTGGTGCGTCCTTATGTGATCCCGCATGTAAGTATCTCCTGCATGAACATTATCCTGTACGAGGTGAACATGAATTGTACCATTTCTAACTTGACTTTGTAGACAGGATCAGTCCAGCGTACTTCCTTTCAGGCAGATATGGAGGCATTACCTAATCATTTTGGTGAAACTAGTGCAGACAATCTTCTCCGACATCAGAAGCGCAGTTGCTAGCTGTAGACTTTATGCACTTCCAAGGAGCCTTATACAATTAAGCCTGTCCCACTTGTTACTTATGTTCAGTATCAATCTTGTACAAGATCAAACTTTGTATGAGGATTCTGTGTCTTTGCTAGATTCTAGTGTAAATAGCCGTGAGGTAACTATGTCCCAGCCTGTTTTCAACCAATTGCAAGATTTGATGGAATTGGATGGTCCCATACAGCAGTCAAGCACAAAGAATGACCTATTGAAAGATGGAGAAGGTGATCAAGAAAGAAGTTATGTTAAATTGGATGGAAATGGAGGCATTGATAAGATGATACAGGCAAACTTAATGGGATTTGCTGAGACAGCCGTTGAAACTATTTCGCTTTCAGGGTCGTCAGTTGGGAGCTCCGGTCTAGTGAAGAGGAGATGAAGTAGCTAGGAATGTATTGTGACTGCTGATATTTTGCCTGTTTAAGACTCCTTTGTGTCTAATTTATGTTTGTGAAGGGGGATTGAGATGTTAATGTGTGCTGTCTTTCTGCTCTTGACATTCTTCTTGTGCTCTGGTTTATCTGTTATTTAGTGTTACATCCTCACGGTGTTGGCGTCAACAGTTTAATTCACACGAGCCAGTTTGATTCATTGTGATGAATATAAAAATATATACTTAAATCATTAGACAAAAGGTGAAACATAAGTAAATAAAAGGTGAAAAACCAAGGTTTTAAAAAACAGATCGTCAGAAAAAAATTTGAATCGGTAAGTGGTTTGGTTTGATTTTTACCTAATAATCTTTCTGTATAAAAATCGAACGGCTCAACCTTTTACCAGTCAGGCTAAAGATTCGGTCTAGTTTTTAAAACTTTAGATTTTATTAACAATTGTTTTGTCTAGCTGGTTATGTGGTTCCATTTACAGATTGGACCATACAAAGCTATCAGCTTTCCGTATCAGTAACTCTGGTATTTGGTATTTTCCTTTTTTTTAAACTTAAAACTAAATATACATATTTGTAAAATAATTCTTAATTATAATATCTTTTATTGTTATTATATAAAAATTATTAATTCTATATTATTAAATTTTAT
>JANZLD010000003.1:24124733-24136092 GCA_026413575.1 Erythroxylum carthagenense | reverse complement strand
TGAAACAAAAATAAAAAACATACATCCCAAAACAATCGAGTCTTCGGTGATCCGGGTTGACATCGGGTTGTGTGGTCCGTCCGTCTGAGGCTCTGACCTGCGGTGCGTCGTGTGATGTGTTGAAGGCAAAAAGACGGCGAGGAGGACGGAGGAGAAGGCGATGAGGAGCTGGCTGAGAGCCTGAGACCGAACCGTCGAAGCCTCGAAGGGAGAACGCAAACAAACCACCGATCAAAGACTTGAAGGAGGAGGACTGGAGAACTGGAGGAGACGTCGACGGCGAGGAGACGGCGAGACACCGAAAGAGAGATCGGAGAAGAGAGGAGGCGTGCGGCGTGCGTCGAAGAGTGAGAGACTGAAGAAGAATCCAAAAGAGAAGGGGGGTAGTTTAGGTTAAAAACTTCCGGAAATTGCAATTTCCAGAATTTTCGGTATTGGCCGGAATTGATGGTTTCGGTCGGTACCATCCGGTAAATGCCGGTACCGACCGATATTCAAGCCGATACCGACGTTCACCGATTTCGTACCGTTTTCCGGCCAGTATGGTACGAAATCCTTTTCTTTGATTGATATGAATAAAGGAACTATAATTAATAAATACAAAAATTAAAAGATTTAATATGATTTATATTTTAGATTCTCAGTTTAAAGATACTTATGAAATAAATTTGAACCATATTTTCAATTTTTTATAAATTCATATTTAACTCTTAAAGTTTTAATTTTAATTTTTTGAACTCAAATTCAATTTATGAATTGATTATTAAAATTTCTTTTTAAACTTAACTCACAAGACTAACTTGTCACATCATCCGCTGTGTTAGCCTCTGAAGGGAAACTCTGCTAAGATTTCTTCGTAAGCAGTTGGCCACTGCAAATGCAGAACAAGTAGGGTTCTTCGTAGTTCTTTCCCCCTTTTTCTTCTGGGTTGTTCCATCTCCGCATACCAGATCAGAGAAAAAGAGTAAACATGAAGTTGAGAAGGAGATTTTGTAAGGTTTAGTTTGCAAGATACCAAGGAAAAGCCACATAATTTCAGAAACTGAAAATTTTGTTTTTTTTTGGGTTTCCTTACAACACTTTTATGGCAATTCCTGCTCCAGGTAATAGTGCTGCACCATTTTGAACACCTAAAGCAGCTCCCAGTCACCCACAAATACTCCCTTCTATCACAATTAATTCCAGCACTAAGTATACCCTAAAGTTTTATGGACTAATAATGTCCATGGATTTTGTTTATAACCTCAATATCTCTCTTGCACTTGCTTAATACTGATTTCTGAAACCCACAGAACGGCGTCGGGAGGGGATATTATGGTGATTGTAAATGGGATCTCCATTGTCAACAGGCTTCATGACCACATCTGCACCTTTTCCATCCAGCTCCGGAACTGCCCCAAATACTATCTCATTGGTTTTCTCATAACTTTGTTCGTAGTATGTTTGTGGCGTGGAAGATTGATATTGTTGATGATGTTGTATCTGCTGATGATGTTGCTGATAGTCACCATCCCAACCACTATAAAAGGCTCGACCTTGCCGCCACTGATGCATCTTCTCCGCATCCTTTGACATGAAAGCGTAAGTCTTTCTTGGTGTTGGGGTTCTGGTTTCAATTGAAGGAGGCTCGTCTTCATCTGGTATCACATAGCTGTCTTGCTGAGGCCAAGCATTTGGGTGCTTCGGATGCAGCTGTTGGCTTTGGTAGTGGTAGCTCAGTGGTTTCCTTCTGAAACCAGGAATTATTCCCCCCATAATTGCTGCGAAAGATGCCCCAGTGTTGGCGAAAAGCTTGCCAAGAGATCCAAAGAAACCTTCTTCTTGCTTCTCCTGCTCATCTTCAGTTGGGATTAAGGGTGGCCTAACTGATTTGAAAGGTTTCTGATATGTGCTTGCTGTAATGCTGGTTGCCATTGCACCCAGATCCTTCAAAAAGACAAGATGAGATGGTTAAGTGGTTACAAGTTTCACACCCAACGAGGCTAAAATCTAGATATATTCTTTGGTGGGGAAACTATGCTCAATTACTTGCTTATCAAATTGAACTTAAACTGATCAAACAACTGGCACGTGATTCCCAAAAGAAAACAAAATTTACCAAAACTCTAAAAACAGGGAGAAAGGTATAGAGCAGTTCTTAGCCAATAATTAAAGGATAAAACATACTACACAAACTAGATCATTTTCATGAGTAATCTTCTTTTTCGTTCAAATAAAATGCAATACTATGTTATCAAGTGCAGAAGCCAATAGGTGACACTTACATTCTGCGAAGAAACAATTGTTCCCACTCTGCGTTGCAGCAATGCCAACATGTAACCAAAAAACCCAGCTGCAATCAGCACTGCTATGCCTGAAGGAAAGTACATGTTACCAAAGCCTGTCATGTTGAGAGAATCAAACAAAGAAAAACATTAAAGATGAACTTACCTACAGGAAAGCCACTTCCATACTGATATGCGCAGTCATCAAAATGGAGTTGAATCTCTCTAATTGCCTTATTTCCTCTGTCTATAACAAGCAAGGAGCAACTGCTTCCAATATAAACCACGTCAAAATCATTGGAAAATTTAGCATCCTCACTTGCTCCATCTACATGGCTCCCTCCGCGACCCCATTTCCCTCCAGCAATGGTTGTGACCCCTATGGAAAGATTTACAATGAATGTACTGTCACCAAGACTATAAAAATCTGTGAACGATAAATCTAATGATCACATAAGGTTGTTACAAAGATCCTTGAAGATGCTTTATGTGATACTACGTGATACCTATAGGCCCAATAAAGATTTACCTGCATCACTGATTTTTCTGATAGCCATATTCATGGTGTCTGCAACATAGATGTTTCCTCTGTCATCCACTGTAAGGCCCTTAGGATGGTTCATCCTTGCCTCTCTGGGTTTTCCATCTACATGTCCAGAGTATCCTTCAGCAGATCCAGCAACCAGCTTAGGCCTGCTGTCTGTGATTCACCAATGGCCCACCCAAAAAAGAACAGGTAAGACAAAGCCAATATACAAATTATGGAGATTCAATGAGCAAAAGTTTTAAGAAAAAGATTGACCAAATTGCAATGTTACATTTAGTGTGCAGTAAGACATCATGCAAATGCAACCTGCTTTGTTTCACATGGACATTTCAGATTTTAAGATAGGAATTCAAAAGCAAAGATATGGCTCCAAAATACAGCTACGTTTTGGATTAAGGAAGGCCATGTCTCCCAAGTGCTTCAAATAGGTTTGTAATACTTTTATATTGCAGCGTGCATGAATTTATAGTTCTAAAAGTTATAAGACAATTTCGTATGGATTAATGTGTCAACACCATTTGCTCCAACCTGCGAGTAATATTAGTTGCACAGTTAACTGGGAAATGTATTTTTCCCTAGGATTTTTCTTTCCGATCTTTGCAAAAATAACAAATACAGATAAAGCAAAGCAGAACTTCCATAAAAAATGCCTCCTAATTGAACCAACTAGAGCCAAGAAGATATCAAACATAATGCAGAATGACTTGGTCCATCCCCATGGATCACGGAAATTGCAATTTGGAGTTGATTTTGAAGACCATTTTAACTTGATTAACTCAAGTAAATGAACAAATCCAGTGCAAAGAAGCTGAGGTAACAGGTTTACGCCAACACACTAAATTCCAACAATCTTTGACCAATGGATGGGTAGTAGAAGCATAAACTTAGCTAAGCACGGACTTGAGTAATTGAAGCCAACAAGCCATTAAAAGTCCTGGAAAAAGAAGATACTACATTTATCATCAGACGTCACTAGAGAAAACCACCTACATGTTGATAGGGAGGATGAAATCCTGTAGATGTTACTGTTAACAGAGTCCAAAATTAGAAGCTCCCCACTAGGCAACACCTCCACAGAGAAAGGCTCGATCCCAAGTTTGCTTCCATCAAATACTGTCTCCACGGTATAACCACTCTCAAACTTCATCATCGGACGACCAGAAATCGCTGTGGACACAAATACCACCAGACCAGAAACCTTAAATACTACGTTCACCCCAATATATTTGCACATAAAAACCACACACATCAGAGAAAGAGTATGCACACAGATCTAAACCTGTTTTGGTGGTGGCCTTAAGGGACCATAACCATTTCATGAAAGCAGACACAGCATTGGAGAAAAACCCACTCACAAACTCTGCATAAGAAAGTAAAGAAACTTCAATATAATGATACAAGTTGACGGCCTTTTTATCAACACAGATCAAAAACGAAAACTTGCTCTCAAGCTTATCTACACAAAAGGAACGCACTGACTGACTCACTCACTTGCAGGTGAAGTGGTATAAGGAGCTGAAGAGACATGCCCAAGAAGCAGCAAAAGAGTGAGACCCAGAAGCAACACACTCTTGTTCAACAACCGCATTGCTCCTATTCTGAAGAGGAACACAAAAAGAAGCTCAGGAACAGAGATTCAAGCCACGATATGCTCAAAAACCTAGTCCGTACAAGCAAAAAAGAAGTGAACTTTGATGCAAAATGAGGACTAAAAGAAAGAAAAGGAAAAGGGAAAGCAGAGAGGCTGCTAATTGGTTTATGGGATCTTTTAGAAATGAAATGTAGAGGGTGAGGGTGAGGGTGAGGGTGAGGGTGAGGGTGAAACGAGGGAAAGAAAAGTGAAGGAAAGGAAGCTGGAAAAAGAGAGTGAAAAAAGGACACACTGGTCTGCTGCTCAGTGGGGGCAGTGTGAAAAAAGGGGAGAGGAGACTCGCAAGCCCCTTCCGTGTTATGTTAATTGTTAAAAACCAAACAAACCCACACTTATTCTCTTAAGTTACTCTTAAATTCTCGCCTCGTGATAAGATTTAACGCTTTAAATGCCTTTGCTTTGTTACATCTTAAAATATGACTTGTAAACTTACTCTGTTTAACACAAGTTCTTGCCGCTGCTGCTCCGTCGACGTTAATGCGACTGTGATTTTTTTTAAAATTATCTATGAAGTGTGTTAGTCAAGTCCTAATTATACGAAGATATCTTTAAGTTATTTATATCTAAATTAATTCCTGTTTAAATCAGATAGGTTCTTTATAAAAATTAAAATTTTAATTTTAAATTTTAAATAATTACATACATAAAAAGATTCGAAATCACGATGTAATTTAAATTAAATGAAATCCTTATCACCTCACCTAAGCTGAGGAGTGTGCCGTTGTTTTTTAATAAAACTTATTGGTTTGGTGAGGAAAAGAAGGGAAATGTGATGTGATTGATGAGTGAACGGGAGCACATTATATGATTTGAGTGGTCCTCTGGAAATAGCGAGAGAGAGACTACTGAAGCCAGCCCTTGTGAGAGAGGCAATTGAAATGGAATGGTTGGTGGCAGCTAAATTTCAGCTGTTTGGTTGAGTTGAACTTGAACCCCCCCATGAGAATTTAAATTAATTAAAACAGGTAAATATTATGAATGCCACGTGATTTGACATCACCCACCTCATTCCTTCTCTCAAATACAAATACAAATACAATTTTGATACAGTACTACTGAAAAGCTCATGTGTTTGGATAAATTTGTTTATTTAAAACATTTACAGTTGCAATTAGTTATAAAGTTTTTTAAATAGTATCTAATATATGCTTTACCTTTTTATTAATAAAAGCCAGCACAATTGTACACATCTAAATTTCATCCAAGTGCAAAATTTACGCGATGTTTGAAATGATATGAATTGAATTCAATTACAGTATTGAATTCAATTCAAATATTTGAAAACAAAAAAAAGGGATTCATTTTTATAAATTGAATTCACCTAAAAATATTGAAATTGAATTATAAATTAAGACTTCAATTCTTCTTTTGAACGTTGAAAATATCCTTCCAATAATAACCATCTAATCTTATCATATGTCTCTTCACTTCAAGCAGCCCCTCCTATCTCATGCAGTCCCTCCTATCAAGAAATGGAACAATACCTTCTCCACAAATCAGCACATTCTGCCATATCTAGGTTTTCCTTTTTTCTTATTCATCGGTGTCTTTTTCTTTTTTTGTTTTTTTTGTCTATGATCATCGTTCTCTTTTAGATTTGTCTTTTAACTTTTCCGTTCACACTTTTTTGATGATATCACTTATAATGAAATTTATGTTTATAACTTGTTCTAGTGTAAATGTTTATTATTGAATAAGATTATTTTTCAGTCAAGGGTAAAAATGTCATATGAAATAATTGAATTCATTTTGATTGTGTTTCAAACAGTGTAATTGAATTCAATTCTGATATTACTGGGTTTGTTTCAAATAATGTAAGTTAAATTCAATTCAATCTCATTAATATAATTGATTGAATTGAATTCGTAAGTTTTCAAACGGTAACTTAGAAAGATTTAATAGTACACAGTCTTATCTTTAACTAATAGAAAAATTATTTCTAAATAACTCACAAAAAAAAAAAAAATTGTAGACATCTTGACTAATTAAAAAATATAATACCAATGTATACGAATACGCTTTTATCAACTTTTTCTGAATCATCGTGGTGGTTGTCATCCTCGTCGTTGTCTTCGAAGCCTGGACAGACCCTGTGACAAGTAGCTTAGAAACAATTACTTAGCTTCATGATATTATAAATAGAATTCGATACTGTATACATTTACTATGAATCACATGTAATCGTACAAGTCCATGATTGTTTTGACAATAGAACACAAACAGCTAGGAAACATATCGACATCCTTGATTCTATAGATGAGGTAAGATTATCTCTGAAACACACGGATCCCACAGGCGGGTACGAATTAATTGAACAACGGCCATCGCCATAGTGTAGGCTGTCCCACACACACGCAACAAGCAACAGTACGTTAAAAGCATTGACTCGTTGTCAATATTCTGATCTTGGTAAGGAACAAGCAACAATACGTTAAAAGCACTTACTACTCGTCATCATTCTGATCTTGGTAAGAAACAAAAGAAAACAACTGCCACTGTCACCTCAACCTCTGCTATCCGACCTCGTAACATCTTCCATTATGCCCCTTTTCTTTGCTTCTGCTCCTCAAAACATAACCTTCCGTTGTTGTATTATTTGTAGCTATCCAATTTTCTCTCTCTCCCTTCAGGATTCTGCGTCTCGAGCATCGTGAATGTACACGAAAATGGTTAAAATAAAGGCAAATCTTAATCCTTTGCAAGACGTAACGGTCCAACGACATTAACAACAGCTTGTGAACTGTGAGCCAGCTAGAAGAGAGTTGGCAATCCATGTGCCATTTCCAGCCAATCCAGTGAATCCACCCGCTTGAAATCCACATCACACGTGTCTTGACTCAATTTCTGCGGGAAGAGTTGTCATATTGTATGGGCATAATTATTTTATGCATATATAACACACATTCCTCCCTGGTAAAAAAAACCATCCTGCCATCTTGTAAAAATCATTCTGGAAAATACGGACTTACATAGATGTCCTACCATTGTTCAGGAATTGTGCCAAACAACACAATTTAATCATTCACTCATACATACATATTGCTTACTACCAGTCCCAAGTAATTGCTTGGAGCTTGCAAAAATTTCAAAGAAACATTCATACATTCATATCACTTTATAGGGTTGGCAAGTGAGAGAGATGCAATCCTATCGCTTAAACACAATCTCATGTGCCTATGTACAGTAATATGCCAATGAGTTGCTCACCAGTCCTTTAATGCCTCGGAATCATCTACATTCAGATACGTTGGATATATTTGATTTAGCTGTCAAGAATGGATACATTTGTGCCTCCGACAGAATAAAGTTGTATGTTAAAAGCGGTATACCTATACAAGTTATGATGTGTCCTCTCATTGTAGGAAAGAAAAATCCACCACAAACATCTGATAGCCCTGCCGGTGAAGCTGTCTTATTGGAGCTAGTGCATGTTTCATCCACCAGACAAATAAACTAGCAACCATAGCCGGGCATCAACTTCCTCAAATTGTATCGTCATCTCCTAACCAAAGCATCCCAGAACCTACCAAATAAAAATACACTTGCCACTGTACAGTAGATTAAGTTAACAATAACTTGGTCTCTCTCTCGGCACAGAAAATCCACAAAGCAAATGAAGCTCACAGAAAACTGTGCAGGTAAGTTCTTCAATTGGCTCAAGCAACGCTCTCGAAAGACACCTGGCCTTGAACAGGACACTCAGGCTTGGGTCTAGATACAGCCGCAAGGCCTTGAAGCAATCGCACAACATCAGCAGTATCATCAAGATAATACTTAGCTTTGCTTGGCTTTTGTCCAACTGTGCAAGCAAAGATCTCCGGAACTGCAGGTAAAGTTGGACCAGAGACTGTCCTTAATATTCTCTCAAACATGTCCTCATCCGATCTATCATCACCAATGCATATAACAAAATCAGGAAGCTTCCCTTCCTCGGCCATATTCATCAGAACCCTTTCAGCAACAAACCCTTTGCTTACGCCCTGATTTGCACGGGAAAAAGGTCAATACTTCCTCTAGTAAAATACAGGCATTAGTATGTTTGTGTCAGTATATACAAGCCCATATCACACAGAGAGGAAGAAGAATGTGAAGAAGTAACAGAAGGGAGATTTACCTGTGGCTTAACTTCAACAATATGCTGACCCCTCTTAACAACAGCTGGTTCATTTGCTAGAACACTTTCAATATGATCAAGCAATTCCTTAGCTTGGCAAGATCCAAAGTCAGGGTCTGCATCCTGATGGTGCCAAACTAAAGCACTCTCTTTAATCTCTATGCTGGAGCCATCTGTTGCCTCGGTATAAAGTCTCATCACAGGTTCCACAATCTTTTTCCAATCAAGATCAACATCCAGATGATAGATTTCCCACTCCGAAGTCTTATTCCACCTGAGAAGAGACACAGGAAAGCATTATACATTATCACCCTACTAATCATCCCCCTCTACAAGCTACCAACTTGAACCACATTACTGGCTTACCTTATGAAGTGCCCATGTTCAGCTGCAATTCCAAGCATGTCGCATGAGGCAAGCCACTCACTCAGGGAACTTCTCCCTCTACCACTTACAATAAAAACAGTGTTCTTTGGATCCTCAGAAAGAGTTTTCAGAACAGAAATAACTTCAGGGCTGGGGCTTTTGATAATAGAGGATTGTGGAATGACAGTGCCATCGTAGTCCAAAAATATAGCTCTTGTACTTGTCCTTTTATAAGCTGAGACAATGTGATTGACAGATAATCTTCGAAAACTACAAGAAAGAGACATTACTCTGAAACCCAGACCAAAACCGATTCCCCAGCACCTTTTGTTATAATGATCTTGGCATGCTCTCTCCAAATCTTGCATAAAACTACGAGCCCAATAAGCCACATCATGAGTACTGATATACCTGTAATGCTTCTCATGGCGCAACTGCTTCTCAGATTCTTGCATAGTGATGGCCAAACTTAAGGCATCAGCCACAGCATCAATGTCCCAAGGATTTACCCTAATTGCTCCACTTAAAGAAGGTGAGCAGCCAATAAACTCAGATACAACAAGCATGCTAGTGCGAGGAGAATCTGATTTTATACCGAAAGCTTCATCCATGTAAGAGGTTCCCTGCCTGCAAATGATATACTTATAAGGAACCAAGTTCATTCCATCCCTCACCGCATTCACAATGCAACATTCTGCAACAGCATAATATGCAGTCTTCTCATAACGGTGAACATGACGATCAATCAGAATCACTGGCTGGTAAAGAGGTGAACCATAAACTTCATTAATCCTGCTTGCTGTTAAATATGTCTCCCTCTTTGCTTCGTCTACATCTTTCCCTGAGCCCCTTGCAGGATTCACTATCTGCACCAGCACCACTTTTCCACGCAAATCAGAATGCTGCTTCAAGAGTTGTTCCATTGCCAACAATTTCAAACTGATGCCCTTAAATATGTCCATATCATCAATTCCAAGAATCACTTTTTTACCATCAAACTGTTTGCGAATCTCTTTTGCAATAACAGATGTAGAGGGAAGGTTCATTACTGATTCAAGACGACCCATGTGAATACCTACAGGGAGTATCTTTAAGTACACTGTACGACCAAAGTAATCAAGTCCAATGTGTCCCCTTTTTGACTCATAGTCCAAGCCTAGCATTCTACTGCAACAGGACAGGAAGTGCCGAGCATAATCAAATGTATGAAAGCCAATTAGATCGCAATTCAGAAGTCCCCGCAGAATTTCATCCCGGACAGGCAAAGTTCGATATATTTCTGAAGAAGGAAATGGGCTATGGAGGAAAAATCCTAGCTTGACCCGGTTGTAATGCTTTCGCAAAAAAGTTGGCAGAACCATAAGATGATAGTCGTGAATCCAAACATAATCATCCTCTGGACTAATTACTTCCATAACCTTGTCAGCAAATATTTTATTTGCCAAAACATAGGCCTGCCAAAGATTACGATCAAAGCGATCACCATGGTCTCGGCACATTGGTAGCATGTAATGAAATAGAGGCCACAAATGCTGTTTACAGAATCCAAGATAAAATTTCTTCCGTAGGTCCTGTGGGAGAAATGCTGGCACACAGTTGAAATCCTCCAGCAGTTTCTGAGAAACTTGTTCTTGCTTGCTAGGTTCTATGTCAGCCTTTAAAGACCCCACATATATAACATCAGTTTCAGGAGAAAACCCATCCTTCAGTTGTAATAAAAGAGAATCCTCATCCCAAGTGAACCGCCATTTCCCACTTTCTGTATCCCTTTTAGCTTGCAAAGGTAACATATTTGCCACTACAATTTTCCGCTCACGAACAGTAGATGAAGTGACTTCCGAATCCCCATCATTACCGGCATAGCTATCCAGATCAGAGATAATTCCTGGAACAGTCATCACTCTAGGAAGAGATCTTGGGGTTTGAGGAATATCAAAGAGATTTCCAGCTAAATCTAAAGAGTTGACACACGAACTTGACAGCATGACTCATAAGAGGTGCACACCTCCAACCACAAGTGTTTTAGTCGTAGGTAGCAGAAAATCTGCAAAACAAAAACAAAAACATTAAAGGAAAAATAATATGCACATGTTGGAAATTGGGCATCACGTTTAAGTTAGTAACTCAACATCAAGTATAAAGTTAGAAACAATAAGGAAAAAGAAAACTAGAATCCATAAGGTTTATCAACAGTATTTGCATGAACTCTATCCAATAGCACAACCACAAAAGTAACTACAGTAATATACCTTCTCAGCAACCAAACACGCCTGATCGATCAATACAGATTCATAAGACGTACGAAAACAACAATGGTTAAAAATGATAATGATCCGCACCAAAGGAGACAACTTCATTCATATCACTAGAGTGACAACCCGTAAACTATCACTACGAAATGGCACAAGCATTACATT
>JANZLD010000003.1:24105167-24120929 GCA_026413575.1 Erythroxylum carthagenense | reverse complement strand
ATTTATCTTCCCTATTTACAGGATTGCCCTTTCAAATCCCTGAGACTATGACCCCTTTAGCCCTTTTTAAATTCCCACCGGAAGCTGCACGCGCAAAATGCTCTATCCTACGACAGGTCTCTGTCACAAACATGTAATTATTGTGAAATGTGCAACTTTTTAAAACTACCTATAAAATTAACTAGTACTCTTTTCGGCTAGGATTATACTAGTGAAGATTTTGTGACTATTTCCTTTTTTAAATCTTTTTAGAAGAGCCTTTTAAGAAATAGTTGATTATTTGATTATTATTTTAAAACATAAAAAACTTTATATAATTGACTGTTTAGTAACGTAAAAAAAAGTACGTTTAATTTTAACTATATTTTATTTTATAATAAAAATTATTTATACATATAAATATTATTTAAAATATATTAACCAATATGTAAAACACAGTATAATTTTCAACCATATCAAATATAAATGAAAATATACCTAAGCAAATCTTTTATATGGACTATAACATAAGTAAAATTCATATAAAAAATAAATATTAAATCATATAAAAAGTCAGATAATAAGTTTACAAGATAAACATGAAGATGAGTTTATAGATATTGTAAAAATTATGAGTAAAACATAAGGATAAAAAGGATTAAAAATGTGCTCATTAATTAATATAAAAAATCAATTTAAAAAAGTTATTTGAGAAATTTTTTTAGAAACTTTAAATTTTAACTTATTAAAAAGTTATATTTTGATTGTCAAAAAAGTCATATATATTAAATAAATACTTTTCTATTTTACATCCAAACATTTATTTATATAAAAAAAAGTATAGCGAAAAAAAGTAGTTATGAACCTCCCAAAAGCCATTTATACAGCCACTAAGTTTAAGATACACAAAAGCCTGGTCACTTTACTTTTTTAAAAAAGAGGTTGTCTGAGTAGCTTAAATCTGTAACTTTATTAACTTTATTAGCTACTCCAAGTTTGATAAAATTTTTATTTAATTATTCGTTTAAGGTATGATTGGAATTTTTTTATTGATTGAGATTTTTTTAAGAGCTCACAATTATAATTCTTAAACTATGAATTAGATAAAAATTTTAGAAATATATATTAATTTGTGTGTTTTGAATATACTATTCCACAGATTTATTGATTAAGTCAGGCTATATTTAATTTAACTGATGAAGGATAAATTTTAAAGTAATAATAAACTCTCAAGTTCTAACAAATTGAGAATTTAAAAAAGATTAAAACATTCTAACTGAAACCTTGGAATTATTTTTATAATGAGATATGTGTGAAATAAAAAAATAAAACAACTTTAGTAATTATTTTGTATTCAACATATAAAACAAATTACATATTTCTTATTATTAATCAATACGCCTTTTATAAATAAAAAATTGAATTCAACACTCTTTTTGTTTTTTTACGAAATAAGTGTCAATGATTGAGTAGCTTTTAAGTTATTATCTTATTATAAAATTTTTAATAAGTTACAAGAAAAAGTTTGAATACTCCAACCCAACGACATATCCGTTTCGTTACCAGTGACGTAACACGTGGAACGGAAAGAAGCGCGGGGTCATGGAGTTGGTGGTCTAGCCAAATCATAAAGATCTTTTACGTGAACGCAGAGAAAAGCTAAGATAATGGCTTTGAATGCAACGTTTAATTTGCTCCAGCTCACAGCTTAGGACAAAGAGGAGTTGCTAACCGGTTTTTTTAATTTAAGTGACACCGTAGATTTAAATCGTCTTTATATATATAGTTATTTAAAATTTAAAATTAGAATTTTATTTTTTTATAAAAGATCTACTTAATTTAATCGAAGATTAGATTTGGTGTAAATAATTTAAAGATGTCTTCTCATAATTGAAACTCTTTTAATATATATATATATATATATATAAACTCCAACTCACCTCTTCTTGTCGCATAAAAATTATAACATGTGCACTGCACCGATTGATAATTCATATCAGTCGACAATGACCCTTATCCTTATGGATTTTGGCTCAAGGGGCCTGCACTCATGGCAGCGGATGCCTAGTTTGTTCTCCGTGTCAATTTATGAGTTCCCATCTCGTTATAAGTTGAACAGACTCCCATTTATTAATTAATTGATTTTTTTAAAACTTAATTAAGATTTTAAGTTTTAACATTTTTTTTGCTAGCATCCAATTTGTTATTGTAAATTACTTAACAATTTGACAATAAGTTTAATTTAATTATTGGTTAATGTGAATCATATATCTAGCACTAAGTTTGTGAGTGAATTTAATTTAATTTTACCTTTAACTTATTAGTATTTGAAGAGTATCTTTTCACTTAATTATGTTTAATTTGACGTAAAATTTTTAATGAAATGAAATTGAATGAAATATAAATAAATATAATATTAAAAAATTATTATTTAGAATGGATGAAAATGTTCATAATATAATATAGTAGAATATTATTTAGAAGAATAGTTTATAATATAATATAATAAAAAGTTATTTATCATTTTATATTCTATCATAAAACTCTTAAATCGAAAGATTCTTTTTTTTTTTACTGTTTAAGAAGGAATGAGATGTAATATAAAAATTTTTCTCTTTCATCTCATCACATTTTATTTAATTATAAACTCTCATTTCAAACGATATAATAATGTTATATTTTATCAATAAACCACCCATTGAACATAACCTAAAAGGTGCATATCTATATAAAATTTTGTTATATTAAAAATTATACGATAGTAATTACAAAAGTTGTCTCATGTAATACTTATATTGCACAATTCGAAAATATAGAATTTTTTAAAATTTAAAATTAACAAAAGTAACAAAAAGAACTTTACATACTTTTTTCGTCCACCCAGCGTACGGAACCACAAAGTTGGAGTGTAGGAGTAGGACGGTAGGACCTCTCCAACAAACCCCTTCCATGTCGCGGGAAGCCATTGAAGAATGCAGCCACGTGGCGTCCACGTGATGGCCACGGGATATTAAAAACCAAAGGCAACTTTAGATCAAGGGACTTAAGTGCAGCCCACGTTTATCAGAGTTGCCGCGTTTCGCGGGATGTACCTATCCGAAGGAAAAACCCGAGTCGGTCCTAGTCCTACATTTTTATCATAAAAAGCAAATGGAATATTCCCTAAGGCGTATTTCCAATTTCATGCCCCCTAAAAATGGTAAATCTCTTCCTCCTCTTCTTACTTCTTTACCCTTTTCCAATTCTTCAAAAATATACTTGGTTAGGAAAATGATTATTACTCATTATTGTTTTAAAAATTAAACCAGTTCAATTATAAAAATTTTCAATCATATAAATTTTTAATTCATTTTATTTTAATAATTCTTATTGTTAAAAAATAATTAATTTATTAATTAATAATTCAATTTTTATAAATTAATATTATTTATAATTAAAAGAAATAAATTAATTTTTATTTAATAAAATTTTTAAAATAAATTTTATAATAAATAGTGACAATAGTATATTTATATTTAATCTTTAACTAATTTTATGAAATCTAATATAAATTGAAATCTTTTAAACTTTAAACATTTTGTCTCACCGGTTTAACTTTTGATTTGGATTTTAAAATATTACTTCCTACAATTAATACTGTTTTGTTATTTACCCAAAAAAAAAAGATAAAGAGATATTATCATATTAGACCTACATATGCAGTTCATTGATGATAGGCGCCTTTAATCTTAGATTTCAAAATAATTTAATTGTCCCGTTGAATTAAATCCAACTCTTATTTTTGATCTTTAAATAATTAATTTTAAATATATAAATAATAAACTACTATATAAAATTTCATGCCCCACCACCACCATATGCAGTCTCGTTACAGGCACTCTCTTAGAAGGAAAAAAAACTTTAAACTAAATTAAATTAATTAGTTGTCATTTTAATTTTTAAAATAATATTATTTTAATAATTTAAAGCACTTAAATTTAGATTAATCGAATTTTAAATCATAATATTGTTGTCTGTTTATATAGGATAATAAGCTCTTGTCCTTTTAAGCGCAAGGCCCTCTTTAGATGAGTACCGTTATGTTCCTCATCACTGCAGCTTCTTAACTACTGTTCATGCCACTTACTCCTTTTAAATCAACTTGTACATCAATTCATATACTCGGAAGCTGTACTTGAATCCTTTTAGAGGCTCTCAGCTCAATTATTTAATCAAATCTGGCTTAATTTTAAAACTAGCTTAGTGAACACATTCGAGCCGTCAAAATTTGTAAACAAGGTTCTAGATATGTATGACATTCTAATGAAAATATCAAATATTTAAATATTAGAATATTAATTTAGTATATTCTAAATTAATATTATAAATTAATGAGCCGGAGCACACCAAGTCGGTTGGGTGGGACAGGAAAACGTCTCTCTCCCGTCGCTTTATTGATTTATGATTTAAATAAGGAGGAGACGACCCCACAAGGATTGATCATGGATGTTGATTAAGGATAAGGCGCAACAATTCAACGGTAGGCATGAGTTAGTCGTGGGACCCACCAAAGCTAGCTGTATGAGCCCATAATAGGTTAGGTTAGATTAGATTAGCACTCATGTTTAGATGTCTTTTGTTTTTTATTATATTAAGTATTCTGGTTTAGTCGGACTAATCCTAAGTTCCTAAGATCCCATCTCAAGAGTTCTAAGGATGTAAACATAGAACTCTAAGATTCTTAAGTTCCTACGTAACCTGTATACTTCTAAATATAAGGAGTCTTCGTATACTTAATTGTTCAACTAATGATTGATCATTAACCTCCCCTTGCTCAGCATCAGGTTCACATCAACTTCGAAGTTCCTTAGTAGCATCAACTCCCATACTATCGCTGGAAACAAGGCATTCATAATTAATCCGATTAAGGAACTTTACCCAAAGATTTGAGGATCATCAATAAGAACATTTCTTATTTCTTCTTCGTTGGTATAATTCGAACTCAAAACCTCCTAAAAAAGAAAGTCTCAAGTGAGGAACTTGAGATTATTTAGGTGATTCCTACATGTCACTTAGATGGCATTCTACTGCTCTGTATGTATGTATGTGCTCTCCCCGTTACGACGACTTGGATGTTTTTGTCGATTTATAGACCTCGGAGTTTGGTTGAATGGGCTGGGTTCCCCAGCAATTAATCTCCTGCTATGACAATGGGGGGTTCTAATCAAATATGATCCACTACTTTTCAATTTGAGCGGTTCTTGTTCATCTATTGCTTGAATGTACATGACAACATAGGGTAATATTTTATGTGTAGCAAAAAAGTTTAAACATTGTAGACCATTCCTACTTCTAGGCTGGACGCATGAGGTACAGTTAGTGCATGTGTTGGTGGTCTGCTGTTCCTTCTCAGGAACTCGTATCCATAGTTAATTACAAGCTTCTTTATCATACTAGATCCTTGTTTGGCTCTCATGTATGAGTGCCCAAGTATGTATGCAATTCCAGCTTCCCTGGCCTCCATAAGCTCCTGTAACTCCTCCTTTGCACCTATGTCAATCTTTGGGCTCTCCGGCACGATAAATCTTACTCTTTTCCTGGGTTTCATGCCTTTTGGTGACCTTATTTCTCCCAGCTTTGACGTGCTTGCCAAGTCTGTGATCTCAACAGCTTCCGCATCGTCTTCACCCAGTTGGACTCCAGTGGTGTGGGTCGAACATGTTCCCACCACTGCCATCTTGTCATCTTCCTTCCCCACATCTTCGTTTGCTACATTTGATTCAATGCTCTGTGATCGGATGTATTCTGCTATGCTGCATACAAGATCCTTCTCAAACTCCATATCATCTTTGTGGACATCCCGATAACCGTATCTTACAATGCACCTGTAGAGCCTGTATTCTCTGGGGCCGATATGACCTATTAGAAATCGTTCCTCAGGTCTGACATGGGGAACTGGGACAGACTTAATGCACAAGAAGACTAGGACTTGGTGAAATGCCGGAAGATTGGTGACGAAGTGGGAAAAAATAGCTGGGATTCCAGCAACAAGCTCAGTGTGTATGATGCCGAGTCCTCGGACGCGTACAATGCCAAGGCTGGGGCCCAAGCCAAGTAGCCAGTTAATGGAGACCTTGTTCTGGACATCAAACTCATACTTCTTGAGGGTTCCGTAATGCCATGCACACATTATGATTAGGAAGATGAATGAGAGAGCAACAGGAACCCAGGCCCCTTCTGTAAACTTTATCAATGAAGCTGAGAAGTAGAGAGCTTCAATTGAGCCAAAAAACAATACGAATCCAATGGCAAACAAGACACTTTTGTTCCAGCATAAAACGATGACCAGAGACATTAGGCATGTAGTAACAAGCATAACAGTTATGACTGCCAAGCCTGTCCAACATAAGAAGTAAATATCAAGAACTTGATCCTATATGATGTAGAAAAAAGCAATGATTATATTCAAATTTTGATAGCTATCACAAAATCAATCTGTATGATGAAGAGAATATTTTTCAAATTTCAAGAAATATCAATGATTAATTAGTATTTTAATATAATCATTTTACAGTATCCGCGGTGCTAAGATGTATAGAGTTTCCAAAATCTCTGCTTACTTCAATAAGGACACGCCATCGCCCACAAAATCTTGAAGGTTTCTAGATATGTGTATTATAAGATATAAAATTGGTATTGGCGAACCAAAACAAGGTTTATGGTCATACCTGAAGCATTACCCATGCGCTTTGTGTCTCTGAAACCAATTGTAACAGCCAAGCATAATAACATTAAGGTCCAGTTGATCTCTGGAATGTAAATTTGACCATGGATTTTTGATGAAGTGTGAACTATTTTGACCCTGGGGAAGCAACCCAAAGCAGAGCACTGTTTGATAATTGAGAAAGTTCCAGTGATGATTGCTTGGCTTCCCACCACGGCAGCTAGTATTGCTATGACCAGAACTGGCCATCTCAATTTATCTGGGAGCATATTAGAGGACACTTCTGGTTAGTAGAAATTTGCTAATTCTCTAAAATCATGTAATGTTGACTAAATAATTTGAGGTACGCTACCTGGTACAGATACGTAAAACCCAATTCGATATACACTATCCATATTATGATGCTGAGACAGGTAAGCAGCTTGCCCCATATATGCAAGAATCAAGGAGGGATAAACCACAGATGTGAAAGCAATCTGCAGAAATGCAAGTCAGGCATCAGATAAACCTCTCTATAGCCTCTCTATCCTATATTAGCACTAAGCTGAAGAATATGGACATTTGTTCTCTGTTATTTTTTAAAAAAATTGTAAGGGTAATATCAATAAAGAAAGATGATCAAGGAACAAGGCTTATTTAGCTTTGATTTCCCATTAGAAAAGTGAAAATTTCCACTCAGTCTAATAGCTAAGATGATGAGAAATTAAAATAGGACACTTGAGACTGTATTATCAAAAAACTTAATGAAAACGTTACACCAAAGAACTTAAAATGGACATCAAATCAGTCTTTTCAATAACATGTGCAATTCCATAATCCTAACCACCACAGAGAAGCCGGGCAGACATAACCTACCAAGTAGTGTACAGCTTCAGAGAAGTCAGTTCAATTTGCTTCATACAGAGCAGAAAATGAATATGAGCATCATACAACATTTGATAAGCAGGCTTCTATAATGTGGTACGTTCTCTTTTTAAGGGTAGTGTCTGGAATAGTAATATAAAAAACTTGTTGATAGCCGCTATTTGTAGGCCAAAGTTTTTAGTAAGGTGTTAAAAAAGAAAATTTGTAGGTTTAAGGTTAATTGACACAATAAATACTCGTAATGCACAATAGATGGCAGAAGCCTAGGCTCACTAACCAGTATAAGAATCAAGCACACCAACTTAATTGAAAAAGGAAAGCTTGAATGCACCTGAAGATTGGGTTCTGCAAGAGTTTACCTTAATTGATAACTGTGAAAAGTGCCCAAGATCAGCAAACATGGCTTCTGACCCTGAATGATGAAAAGTTGTATTAGAAAAAATGAACTTATACCTTCACTCGAAATGTTGGAAGAAAATGCATGAAGATATTTACCTGTTATGCACAACAATATCCCACCCAAGGACATCCAGCCTCCCCTCTGAGTTTTCCTTAAAAACTTGAACATGTAGTATGGTGATAGAGCTTGATACACATGAGGATTCCATTTTATTATGTTATATATCCCGATAGCACTAATGCATAGTAGCCATATTAGGACCACTGGAGCAAACAAGAAACCAACCCTGTGGGTGCCATAATGCTGAAGGGCAAATAAGCCTATTAATATGACGCATGCAACTGGAACTTCTATAGCTGCAATAAGCGTTGAGTAGTTATGAAGCAATATATCAAGAAATAGAAGTAACTTTTCTGAGACATATTTTAGAAGTAAATGGTAGTTAGTGCACAATAACAAGAAATCAATAGGTTAAGAGCAGCGGAAGCAAGAGCAAATAATGAAGAAAAAGAAAGCGCTAGTGAAAATAGGCCTGTTTTCCAAAGAGCAATTCAGCCTAGCATTGCTCATATTTTATGAACTGTGAATCAGAACAGTATCATTTAGCAGCAAGAAGAAAACACTTCTTTTTGGCATACAAAATGTTCTAAAACTATTCTTTTGAGTTCCATGACATGCCAAACGTAACATAATTCTGCCGAATATACTTTTAGGGGGAGAAGCAAACATCAGGACCTTGACTAGCTATGCCTAGGACTGGAATTGAATCTACTTTCTAGCAGAGTGATAACTCCAGGAAACTAGGAGTGGTTTATCAGGAGATGAACCTTGGAAAAGTAACTTTAGTGACTACATTCTTTACCCTCTTCCAAACCAGGGTCCCTTTGCACAGTTCGATCCATCTAAAGCAGACATAAGCCAAAAATATGAAAGGTAAAGCTTTGACTAATTCAGCTTCTCTTAGGATATGCATCTGACCCACCAACAAGCTTAGCTGTTAGCACCTTGTAAAAATGACCTAACAAGGACCAATATCAGCTGACAAACAGCTCACCACGGATGAAACAATCTTGAGACTAAACAGTCAGTCTTCTCTTAATAAGTATTTATATGCAGGGAATTAATTAGCTATTAGGCTTAGATAGTTTCTTGAGCTGCTCTTCTTTGTAACTTGATGATACCTCTTATAAGTTGCAATGAGAAAAGTTTGCTTTCGTGGAAACAAAAGAATGATGAAAAATCTAAACAACTATCTGATTTTGAGCTCTTATCATTCTTTCTGAGCTGTGGATCATTGCTCCTATTTGAATGGAGAGAAAATACCTTATAGTCACAAAGGAAAACTAAAAAGAGTTGAGAAGGATCACCAGTCCAATCATATTCTAAATGTTGTAGACTATTCATGACTGAATCAGGGTGTATATTTGTCTTTAAAGGTTAATGAAATACACGGTGGAAAATTTACTAAAGCATAACAAAAAATTCAGGCAACAATTTGCAAACTTAAGGGAATTCAAACAAGGGACGGAACTCATCACTGAAAATTTCAGAAATCCCAATTGTAAGTCATGGAAAGAGTACCGCAGATGAACATACGGTGCAATGACTCGAGCAATGCCCAGACTATTAAAACATGTCAACCAAGACCGATCCTTCTTGAAGCTAAAAGGAAAGATGAAACTATCAACATATCAGAGCAAAAGTGGAAAGAAAGGCAAATCTTACATTTATGATGCTCTTTTGCCGCCGAGAGCTCAAGGCCGGAAACCGCAGAAAATACTGTATAAATACCACCAATCGAAAAATTAGTTCTAGAAGAGCAAAGAACTCGGTTGTATATTAAGATTTGTATGGGCAAGCAAAAAAAAAAACAGGGTTAAAACACACCGGAAATAGCAGGCGTGAGGACCCCATCACCGATAACCATACAAGTTCCAATCAAAGCCAACACAAGCAAAAACCTCTGTAACACCCTATGCTTCTCCAAAGTAGATTTCAATCGGGACCCAAAACTTGTCTTTGGTGACAAACTAACGTTATCTTTCTTGTATTCGTATAGTTCCTCATCTGCCACCTGACAATTTGGCAAGGAGTTGACTCGGGCGTGTCGGCAGAGCAACGAGTACAAAGCAAAAGTCCCTCCCTCGCCATTGTCATCAGCTTTCAGCACTATGAACACGTATTTTAACAAGGGGACCAGAGTGAGAGTCCAAAACACAAAGGAAAGAACACCATAAATTTCTTCATTAGTCTCAGAGTGGTGAATATCCTCAGCGAACGTGCTCTTGTATACGTATAATGGCGAACTGCTTAAATCACCATACACAACTCCAAGACTTTGATACGCCAGAGTTAAAACTGTCTTCCATGATTCCTTCTGCATCAAAAGCTTCGATTAGATAATACAACGAAAACGAGCTAAGTAATTGAATCGGTAACCAAATAATTCGTACATCAAAAACCACTAACTGCGGCTTAACTAATTGAAAATATAATTTCTGGCCTAGTTGAAAAATCGAAGAATCAATGCCAACTCGCTCAATTATGACTCTCTTCCTACATCAACGGGAGGACCTTGTTGATACAAACTGAAAAAGATCGACACTTGGTTGCAAATAAGTGAAGCGCACCCATCTCACCTTTGCATGGTTTGGATAAATCCCAGTTTCCAGATCCATGACCGAGTCCTCAGAGCTTGAAAAGTTTCATCATTTTCGGCAAACGAAGCGATTCAACGATAACCCACTTGCCAAAACACACCCTCCTCAGTAAAAACTTACTCAGAAACAACATACGCATGCAATTCAACCGAAGCGAGACTTACAACATTTTATATATATAAAGATTGAAACTTGTCTAAGGTACGGCGAAAGTAAGCAACGGTTGAACAACCAGAAATGCAGACAGAAGAAGAAGAAGATACACGAGGCACTAGGAAAGGATGTGATGGACACTGGAACTGGAACTGGAAATCCGAGAACCAAAGATAGAGTCTTTTGGATACAAATATAGTGTCAGATAGAGATAGTTTGATTTTGGTCTGTAGCCGGTGAGTGTGAAGCTTTTGGATTGTTAAACTCTAAGCTTATTTTAGAGTGTCCTTTTTTTAAATCTTTTTATAGGAACAATTGTGGAAGAGAGGAGAAAGATCCACACAGTGAAGGAGCTGAAAATGGCAACGTGCTCTGCAATTGAGCAGGCAAAATCGGTACTTTAGCATCTAATGCTAATCCCTATACCATTGCCATATGCCCTCTTGCTTTCTCTCCAAGGTTTTGGCGTGACTCGGTTGGTGTACACCGTGTTGACTCGGCCATAAAAGTAGTGGGGAAAAACTAACTGAAGTTCTTGAAGTCGTTCATCAAGCAGCAGCTCGTTAAGTTCCACACTTCCACGTTTTTCGCACTTTTCATTCACTCTCATACTAATGGTAGTTTGATTAACTATAGAGGAAAAAGATTTTATTGAGTGTAGGACTGAAATATATTAAAATAATCACAGGAAGTATATTCTCAAGGAATAAACCTATTGCTAGTTTCCACTTAAATGGCTAAGTTGTGTAACCCTATTGGTAGTTTCCACTTAAATGGCTAAGTTGTAACTTGTAAATAATCATAATCTTAAACAGAATATAGTTGAAAAGAAAACAGCAATCAGTAATTATAACCAAAGGTGCTTATAAAAGTGTTAATCAGTAGTGGAAAAACTGAAATGAATGTGAAATGGGGATTGCCATGAATGATAAGAGAGCTGTCGGTTCATTATAATACCTGCTTTTTATAAAGTGGTGGCATGAGCTATGAGGTTGCTTTCAAGGTAATTATTTAGTCAAATTTGAGTGACGTCAGGTTGACCAATATTGTATGTTCAATCTCTTCCTGCCTTATTTTTGACTCAGAGAGAAAAAGAAGGAATTGCAAATATTGGTGGAGGAAAATAAGGCAGACCATAATTAGTAGACACCCACGTTTGACGTACCTTTCCTTTGTCTAGTTTATGGCATCTGAAAGAAAAACAAGCTCTGTAACCAGGTATTTCGTGCAAAATATAAAGTCGATCGGCTCCTCCAGCATGAGCTGACTATTCCTTCTGCGGCGTCTCCCCCGTGGCGTAGTATCTGTGTGACATTTTCGATAATGGCTGGGGCTAAATGGACGGTGGGACATAAGACTCAGGCTTGCTTCTCGTTTGATCATTGGGTACCCAGAGTGAATGGGGCCTTACTCTCTTACTCTGTTCGTCTTATTTTAGCGGACCATTTAGCCCGCACAATTCGTGATTATGTGGATTTTCGAGGCAACTAAGCGTGGGCCGAACTTAGGGACTTTCTTCCCCACCAGTTTTTCTTACACATCGCTTCCATCTTCCCACCTCGGCCTTCTCAGGCGGCTGACCAGTTATATTGGTCTCTTGAACCTTCTGGTAACTTCACTACCCGTTCCGCCTATCGCTTGTTATGCCAGCATGAATGGTCGCCACGGAGCCCTGTCTGGCAGTTGATTTGGGCCTAGCAAGGGCCGAAGCGTATCCAAATGCATTTGTGGCTTGTGGCCAAAAACCGTCTTATGACTAATGGCCGACGCTTTCAATTCTCACTCACTGACTCGCCAGCTTGTGTGGATTGCCCGCTGCATGAGGAGTCCTTAGCACATGTTTTTCGGGACTATTGGAGGGCGCGCACAATTTGGAACCAAGTTATTCATGGCAGACACCGGCAACAATTCTACTATAGCGATTTTCCCTCTTGGCTGGAACGAAACCTTCGATCGCCGCTTGGGCCTTGCAATGCCGGTTATTGGCCTTTGGTGTTCGGTGTGGCGTTTTGGAAGCAGCGGACATGATGCAATGAGTGGTGTTTTAACCCCGGCTCATCCCCTATAGGTGAAATTCACTCTTTCGTGCAAGATGCGTTGCTGGCCCAGTAGCTCTAGCAGGATGTTTTGCCTCCCTCTGCCCAGCATCGCCTGCTCCTTGAGATTTGTTGGTCGAAGCCCAGCGAAGGTTGGGTGAATTTGAGCACGGATGGCTCTGTCAAAGGGAACCCCAGCCTGGCGACGACAGGTGATCTTCTTCGAGATGCTGGCGGGCATTGGCTGGTTGGCTTTGGTGCACTTTTGGGGTGTTGTTCGGTTTTACAGGCTGAATTTTGGGCGGTTTACCATGGCTTAACTCTGGCGTGGTTTCATGGTTATAATCGGGTAGATTCGACTATAAATTCTGCGTTGGTGGTGTCCAATCTCACAAGTGCAACGCAGCGGGATGTTCATCCATTGCATTCAGCTATCCGAGAGTTGCTGACTAGAAATTAGGTGGTTCGGGTGCGACATGTTTTTCGGGAAGCCAATCGCTATGCGGATTAGTTAGCTACCTATAGCTATCGTCTCCCTGTTGGTGTTCATTGGTTTGGTGAGCCTGTTGCGGGTCTATCGTCACTCATATTTGCCGACTCTGTTGGGGTGATCTTGCTCCACGTCACTGCGCTGTAGTTTCTTTATTTTGGGCGTTTGCCCTGTTTCTTTGAAAAAAAAAAGAAAAACCACTAATCCATGTATATGAAAAATAGTCAGTCCACCGTATGGCAGGGTCGGACCGGCAACGAACTCCCTCCTCGTCATCAGCAACTCATTGGATGGAACAAATCGTCTCCGAGTTGGGTCAAGCTCAATACCGATGGAGCTAGCCATCCCTCCCAACGATCGACTACAGCAGGTGGCATTTTACGTTACTGGGACAACAATTGGCTAGGAGGATTTTCTCAGAATCTCGGTCGGTGTAGCCCGATGACTGCAGAACTCTGGGGAATTTATACTGGTCTTTCGCTGGCTTGGGATCGAGGCTTCTGCCGGATTGAATTAGAGCTGGATTCTACAGCAGCATACCATCTCATTTCTTCAGCCATGACTTGTTCCGCGGCACCCCACCTCATTGTCTTAGGTATTCATGAACTCCTCACGCGAAATTAGTCTGTTGTTCATCGTCACGTTTATCGAGAGAGTAACAAATATGCAGACTAGCTAGCCACCCACGCCGCCCATTCGGATGTCGGCAGTACCTTTTTTGATTCTCCACCCATAAGATGCCAAAGTATCCTCTAAGAGGATCTGTTGGGACGTTGCTTCCCTAAGCTTGTTTTGTAATCTCAGTTGTTCTTTCCCTTTAATTAAAAAAAAAAAGATAGTTTGATAGTAGCCTCTTTTCAGCCACAGTAATAATAAGATATTGGTACTTTACACTATGTTTGATTTTAATCTTGTAGATTTCCGTCGATCAATCAATTAAGAGCTTACCAAAGTTTTGACTTGAATCGCTAGTTAATGTCCTCAAACGACTGCTTAATAATAAAAGAGACATAATGAAGCTATGGGATAGGATACAAAAAGAAGCTCAGTTTTCAACTGCACTGGTTCTGGTCGCCCCCATAAAATGGTTATAAAGCCAAGCCCACACTCTTTGAACTTCTCAACTACAAGATATTCAGCTTTTTGGTGGATAAAGAATAGGCCAACAACTCTCACAATGTTTAGACTTTTTGTTCAACTTCCCATGATTAATAAACCAATCTACCAAGTTAAGGCTGCTCACACCTCTTTATAAAGGCCATCTTGTATATATATAATCCTTAATCATCAATGATCTACTTATAAAATGAGGTGAATGCTGCAGAATTACAAAGTATTACGACTTTTAAGACTAAAACAAATCACACAAGTAATTGCTGAAGCATTCTAAAAGACAACCCCACTCAAGATTTGCTGTATCGATTACTATACTAAACGGCAATTAGCTTGTCTCTGTCAATACCAGTAACTATTTGGAAACATCACTGTCTTAAAGTCTTTAACGTAATGGACAGACAGCTACAGCGACAATATAATATCTCCCTGTTGTTAATTTCCGCGTATGGCATTTCATCTAATTGTTACATAATATCGCAAACTCCAGAGACTTCTAGGAAATTAAGAACCTAATTTGTCCTCGTTATAACGTGTCTGAAGCTGTTCTTAATCAGCACGATTCAATTTGGCTTTTCTGAGTCAGACCTAATGTATCGTTTTGATTGTCGTACAGAAGTAAAGATTTGTTTATATATATATATATAAAAGGATTATAATAAGAGTCTAAGAATGCGACCAAATAAGAAGTTGTTCTGAATTCGTAAGCATGCATGTAGGTTAAGAAATGGAGACAGCTGGTTGAGTAGGTATGTGTGCACGATCACAATCATAAAACAAATAATCATTGGTGGCTGGCTAAATGTTGCTTTCTTGGGTCGTAATAAGACTGATAACGCGAGTGTTGAACTATTTGATAGTTGGGACGTCGGTCCATGTTAATCTGAAGTTTAGTCTCAGTCGACCGTCGTCTCTTCCTCCCTTGTCGCCGTCAAACAAGCATCATGCCGAGAGATCAAAAACTTACCAGAGGTAACTTGTCTCTACACAACTTCAGATTAAGTGCCTGTTTGGTTCAACTTTTGAAGACTTCAAAAGTACTTTCTACCATAAAAGTTATTTTTGGAAAAAAAATAAGTATTTTGCTGCAAATTTCAAAAGTGCTTTTGAAATAGAAATAGCTTTTAAAAAAGTTAAAATACAGCTTTTTGAAAAGTTAAAATTTAGAGCTTAAAAAAAAACCCAAATTTTAGCTTTTCCGGGAAGCTATTTTTTAAGTGACTTCTGTCACTTACGTTTATAATCCTTGCTAAACAAAAAACTTTCGTTTTCAGGAATCTATTTTTTAAATGAGACATCTCTTTAAATTATTTCCTACAAGATGGTTATCTAAAATTTCCTACAATATGATACTTTGCATATTG
>JANZLD010000003.1:24079230-24092009 GCA_026413575.1 Erythroxylum carthagenense | reverse complement strand
TTTCATATATTTTAACCCAACCTTTTATTATTTAACTTAGGTATAAATATGTATTTTTTAGGTTAAATTTTAAAAATTTTAGATTAGAACCGTTGGCTTCAATAAGGAGAAACATTATTCTCTTGTTCTTATTACCTTTCGAACCATCTTTCACTTATAAATTGTTTTTCTAATTGTGGCATGTCGATCGTTCGTTTTTCTGAGTTTTATTTTGATCATTGAGATTGTTTGGAATAAGTTTTCAAGAGATATCATAAAAATCAAACTTCGCGTATCCTTATTTTTTCTTGTTTATTAAATTCAAAATTTCTGTCCTCCTTAATTCTTCAAGATCGAAAAAACACCAAAACAAAACCTCCAAAAAAAAAAACATCATTAAATTGTCATCAATATTTCTACCGTGCGCGTTAATACCTTTTACTGTTCTTTCGAAATAGGTCGAGGATCTTTGTAATAATTGTTGTTCTCCTCTTTCTGTAATCTTACGTCTTTGTTAACTTCAAACATTCACCGGCAGAGAATGACTTTGATCTCAACTAAAAGCATTAATAATATATTCACGAAACGCTGGATAAATACAGACTTCTGAATAAGTAAGTGTAAGTTGCTTCCATCCATAGATTATATCCCAACTGATACTGCATTGATGGCTCAAATCAAATTACCAATCAAGCCCTAAAGTTTCATAGAAGAACTATGTCTATGTCAAAATAGAGGCTTTTGAAGACCAAAATTGATTACGTGCTGAGCAGGTTATAGAACTCCCACGCCACGCCAAAGCCAAAAAGTTGGACCATTGGACCACTGTATATTCTTTATAGTATGGTCCCCTCACACACCTTCCCCACATACGAACATTTTAAGAAAGAGTCTTGATTTTTGCGAATGGTATAGTCTAGAAGGAGTAAAGATTCAGTGATTCGTCAATTTTCTTTTGACCAGAACAGATGAGCCTCAGGAGTCTGGAGGAGGACTTGAAGAAACGAGCAACACCCGCATGACAAATGATGCAAGCATTAACAAGGAGCTTCCCGTCACTACGCAGCCAATCCTTTTATTAGAGAATTGTTGATGGATTGGAATCGAACATATGATTGAACACCAAAATTGAATCAGTTTGTCATGAAATTAAGAGTCAATGCAACAATTATAGTGCATCCCAAGGAAGAAACACACCAGTAATTGGTGTCAAATGCTACTCCAAAGTGGACCATAGTAATAAACACATACCAAACCAACAATGACTTCCACATTGCTTTTAGTATCGTAAGATAGACTATGCTAAGACTAAAGATTCTTAATCACCAATGTCACTAAGATATCGTTTACTTTTAATTGGCATCAACTTTACTGTCAATCCGTCGTCTTGAGTCTCCACACAGGCGGCTGAACTTCAAAATCCAACAGAACTTGGAAAAATAAAAGCTGAAAGGGCCTATGTCCCATCTGCCAACTTCTGCAGGGAAACTCCAAGCTCTAAATTAATCATTGTTATGGTGGAGTAAACAACTGAAAAACCAACAACTAGTAGTTCATGATATGTTAATTTTATAACACACACACACAATTAGAGGGCTGTGTTTGAATTAATCAAGTGCGACAAATCAATAAGGCTCCTCCTGATCCTTCACCACGTTCCACCACTGCCTCCAACTCGGTCACTCTCATGACCTAACATGAACACTCGTGGGCATGACAAGTAGACATATCTTAACATCTTTGTGAATTGTGACGTCTCCAAAGGACACGTGTCAAACAATTACACTGGTCCCCAAGTGATGACGCAAAAGGCCTGTGTTCCCTATTTTACCTTTTCTTTGCAACTCATCCCTACCCTGCCTCATGTCACTCTTCCTTCCACAACGAAAGAGTGTAGACAGACGTGTGGTTGAAAAGTCTGTTTTAGCCAATTCCTCGGCTGCTTAGGAGTTTGCTTTCCTTCATTTCCCAAGTGCCAATCTCCACGTACCTTAGCCTTCTTTCTTAAGAAAAGAAAAACTATACATCAGCAAATGAAGTCTGTCACGTTATGTTACTCTTAATCTCATTCCTTTTCTGCCGTTAAATGGTGTAAATATTACCATGAACCTTTAGAAAATGTAACGTAAATCATCTTTGCTTTGGGTAACATGTCTGTTGTACATGCCACTTTAACCAAGACAGAAAAGGTGAGTAGGCACAATTCTATACTCTTTGGAATTGGGATATTCCCTCCTGACCTTCCTGTGGCTATGTTCATGTTGGAAGTAAAGGTTTTAACCATGCCTCATGCAATGGAATGAATATGATTGCCTATCTCCAAGTAAGGACTAAAAGTTAGCAAGCGTTTTTTGCGTGAGCTAAATTAAATTTTTATTTGAAAATTCTTAAAAAATCGACAACTTGTGTTGCGTCAATGTCATGTAGCAAATTGCAGCTTCAAAGGTAGAGTCTTGAGGGATAAGCAACAGAAGAGTTGTTAGTGCTGTTCCCTTTTGCCACGGCTTTTGCTATATCCGACAACCTGAATCGACCCCAGGGACTTTAGCAACTTTCCCTACCACACACGTGCATCTCCCAACAAGTGCATAAGGACGAATGGAAGAGCAAAAGGATCCAGAAAACAAGAAAAGAAAAAGATGTGCTGCTAATATGGACCAAACTCTTACATCAACCAGTCCATGGCCCATCATGATTCATCTCCATTCTCCGGCCAGTAACTTGTTTGTTGCTTTCAAAATTGAAATATGACACCTCTTACATCTTATTCTCAGCTTTGACTATGTTGTATTTGTTGAAAGTAATTTACAGGACAAAGGAGTCGAAAATTAAGCTATATATGCCTGAGAAGAACAAAATCTATCAAATGAAAACTATTCATGCATTTTTAAGTCCGTTCCTCAACATCCCAAGGACTAAAATCATTTTAAGATAATGTTGTGGAGTTGCAAGAGAATTGAAATCTCTAACCCAGGACAATGGTTTCAGTCTAGAAGCCTCAATAGGTGGCTAAAAATGTTCCTACAGATTCGGCTAGCTAAACTAGTTCGGAGTCTTAGACCGTGTATGTCATCCTAGACCATGTATGTCATCCCAACTTGCAAGATATTCATGTGAGGTACTTTTAGACTGGCAGTGCCTCCTCTACAGTTTCTTCTCAAGAAGGCATAAAAATAATTGATGACTAGCTTCTTCAGGAAAAATGAATTCTTCTTTGCCCTGACGTCTCCATGAGCAAGTAGATAAGTAAATCCTGAATCAATTGCTTCTTTAAGGGCTGCAAGTTCATACTCCAGACTGGGGTCTTCATCTGAGGACATTATGCTAGATGGCAATGTAGAGGGAACTTCTTCTGAAGTACTTCCCTGATCTTCAAGTCTTCCATCATGCATTAACGGAATCCTAAGCTCGTCATAGGCATCACCAGTCGGGGCTCCAGAATCTCTTGACCTCACTGAACCACCATCCATTTCCTGAAGGCCGCTCTCCAATGCAAGATCTTGAGCTTCTCTACGCAAGAACTTCTCAAGGCTTTCAACCAAAAGTTGCTCGAATGCACGATGATCTTCCTTCCTGACATCTTTGTAACCATATCGAGCAACACACCGGAACACATGGTAGTCCTTCGGGCAAACTCTTCGGAAAAGAAATCTCTCTTCTTGAGGAACCACAGGAACAGGAACATACTTGATGCACACGAATATTATAGTAGAGTGGATAGCTGGAAGACTCAGTAAAAACTGTCCAAAAATAGAGGGAATGCCCTGTACAAGCTCATTGTATAGCAAACCAATTCCAGGCACTCTTACAGTCCCAAGGTTGGAACCAAGCTCAAGCATAAAATCCATGGATATCTTCTCGCTGACCTCACTTTTATACTTGAGCACACTCCCATAATTCCAAACGTACATCACACATAGAAAGCAAGTAGCAAAAACAAGTGGAAGCCAACCGCCCTCTTTGATTTTAGATAGAACCGCAGACATGTAAATGAGCTCTACTGTGCCAAACACAAGCGGAAAACACAAAGCCAGAAACAAGTTGGTCTGCCAGATAAGAAGCATCACAAGAGTCACCAAGGTGGTGCTCACCATCATTACACCAACTTCAGCTATACCTACAAGAACAACAATAAATTGTGTCAGAATATTTTCCATAAGAGAATTCGTGAGATAATCTTTTCCCCCTATGAACAGGACCTCAAGTTAACAAGAAACAAGACAAAATCACTTTCCATGACTTTTGCACATCAGCAGCATTGCCACTGGAAATTAGTTGGCAGCAGCAAAACATAAGCTAAGGCAGCAATAAAGTAAAAGGAAAAAATAAAGAATTTACCTTAAAACTAGAGAGAGAATGAGATAAAGAATAGAGTAAAAGCTACCAATATCCAAGGACAAAAAAATGCAGCAAATTGATATTATAAGTAACTTACAGTATCTATTGTACAACTATACCACAACCTTTCATTGTTTCTGAACAATCAACAGAATAAATAATTGAGAGAAAAAATTTGCATGATTTACGATTCCAGAAGACTCTTATAAGATGGAAGCCGCAAAAGATACAATACTTAACCATATGCATTAGAAATATCCGTGGTGCTTTGGAAGATGGAAACGACAAATATGCACATGATCATCAAGAAATAATTTATCACAGGGATGTAAATTTGACCCATCCGCCTTTTTGAGGTGTGAATTATCTTCAGCCGTGGGAAGCATCCAAGTGCCATGGCTTGCTTAACACATGAAAAGGTGGCAGAAATCATTGCTTGGCTAGCAATCATTGCAGCAAGGGTTGCTATAACGAAGACTGGCCAGAAGAGACTATCTGTTTATTCAATTGAAAGCATTAAAGAGCTTTTTATAAAAACACAATTACAGGTTGAAGCATTTTGTAGGAAGCATGAACCATACTAACAATCAATATGTTTGTAAAAGTTACCTGGAACAGAATTGTAGAAAATTCTGCTTGCAGAGTCAGGGTACTTCATCAGATAAGCTGCCTGGCCCATATAAGCCAAGAGAAGACAGGGAAAGACGAAGCAAGTGAAAGCAATCTGTTCAAGCAATATAATATAGCTGAGGAACATTCACCTTGTGGTTATTCAGAAAAGGAATAGCATTATTTTCCAGACCTGTATGGCTTGTACAGAGAAATGGCCGAGATCAGCAAACATTGCTTCTGCACCTGCAAACACAAATAACAAACTCATCTTTAAAGAGGTCTTTCTTAATGGTCCTATAATACAGGCTTCAAAAGTGTTGGAAACTTATATATATATATATATATATGCGCTAAAATAACTCGATGTGATATGCAAAATGCCTCTACTCAGAACCAGCTCACAAAGCAGCACATTTCTATGTTTATTCTTCTTTCAAGCAGGTTTTCATTTCAACCAGGTTTTCAGTAAGGGCCAATTCAAGAGAATTTTTCTAGGGAAGGACATATGAGAAGAAGCATTACTTCAAGAAAGAAGCACTGGATAGTGGCCTTTCAGCAACCCTGATTGATATCTCATAAGAACTTCATTAATAGTTCAATGAAATAGTATATATAACCTATCTAGCTTTACAAAAAGGAGTACCAGTAATACACAAAACGCATCCGCCGAGAGCCGACCATGCATTACCACTGTTCTTCTTGAAGAAAAGATATATGTATGCTGGATTGAGTGCCCTCAGAACACTGACATCATAAGTCACTAGATTGTAAACTCCAATGGCACCAAGAGAAAAGAACCACAGACAGAGAATAGGAGCAAACATGAAACCCACTTTCCCTGTCCCAAATCGTTGTATGCTGAATAAAGCCGCAAGGAGGATGATTGAAACAATAACAAGAGCACCTGTGAACGACAACAATCAGCTTATAGGGAAAAAAGTACAATCTGCAGCTTTATACGTTCAGCAGTGCTTCTACTGGATATTCTTTTACTTTCTCAAACACATTTGATAGAAAATAGTGCATATGAACAAGTGGATAATTAGCCAATTAGCCAATATTCGTCATGGTATAAGATTTATACAACAGAGCCATATTGGTAGCATTAGCAGTCGGCCTGAATTTTGCACACCCATAAAAGTTACCTTAGTGCTATAACATTCCAGGGAATATAGCCAAAAAAAAAACTTCTGCTCATACAAGATTTAAATCTTTAATTTTCAATGGTATTTCAGTCCCTCAGTTCTTCGCCACAGTATAAACGGTATCTACAAATATATGAAAAAACAAAAATACCTACTTGTACCAAATCCAGGTATTTCACCCTGCAGGCCACTCACAGCGGACATCACTGAAAGAATAAAGAATTGCAGTCACAGATCAGCGTCAAAGACAAGTATGAGCATTTTAGTTCAATGTATCTTAAAACATAAGCTATTTTTGCTACTAATGAATTACGGACAGGTTATACCTGATACTGCTGGTGTCAGGATGCCATCCCCTATAATCATGGAAGTTCCCATCAGTACCAACAGCAAGAGAAGTGTTTTCATGAATGATTTTCTTTCCAATGCTTCTTTTATGTTTAAAGCCCTTTCCAACTCTGGAGTGGGTAATCTAAGTCTAAAACTTGAGATTTGTTCATCAGCTGGCTGTCGATTTGGCAGCATATTAACCTTGGCATATCTGCAAATCAACGAGTAAAGAGCAAATGTTCCTCCTACAGTCCAGCAATCCTTGCATTAGAAAGACATGCTTAAAAAATTATTTGAAAGAAAACACAGACAAAATACAAAATCTAGCAAGAACACAATTACCTTCTCCATTATCATTGGCTTTGAGCACTACAAAAATGTATTTTGACAAGGGAAGTAAGGCAATTGTATATAAGACTGTTGATAAAGCCCCCAAGACATCAACTTCTGACTTGATGGGCACCTTACTGAACACATCAGCAAACACATATAAAGGGCTTGTGCCCATATCACCATAAACAACACCGAGTGTTTGAAAGGCTAATCCCAGAGTGAGCCAAAGGGAGATATCCTGGTGTTTCAAAGTAACAAATTTAGTCGCTGAAAATTTCGCAGTTGGAAACAAAAATATTATTTTCTCAAGGCAATTCCAATAAAACATGTGTTGGCTTGATTTTGAAGCGTGATTGGTCGCTCATGCAAATACACTGTTTAACAAATCGATTCAATCATATTCACAACTGATACACGCTCCTTATGTTTCGACTGCTCCACACTAAGCCCTCTCTTGATGAAAAAAAATCTAGTAATTGTTCGACTAAACATTGTATACACCCGTTCTAAGGTCACGTTTATTGATATACTCTAGCATTATGATAAAGCCACCATTTACTATACTGATTTAACCTTGCAAGAAGATGCGTGGAAAGATGAAAAGGAAGTGTCTGACAAATTGTGGTGAACTGTGGACGTCGAGAGTAAACCATATAACATTGGTGTTCTTCCCCACAATTTCCCAGCTAAACTCTTCATGTTCTAAGTTCTGTTCTCAAAACCAAACGGTTACATGTCAAATACTCCAAACGTTAAGTAAGAAATGCCGAGTGAGACCAAACCTAGGTATCTTCCTTCTAAACAATAAGTTGTCACTTAAAGCTAATCCCATACAAAACGCCACATCCAATTATCAGGATGATTTTAGTGGGCACAGTCGTAGATTTATAGTTAATTCATGATTAGCTCGTAACATAATAGTTAAGTCCATATCTCCATGACATAAAGGAGGCGTGCCCATTTAAAAAGAAGAAAGAAAACTGACTGCGACAGCAAACTCTTGTCTTTTCATGATTAACTAGTTGGTATTACCTTGGGATGGTGGTGATGAGCACCAGCAATCTCCATGGCTTCAACATCAAATGAATCAACCCTTTTGGGCTTCTTTGCTAGCCTCCTCCTCGCAGATCCGTAGGAACTATATCCTTCTCTCTGATCATTCTCATCAAGAAGAGACCATGGTGGTGACTCCGAATCCACTTCACTCCCATCCACCCACCTCGAGTCACTTCCTACCCTTTCGATACCACCACCACTACTAACACTACCCGTCAATCTCACACTGCACTCTTCAATGTTATCTTCCCGAGTCATTCTCAACAAGCCCCACAAAACCACCCAAAAAGGCTCGAGCTTGGCGTCCAAAGTCACCGCCTTTACGATTTATTTATCAATATTCCTCGAATCCCAGAACTGATCTACAAGTTCTCTTCCATATGGTGAAGAGGGACTTGAAAGAGCATGACTTTAGGAGAGGCTCTCCAGTGCCCAGCAGAAACAAACAAAACAGGGTATAAGACAAGGAATTGATCACTGATCGGTGAAAATGATAATAAACATTTTCCCTGTGTTTTGTCATAAACTATTGTTGAACAATGACCACACAATCTTTGACTTCATCTGTGTTTGTGGCGTGCAGGACTTCCAGTACGTTGTAAAACTGCAAACACACATGGTAAATTTTGGTAGGATTGCTCTTTGTTTAGGACACTCATTAGTCTGATTTCCGAATTTATGTCGAAAAGGGACATCAACCTAAACAAAGCTTCTCCACGTCCAGGCTTTCAGCTTAAAAGTGTACAAATTGCTGCGAAAAAATCTCGGTTGGTTTATTTCATTGTGTTGTTCTCAAGCAATAGATGTCACTCAATTTAGAAACGTGTCTCGATTATCTTCTTAAAGATATGGCATGGACCCTTGACCTTAGAGCTTTTTTTTTTTTTTTACTTCTGAAATATTCGAGGAGGATCTTAATTATAGGAAGAAACTTTTAAATCATCTATTCTTATATTAATTCTCACTTAAATCAGGTAGGTCCTTTACAGAAAGATAAATTATGACCTTAAATTTTAAACGGTTATATAAATAAAAACGATTCGAACTTTCGACTGCACTTAAATCAGAAAAATTAATTACCAACTCAAGTGTGCCTGGCTGCATGCCTTAGAGCCTTTCTTTATATCTCATCGGTTTCACTTTGGGAGATCAGATCCTCTCTCTAGTTCAGTCCAGTTTAGCAAAAAAACGTCGTCTTTTTATTTATAGAAGGGTGATTAGCTTCTTTGTTACTTCTTTACTGTTTACATTTTGGACATCAGAACCACTACATGTTTTCGGCTAGACAAGGCTGGACAGGAATGCACTGAGACATAAGATCTGAACTCCCACTTTAGACAGTGACTTTAGTATTAGATATAACTTTATGAGATTGGCTTTTTTAAAATATGAATTTTATAAATATATACTAAAAATATATTTAAGTAATGTAATTTCAGAATTTATTTAATTTAATAAGGAGTATTTGAAATATTTTATACTCTTATCTATAAATCTTAATTAAAATGTTTCATAAATGAATTACTATGTCATTAAAATCTAAAATTACTTGTCAAGTGAAAAGAATATCCCAAACAATCCTTCCCATGTGTCACCTCTCGACATTATTCCATAAATATGATAAGAATATCCATGGGCACATGCTATGCCATTGGCCTTTTTTGTGAGCTGCGAAACGGCGTCCCGACATCGACATCTTCCCATACCGGACTGTCCCATTTTCCGTTTTTTTTTTTTCCAAAAGAGAGCATTTCTCTTTTGAAATGAAAATGTTAGACAAATTAAATATAAATTCCAAGATCAACAAATACTTAACATTTACTTTGTATATTTTCTAAATACTTCTTAAACTTGCTTTACCTTAAATTTGCAGGCCAAAAGAACAATTTAGTCCATAACATTTACACTAAAATATAAATTGAACTCCCATATTTTGGAGCGTTCAAAATAAATCCTAACATTTGCAAAATATTCAAAATGAATGCTAATATTTGAATAACGTCCAAAAACAACTCTTGACTAGACAGAACAACTAATGAAGGGATTGGCCATGATTTAATTTGACCCATAGGTCGATCAATTAAAAATACCTAAATTTAAATTTATGGGTTGGTCTATTAATATCTCTATATTAAATAGAAGGTGAGTTTTACCAATTTCTTCTTTGTGATTATAACAGAAATAGTCTCTTTACAAAAATATAAATTGAAGGTTGCATGCATTATGACCCTTCCCAAACTTCCAAAAAGTGATAAACTTTGTATACTGAGTATGTTGATTTTTGTCTTTTTTTAATACAATAATAACTCTCATTAAATGTTTTGTTAACATGCGGGATCTAAAGAGATTCAATAGTACGTAACCTTATTTCTAACTAGTAAATTGTCAATATAAGCAATTTATTTTTATGAAATACATAAAAATTATACATTAATAGGTCTTTTATGTGTTATAGATCATTATCCAATAAATTATCTAAATCAATGGGTTGAAGTTTGGTAGAAAAATAGATCCCGATTAGTATAGATTAGACTCATATCGAGTTTATGATGGGAAAACTCGATATAGAAGCTATATATAAAAGTTCAAGTTTCTTACAGTTGCTCATATCATTCGTAAGCATACGAATCCTCTGACCCGTTAAAAATGCTTATATCTTGAGAAAAATGTAGAAAGGTGCTAACTGCGTGTTTGTGAAATTTTTTTGTAAAGGTCCCGGGAGATTGGAGCTTGTTTTGGCCTTGAAAATTGCTTCGGAAGTTCAGATGGAATCGAAATTAGGCACTCTACGTTTCCTTCATTTTTACCCTTTCATGAACGATCTGGGACACGTAATAAGGTCTATCCTACGTATTACAAGTAGTACCAGAGTGGTTATGTGATCAGGTTGCCGGAAGTGAAAGTTTTTCAGTTTTCATCCATTATGGTTTTCATCTATTTTTTATTAATTTTTTGGTTTTTTGTGTATATGATTACGCAAAAAATGTTATACATAAGGTTAGCTATAAAAAAGGGCCCAAAAGGGCAAAAAGGGGTTTCGAGATCACTAGAGATTTCCCTCCATATTGGAGGAGGGTGATAGCACCGTCGAGCATGTTCATTGCATGCACCCGACTGTGCTACAGCAACACCATTAGGCGGTTAAGGTTGGCGCGTGCAATGCGTGGTTCCACGGGGTGATGGATGCACATGCGCCTCACCCGGTTTGATACCTCACAGGCTCATGACAGTTTGGTGCATGTGATGCATGTGCCCACCATATGTCCCGACACATAGACAGATGGGATGAGGACATATGTCAGCGCATGTGTACATGTTGTACAATGCAGGTGAGTACGTACGAGGGAGGCACATGCGGGACACATGCTAGACACATCTGACACGCGTCGATTAGCGAGCGTGTAATGCACGTGCCTCGTAGCCTAACGCAAGGTGACGTCAGTTGACATCAATGCACAATGTTGCGCTAATGTCAACACCTAAGAAAAGGAAAATTTTTAGAATTCCCGTAAGGGTGCCTCGAATCCTTTTGAGTCAATTTCCGAGTCAGGAATTTTTGAATTAATTTTTCAATTTTTCTGGATTTATTACATTGGTAATTGGTTTCCAGAAAAGTTTTTAAAGCTTCTTAAAATTGGTTTTAAGTGCATTTTTGTGCTCCGAACCACACATAAAGGAGAAACTTAAGGTTTCATTTCTCGTGTGGTAGTTCGGCATTTGGGAAAGTATGATAGTCACTCTCATTGAGAATTTTTAAATAAAAATGTTAAATAAAGTTTAAAGACAATGTTTTCATTACTAGTATGTGATTATTTGACTGTGCATTTAGTTTTTTTTGCATTTATAACTGATTTTCATAAGCATTATGCCCATATAGAATGTGAGGATAACATAAAGATGTATGCTTTCTGTTTGTGGTCTTTTTGGGTACTGGTAAGATTATAGTCACCACAGTGGCTTTTCAAGTCAGTAGTTGGATTGTATCGCGTGCATGTTGGGGGATGTCTCTGATCTTATGTTTGGTTATTCTGCCCATAGGTGTTGACTTTATATGAGATTTTGAGATGTACATAAAAGCATTAGATGGGGGAAGGCTATTGCTTGAATGATCTACTCACCCACAGGTGGTAGTGTCATGAGAGTTGATAGTTTGTTGATGCAATTATATTTTATCTGTTTTTAGAACCTTATATTTAGCATCTTGCATGTGTTTTATGAATGTCTATGGCCTTTTTCATCATGTTTTATAATTATTAGAGCTTTAGACACATAAAATACAACAAGTCCTTAATAGGTTGAAATTAACACTGCTTTTCAATTTCTGGCAGATTTGACCAGTGGAACTTTGGAAATTTTTATCTCGGGATTGGTTTATTAGAAAATTCTAAGATTTAGCAGGCATAATCTTGACTTATTAAAGACTGTTTCCACCGAGTTTTAGAATTTTTGGAGCTATCATTTGAGGATTTTGCAGAAAGAAAGTCCAAAACGCATTCAGTAGAGGCATTTAGGAAGGAGGGGACACACAACACTTACAAAAAAATAACAGCAGCAGCTCACGCATAAGACAAGAAAGGAGGCAGCATTTTAATTGTCCAATCACCAAAACAGTGAACACGCTACAGCAGGTCCACCCACGCTAGAGAGAGCACGCAACAAATTAAAAGTTCAATAGACAAATGTGGTGGGAGACGTTGGCAGGGGCTCTCAACTTTACATAAGAAAAGAGCATTAACTTGACAACAAAAGCAGGAGGATTAACGTAAATGGGGCTGCAGCACTCTCCAACATTAGCAGTAAAAGAGGACCAACCCACACGCCCTAGGTGACTCACCCACGTTACAAAGGAGACCCACACAAAAGCAAAGGAAGGAGCACCATAATGTCGGCAGCTGTGGGGAGAGGGGAAGAAGAGTGCGTGACCCACCAGCCTTGAGAGACGCTACACTTACAGCAAAAGGCTCCAACAAGATAGAGGGTATTAAA
>JANZLD010000003.1:24063586-24073851 GCA_026413575.1 Erythroxylum carthagenense | reverse complement strand
TACATTGGTCTCTGTGGTTCGACCCTATTCACTACTTTACTCGCTTAAGTGTTCTAGAGTAGGAATTTATTTTTGTTTGTTTGACACGCCATCATTTGTACTTTGATCGTTTTTATATGGAGGTCTAATTGCATATATTATATATTCAACCCACAGATGTTTCGTAATGTATGTGAACGGATTCTCTGTATAGATACTGTTATCGCTGTTGTCCTGCATTTAAACTGATTTTTACATTGTCTTTTCTATCTTACTGTTACCTTTTTCTGTAAGCAACAATGCTGTCACGATTGAGACCTTGAATGGTTTCAATTTCAAGAAATGGAAGAAGGATGTAGAGTTTGCCCTGGAGATGGCTGACGGCAGTATGGCGATGCACATCGAGAGACCTTCTCCACTTATAGATATCAACTCAGAAGCTGATAAAGTAGCTATTGGGAACAGTCAAATAGGATTTGCTATTTGACCATCAAGAGGTCGATCCTAGATCATCTGCTGAGTGGATTACGGATTACAACCATAGTGAAGGAGTTTATGGATGGCATTTCCTAGAGATACAAGGTGCCTTCTCATATGGAGCAGAGCATCTTGATTAAAGAGCTATTCTCCATGAAGTATACAAGAGAAGGAGGTGTTCAATAGTACATTATTAGGATGATTCACCTTCAAACTAGGTTGAAGGAACTTGATGTACCAATTCTTGATAACCTCTTAGTGCATCAAACACTAAATACTTACCCTCGAGAGTTTAAGATGTTGGCTACCTCCTATATCTCGCAGGATGATGCCTGGGACATCAATGCCTTGATCTCCTAACGTGATGTAGCAGAGAAGAAGATTAAGAGTTCTCCTCATACAGCCATATTTGCATCTACAAAAGGCAAGGGGAAGGCTAAGCCCCAACAACCTAAGGGTAAGGGTAAGAAACTCAAACCCTCTCTAAAGATTCAGACTAGATAGTCCAACATTGCTAAAGGACCACATGACCTAAAAGGTATAAGGTGCTTCTTCTGTAAGAAGATGGAGCATAGGAAGGCCGATTGCGAGAAGTACAAGTTATGGGAAGTTAAACAGGAATTGTTAGGTAACTCATCAACCTATATGATTCATGAATCCAATGTAGCTATAACCACATCAAGTTCTTGGTGCTTAGATAGTGAAGCTTCTAACCATGTTACTTCTATAATGTAGGGGTTCGTATAAGGCCGACTAAAGGAGAGGAGAAGCTGATGATCAGTAACAATGAGGAGGTGGATGTTTTGTATGCAAGAGATGTATGTTTGAACCTCAATACGGGGTTTGTATTAGTTTTATAAGACACGCTTTTATATACTATCTTTTAGGCAGAACTTGATATCTGTATCAGTTTTGGATATAGGGGGCTATCGTTTTGTATTTGATACTTTAGTTGTAAATATTTCTATCAATACAGGACATATTGAAATTGCTTTCTTATCCAATGGATTATATAGAATATGTCTTACTTCTAACAAAATGTATGTTTCTTCTTATGTTGTCGAACTTGTTTTTCAAAAGAAAGCCTTCATAAAGGAAACATCGTACATGTTGTGACATAAACGTCTTGGCTACATTTTCAGGAAGAGGGTTGAGAGATTAATAAAAGATAACATTCTCCCAACTCTGGACTTCAGTGATCTGGAAATATGTATCAATTGTTGTTGGAGTAAGCTAGCCAAAATAAAGAAAAAAGGGTTAACTCATGCTTCTGGTTTGTTAGACCTCATACACACAGATGTTAGTGCTCCCTATACAATCACGTTATACAATGCTAGATATTTTCTGACATTTATTGACGATTATTCTCGTTATGATTATGTGAACTTACTTAAGAAAAAGTCTGAAATTCTTGATAAGTTTAAAATCTTTAAGACTGAGGTTGAGAACCAGTTGAGAAAATCAATAAAGATTGTCAGATTTGATAGGGGAGGGGAATACTATGGTAGACATAGAGTTGCAAGATACGAAGAAAATGATCCGTTTACCAATAAATGGAATAAGTTGGAATAGTGACTCATTTCACTATGCCAGGTAGTCCTGAGCAAAATGGTGTGGCCGAAAGGTGTAATTGCACCCTAAAAGACATGAGGTCAATGCAGAGCAAGACTAACCTACTCAAATACTTTTGGGGCGAAGCCATCAAGATGTTATTGTATATCTTAAATAGAGTCCCAAGTAAGTCAGTATCTAGGGCACCTTTTGAACTATGAAAATGATGGAAGCCAAGACTTATGCACATCGTGTATAGGGTTGCCCTACTGAGGTAAAGTTATATAATCCTTATGAGAGCAAATTGTAAGTTATCCTAACCACTATTGTTACTATTTGGTATGTTATCCTAACCACTATAAGAGCTACATATTTTACTGTAGGGAAGGAGACGCCAAAATAGTAGAATCACCTATGGCAAAGTTTCTAGAATATGATGTCCATGATGAGGGAGGATCCTTACACCATCCAGGAGATAAAAGGAACTACGATTATTACTTATCTGCTTCTCATACAGTCAGGTTTGGTGGATGAAGGTCCAAGTACCATGCCTATGCAGACACAAGAATCTATGCCTATTCAAGAACAAATTTATGAGGTATTAGAACCTATGCAATTGTGCAGATCCACCAGAGAGAGATGACCTGCTATCTCACTAGATTACACAATCTATTTGGGTGAGAAAGGCTATGACATAGGACATGTTGTGGATCCAGTTACTTTTATAGAAGTCGTTTCTGAACCTTATGCAGATATGTGGTAGAAGCGATGAAGGATAATATGTAATCTATAAGGTATAATAAGGTATGGGAGCTTGTCGATTTACCTCAACATTGTAGACATGACAATTGTAAGTGACTCTTTAAGACCAAGAAGGACACACAGGATCAAGTTGAGTAGTTTAGGCACATTTGGTTGTTAGAGGATTCACTCAGAGAGAAGGAGTTGACTTTAATGTTACCTTCTCTCCTGTATCCTCAAAGAATGCATTTGGAGTGATAATAGTAGCTCATTATGACATAGAGTTATATCAGATGAACATTAAAACTGCTTTCTTGAATGGTGACCTTTATGAGGAGGTCTATATAGAGCAACCTAAAATTTAGGATCAAGATGCAACTAACAAAGTTTGTAAGTTGACTAAATCAATATACGGTCTGAAACAAGTTTCTAGACAATGGTACCTAAAGTTTGATAAGGTTTTGACCTCATTCGGCTTTGTGAAAAACAAAGTTAAAAGATGCTTATACTATAAGGTCAAGAGGAGCAAAGTTATCTTTCTATTACTCTACATGGATAATATCTTGCTCGTGTCAAATGATTTGACCAAGTTACTTGAGGTAAAACAACTTTTGGCCAAACACTTTAGCATGAAGGATTTAGGTTAAGCATCTTTTGTCCTCAGTATATAGATTCACCGAGACATATTTCAACACTTATTAAGCCTCTTACAAAAAACATACATTGAGCGAGTGCTATAATGGTTGGTTTAATATGACTGACTGTAAACCTATTGTAGCACATATCTCTCATAGTGAGAGATTATCTTTGGCATAGTATCCAAAGAATAAAGTTGAGAGAGAGGCTATGAGGAATATCCCGTACTCTAATGCAATTAGTAGCCTGATATATGCCCAGGTGTGTACTAGATCGAACGTTGCATTTGTTTTTGGACTGCTGGGTTGATATATGGCTAACTCAGGTATAGACTATTGAAATACAGCTAAGCGAGTGTTGAGATACCTAAAGGGTATTAAGGATTATACATTGACATACATAAAAGTCAACGATTTAATCCTCACAGGGTATACATATTCCAATTTTTCTATGTGTTTGGATTATCAAAAATCTACTTCAAGGTACATTTTTATGTTGACAGATGGTGCAATATCATGGAAGAGTGTCAAGCAGACACTGGTAACTTCCTCAACCATGTATGCAGAGTGTGTTGGATGTTATGGAGCAACTACACAGGCAATTTACTCAGGAACTTGATTTTTGAGTTGTTTGTGGTCGATTTGATAGGTAGACCCATTCGATTATAGTGTGATAATCTTGTTGCAGTATTGTTTAATAACAACAAAAAGAATATCACAGGGTTTAAGCATTTGGAGGTCAAGTACTTGACTATAAAGGAGTTGACTCATAAGGGTGATGTTGAAGTGGAACACATCAGGACTGAGGAGATGTTTGTTGATCCATTGACTAAAGCACTTTGCCCATTAGTGTTTGTTAAACATGTATCTAGTATGGGCATGTTAAAGTCCTTAGATAGTGGTAGTTAGGGATCATTATATTTGCTCCTTAAAAGTTTGTACATTTTGATGTATTATGACATTATGATTATTTATTAATATAGATTATCATCTTGTTATCATCAGTAATAACTGTTCTTGTGTATAGTCATAATACATATGAAAGACGTAAGATTTGTGTTGATCTTAAGCATTTTAAAGGTCATTGGTAATATATAAAGATTGACCTTGAACCTATGTCATTTTGACACATACAGATTAGTATGGATATCTATAAATTTAACATGACATAGGGGGATATAAGTTTTTAATCCTATAAAGGTGTTCTCTAATGCATTTTAACATAAAGTTGGAGAGCATAAAGTGTAAGGCCCCAAATTACACCATAGTAGAAATGTTACATGTTCATGAAAGTAAATGTGATAGGTGTTGAAATTGTGATGTAATTGTGAATTGTATATATCTTGAATTTTGGTTTGATGGACCATAAATAGTAACTTGAAATTAATTGTTACCATTAGAAAATTGTTGAATAAAATGTACATTTGGACAAAGAAAATTGTCAAGTGGTAAGATAAGTTGGTACATGAAAATTTGAATGATTAAACCTATAAATTAGTGACATTTGGCGTGAAAAATTAAGTGACAATTGGCATGGTTAATAAATTGACAAGTGGCAGTAATGAGTGAGGGACAAGTGGCCTAATAGAATTGAGACACTTGGTGGCTTATATGGTGGACAAATGGGACACATGCAATGGTGACAAATGTCATGTTGTGAGAGTGACACCTAGCAACTTAGGTGTTAAGCTTGCAAAAAGTTTATGCAACCTTCAATTTAGGATCTCCACCGAAACCATCCACCCTCTTTTAGCTCTGAATTTTGATTCAGTTTCACTTAGAATTATTGTAAGATATTGCATCAAGAAAGCTACCACGTGCTATCTTCTATGTTGCTGTCTTTTGGTGTTAAGAGCATCTTAGTTTCACTTGGATTTTGGAATTGTGCTTGTTTCTTGTAAGGTTAGTTTGGCTTTTTCTTTGAAGTTAAATAAGTAAGGGAATGTTAAACTTGATTGCGTGCTATAATATGAATTATTTGATGCTTGAATTGGATAAAATATGTATTGAATTGATGATGAATTGAGGTCTAGAACATGATACTTGTTTGATAGCTTTTGCTTTGGATGTTGATACCTGATAAATCATGGATTGTGAGATACTTAATGAATGATTTTTGAATGGTTTTGGACATGAATTTGATGAGGTATTGAAGCATGAATAAGGTACAATTGAAGTGAAATTGATGGATTTTGGTAAAGGTGTGTTGAATGGAAGTACAGAAGTCAAGTTTTGGAAATAAATTAAAGGTTGTGGGTGAGTGAACCTTCGGTTCACTCATCCCATGATTGTGGGATTTATATAGCTCATTCCCACAGTTGTGAGAAGTACTTAGGAAGGAGAAAAGGTTAGTTTTGGGCAATTGTTAGATTATATAAGGTTAAGGAACTTCATAATGGTGTAATTGGACTTAATTAAGGTGTAAAATGAACCTAGTTTTATGTGGAATAAGTTAAACAAGGTTTGGATTATTAATTGAGGTGATAACCTAAGGAAGGTGTTATTTGATAGCAAAGTAACTAATTTTGAACTTATGAATTGTTAAAGGAATGAATTATACTTAAGAATGCTAATGTGATTTAAAGAACAAGAGTAATGTATTAGTTGTGAATGTTTGTGAATTGGGAACTTTTGTGACTACACATAATGTGTACTTACTTAATGTATTCATTGGTGCATTATTACAAATGTTTATGTTCACAAGGTATGCTAAGTTGGATTAAATGTGAAGATTATATCCTATATGAGCAAAATGGAATAAGTCATACGATATGCAATATATTTTTCACATATGATTCTGAAATCTGAAATGTTTGCTTTAAAACAACCAAGTCCTAATTGTGGGTAAATAAGCATGCTTAGAAGGGTTTGCAGCTGCTTCCGTAACTTGACACTAAGGTGTCTCCTGTAACTTAACACAAAGGTGTCCTATGTAACGTGACATTACGACGTCTCCTGATATTTGACACAACAATATCCCCTGATTTTGAGAAATAAGTCTCTTATATTCTATGATACCAATCATAGGTATCTTTTGTTTTGGTCCAGTTACCCACTTCTGTAAAAAGGATTAACAGGTTAACTTGTTTTGTGTTCTGATATATGTTCAATTCTAGCATAAGCTAAGTTCAGTTATGATACAACTAAATTTTGTTTTGTTATAATCAAGTTATGTTCTGACACAATCAAGTTCTGTTATGATACTTTAAAATTCTATTTTGATATTATGGTATTCTGTTCGAATAATTGTAAGTTTTGTTCTGAAGCAAGTATATCATGTTCTGATCTGTTATATTTTGTTCTGATGCAAATAATGTTGGATTGTTCTTTAATTTGAACAATTAAAGGTTGTATGTGATTTGACATGATTCAGTGAATGTGAATGCTAGATGACTGTCAAAAACAGTCGCTATATTATATCTTATTTAGTTATTCCCCACTAAGCTATATGCTTAATAAAATGGTTTTGCCTCCGTGTAGGTTTTGATAAGAAGATCTAAGGCTGGAACAACCGTAGTGGCCAAAGAATGACGTATTTTGTTTTGGAAGATGTATATTTGTGTTTAAGTTTAAGTTATATTTCAATGTAATGAGACATGCTGTATTTTGTGTTTTGTTTAATAGTTTGTAATAACCTTAATACATGATGGATTTGAAACTTGTGGTATGTATTTGGAGTAGTACAATATGTTTGATATGTTTTGTTTACAACAACATCTAATGATATGTAACGTATGTTTGCTTGAGTTTTTAAATGTGCTTTGAATTGTTTGACATGTTTTAGTTCTATTTTGTGTGACATTTTTATATCCTCCCAGGGGATATGTGGGTGTTACATAAAGGTTTTCTCTAATATTATTTAGCATTTAGTGAGAGAAAACAAGTTTTCTTTAATGCTGTTTAGCATTCGGCGAGAGATGTTAGAGAAGTGCTCTAAAGACACTCACCTTTAGCACTTATTGTACAAATCATTTTAAGATTAATAAAGACATTTTTCATTATTTCGATGTTCGTACATTTATGGATTTGATGTTGATCTTAAATTGATTTAATGAAGTCCTTGATATAAAACACAGTATGGAGGAAATCATGATGATATCATAATAATGAGATTCCTATCATGTGTAATTATGATAGTATCTAAACTTTCCTTAGTCATAGGATTAATGAGATGGGATATCATTAATCCGGATAGACTAACACATTTTATACTCCTTGATTGGATTAAGCAGTAGATTTCATAAGTTGTAGACATGAGTTGTTTAGAGTTAACATGTGAATGCTTACTAAGGTTAGTAAGTACATTGGATTGACCTACTACAAGACAATCATATGGATATTCTATTCCAGTATTAATGATAGTCTCATCATAAAAATGATGCAAATATCTTTTGACTTGAGGTATTCAAGGATATATCGGATATTGATCCTACGTTTTGACTTCATTTATTGGTGCCTTTCAGGGGTTACTCATAGGGTGGTGATTGGGTACATCTTGAGGTATTATGAGGTAATTGAGTAGCCAATAAAGAATTTACCACTCCTAATAGAAGGAGATGATACCCACAACCTCTTATCGGGGTCATTACTCGGGAGTCTCTGACCAGAGCAGATATGTGTCGTGAAAAGAGTCTTCAATAATACATAGAGTAATGAGATCCTCTAGACAAGATTTAATAGCACTTGGACTAGATGTAACTTAGTCAGTCTAATGGGAGTTGACACTTTGACAATACTCTAAACCAAGTGAGGTATAGATGGTGAAAGGATGAATTGCATGGAAACATTGTGTATGAAATGGTTCGCAGCCAAACCACTGACTTTCCGATGAATTGGGATTATGACGTGTTGCTAGATACCGCTTTTAACTTACTTGAATTAAGTGTTAATTCAAGTGGCCAACATAACCATAAACCTAATGAGTCACACACATAGGATATTCAAAGGATGGGTAAAATGGTTTTGAATAGTGATTCAAGATATGAGAGATTGTTTCAGGATTGTACGTAATGTGATTGTGGTAAAAAATATTGCAAGTAGAAATAAGTCTTGTTAGCTACCAATTTGGTCATTAACTTCCCAAAACTTTCATTAATGCATATTATTCATGACTATTAACTTCTCATAACTCTCCATTAGTGATGGGAATTATGGAAGGCCAAATAGTGCAGAAAATAGAGATGATTTTAGTGCATTTTGTGTAAGACACAAGTGAAATAAAAATTCTTTCTTACACACACGCGCTCTTTTCTCTCTAACTCTCTCAACCCAACGCTGAGAAGATTAAAAAAAGAAGAAGATCGTCGAAAAGGTATGTAAACATCTTACATTTCATGTTTTTGTTTTCTATATCTATATGCATGAGTAGATCTGGTTTTTGAGGTTCTATCTTATTTTTCACTACATATATTTGATATATATTATGTATGAGTTGCATGATCAGAACCTTACAAGAGAAAACAAGATTTCTCTGCTGCAGTTTGGCACATGCAGTTTAGTATAAAGTTGAATAAATCGAGACCTACAAGTGAAGATGATACATTTTAGATTATACAGGTATCATTCTAGTTTGTCACACTCCATTTTTTCATTCATGTTAGTGAGCTATTAGATATTAGTAATTATATTGGACCTGTATTACACATGATTTTTTTGTATTGAAAGCCTTATAGGACAAAATGTTGGACTTTCATTACCTTTGGATCAAATGTTTTTAATTTCTAAAATTTGGTATCAATACAGTAGCATAACTTAACCAATTTTTTAAACTTTTTTAAACTTGAGTTAAAACTGTAATTAATACTTGTCCAAGGGGAAGAATGTTGGACAATTTTGTCTTTCCTCATAAATTTGGACAACTATTAATTGTATTTTTGAATTTTCAATAACTTATTAGTTAAGTTAAAGATAATAAAATGGGCCAATAAATGGTCTAAATCAATAGGTCAAAATTTGGGAGAAAATTGGATCCCGATTAGTATAGATTGGACCCATATCAAGTTTGTGATGGAGAAGTCCGATATGGAAGTTATATATAAAGATTAAGGTCTCTTGTAGTTGCTAATATTATTCGTAAACATACGAATCATCTGACCCGTTAAGAGCGCTTACGTCTTAAGAAAATTGTAGAAAGACGTTAACCGCGTATATGTGAACATTTTCTGTAAAGATCCCGAAAAATTGAAGCTCGTTTTGACCTTAAAAACTACTTCGGAAGTTTAGATGGAACTAAAATCAATTATTCCGCATTTTTTTTGCTTTAACCTTTTCATAAACAATCCGGGCTACGTAATAAGTTTTATCCTATGTGTTAGAGTTTAAAGGGTACAATCATTTACTACTTGGCATATCCTCTTGTACATATTAAGAAATATCTACATATATGGAGTGCTTAGTTAGTCACGAAGCTTTGAAGTGGGAGGTTGGATTTGTTTTCTTGAAAAAGTTTTCTCGTGAAAAAAATGGTTCTAAAACGCACATAAAACCCTGCCTAAAGTTTCTTATCTCGGAAAAGAACCGCCTAAAGCCCTAGACCTAGATGCCAAAACTCTCGAATATGGCTATAGAGTTGTTTTGTTGGAAATATCCAAGAAAATAAGGCTAGGTGGGACTTTCGTAAGAGTGATTTTGAAGATGGAAGGATTAATTCTTTGTTTAGGATTACGAGATTAACGGAGTATCTTCTTTTAAAGATGCATGAGAGTAAGTGCCTGTTTGGAGTGATTTATTTTAGTAGAGCTTTTAGCAGTAGAGCTTTTGTCAGTAGAGCTTTTCTAAAAAGAGCTTTTTTAAAAAGTCAGTTGACTGTTATTTAAAAAAGAACTTTTTTGAAAGAACTTCATACAATAGACTGTTTGACAATATAAAAATAAAAAGTACTTT
>JANZLD010000003.1:24042236-24054374 GCA_026413575.1 Erythroxylum carthagenense | reverse complement strand
CGACTGTTTTGAATGCTAGATATAGAAAAAAAAAGAAAGAAACGAAATACTACGCCGGAGACTTGCACCGGTGAAAGTTACATCACAAAAAGGAGATTAAAGAAGATATGAGACGAGCCAGCGAGGAATTATAAACAAAAAACACAATCTTTATTCCAATATAATGCAAAAACGATTTCAAAAAAGGAACAGAAACAAATTCAAGTAGAAAGAGCTCTCTAATGGAAACTCAACAGTTTCTGGGATTTACAATCTCTAAACAGCCGAAAAGAAAATCAGAGAAAAAATACCAGGCCACATTGGGCTAATCTCAGAGAACCATCCAGGAATAACAGTTGATATATACTGCGAGCTGATGCTATTCTCTGTCTCCATAGCTTCTGTCGTCGCTGAAACTCCATTGTCTCCGTCTTCTCTCGCCCTTTTCACAGACAAATCACCGGACACAATACCCTGTTCATCCATGGACATCCTTTCACCCTCAAACCTCTCTCCCGCACCCAAAACCCTGAAAAGCTTGAACCTTGAAAGACTCCAACCAAAATGGGGCACCGACGCCGGGAGATGCCGCACACACTTATCTTTGGGCCTGTAAGCTTTATATAATGTTGAGGACAGGCAATTCATGTCAAACTGAACCTTTTAATTGTTTAAAATGTTTATGTGATATGATAAAATATACAGCGTTAAATGAAACAGTAACAAACAGTAATGGAGTGAAAAAAAATTAAGAAACATGGGAATATTATATTAGAGAATATTATGCATCTGCTTTGTCAAGACGCGTCTTTTGAGACTTCGAACAAATATCTCCGACATAGTTCATTATTTTACTAGGGTTTAGGGTTAAATTGGGATTGTATTATGTATTAAATGATAGGGCTCTCAAGTAGTCCCTTGGGGTATGGGTTGCTCTCATCGTTCTCTTAGAGATGAAACATCATCAAGTCAAATGATGATTTAATCGATAACCTAAACCCTACTGTTACGGTTTAAAAAATCTCACATCGGTAATAAAAAAAATTAATGTAAAATGTATAAGTTTATGAGCTCTTCCATCTTTCAAACTAACTTTTAGGATTGGTTCTCTCATAAAAATCTATAACAATTGATATCAGAAACAGTCTTAAAGTGGTGGCCTATAGAGTGGTGGCTCATAGAGTGGTGACCTGAGAGTGTCAGCTGTGACCAACATGACCGTGATCAATGAGGCCATTGGTCCTTATGGGGGACGAATGTTACGGTTTAAAATATCCCACATCGGTAATAAAAGAAACTGATGTGGAGTTTATAAGCTTATGAGCTCTTCCACCTTTCAAGCTAACTTTTGGAAGTTGGTTCTCACGTAAAAACCTATAACACCTACTATTCATGCTTTGAGTTTATAGATCTTACATCTTTCTCAAATTGTTATGGATTGCATTAAAAGTTCAAATTCTTAAAAGATAATCTGTTAGTTACCTGTTTTAAATCAGATGAGATAATGGATGCAACTGAATAATGATAGGCTCACGAGTTCAACTAATCGGAATTCCGAAGAACAAGGAGCAAGTGCGAATCTGATTCGTGCATTGGAACCCTTTAATTTACAGATGCATTTCTTCATCGGTCGTAGTCGGAGCACCTAGCAAGGGGAAGTCGTAATTTCACTCGGGACCAGTAGGCAATGTGAGGTCCGTATTGAAATTGGATTTGACAGAAACAGATTAAAAAAAGCATGACCACACAAGGCTCTGTGCTTTCCAAATTTGGGCCGAGAGGACAACGAAGAAGACAAATCAGTTGTGGCCATAAGCTCTCGAGCTCAGGTCACCCCTTATCCCCTCATTTTGGGATGTGGGAATCGGGAAGCGATGACGAGAGAGACACACGTTGTTGGACAATATCTCATCAAATACCTCGACCATTTCCAAAGATGCCGGTGTTTCTGCTTTAACTTTTACCTATTTTCTTACAACCAATTAAATTAAAATTTTAAAATTTCTTATTAAGCCATATTTAACAATTTCTATCTACAATCAGCTAAATCAAAAATTTATTTAAAAATATTTTATAAAATTAATTTTTTAGTATTAACTATTTATGTATAAAATAACTTATAAATGCATGACTTAAATTTTTTTTGTAAGACATAAATACTATATCTTAGTATTTTTTGAATATTTTCATAAAATTTAAAGTTTATATTAAACTCTAATAAGAATAAAAAACATATATTATTATTATCAATCAAGTTAAATTTTGATAAAGAGAAAGTAATAATAAATTATGTCAGTGTGAAAATGTCTTTGTAAGAATATTTTTAATAAAAACAGATTGAGTTCAATTCGTAAATGTAATCAGCTGTTTATAAAATATGATTATCAACAATTTGTCACGATCAAACAACCAAATATCTTATAATCCTTGACGAAATAGCTCATAGACCATTTATCAAACAATACTTGTGCATATAATTTTGATTTTTTTTGTTTTTTAACAAAAATTTAATATTCTTTGATATTATTTATTTATTATTAAAATATTAATAAGATTTGATATAAAAAGAATCAAAATGTGTGTGGCACAAAAGGTGGCTGAATTTTATTTTAAAAAACAAACTGATAATTAAAGGACTACGTGACACGAGTCCGCCGACAAGCAAGCACCCAAATTAAACACGTTGTTGAAACTTGCCTGTGAAGGGTGACTGACCACATCATATACCAAAACCAGTGGATTTTAAAGCCACAAAATTAAGTACAGTCCAAGTCCAGTGTGCAAAAAGGGTTAAAGATACTTGGGCTCTGTGGCCCAAAAAATAAAATCTGACTCTCCGTTGCTCTCTGAATGTCAATGTCTTGTATTATCGTAAAATTCATAACCTCTGTTCTGAAGCTTCGTCTCCGCTTAACAGATTCCAGTTTGTTATAGGTAGACGCAGAGGTACCCACTAATCTGTCCCCTTTTAAGTTTCCCAATTCGAAAATTTGCCTTTGTATTTTATTATTTCCTTAATCTGTTCTCTTACTCTTCTCTTTTTCTGTGGCTCGTAGAACAAACTTATCGAGTCGGTGCTTCGATTTCCGAGCAAATATGGTGACTTCTTCTACTTCTTTCTCGTTCCCTTTTCTATTTTTACGTTCTTTAGGCAATGAATTGTTTAATATTCATGGGGTGTTATGGATTAGTTCAAAAAATTGAAGCTTTGCCTCTTCTGGTGCTTTCTCATAGTTCGTGGGTGTCTTGAGACCTGAGGGTTTTCTTATTTGTGGAATTTACGTGTTCTGTTCGTTATTTCATTTTACGCTAATACAGCATCCTTTTACGTTAACATATTTTAAGCTATAATGAGCAGTGACTCGTCTGTTGTTATACTGTAATCTCATTCAAGTGAAAAACTCCTTGATAATGGTTCTTACTGTTGGGAAGTACGATTTTGATTTTGATTTTGATTTTGATACTTGTTTCTTCTGCATTTGTTTCTCATGGGTTCATCATTCTTGTGTGATTCTCAGGGAAAATCTACTGTGTTTCTCTACTAACAGTCCTACTTTTGGATCATATTTTCAGGCTACTCTTGCCGATTCCTTTCTTGCAGACCTTGACGAGTTATCTGACAATGATGCTGATGTTATTGTAAGTAGTGTCCAATGCATTTCTCTCCTGCCCCTTTACAGGATGATGTTGTAAATCTGACCTTTTTATCAAATTTAGCATTTGTTGGTTGCCAATTCTGAAAACAAATTGAACTTTTTTAATGGTTTTCGTGTTCAGGAGGAAGAAGATGTTGACACCACAAATATGGAAGAAGATATTGATGGGGACATGGCAGACATTGAAGCATTAAACTATGATGACTTGGATAGTGTCTCAAAATTGCAGAAAACACAGAGATACAATGATATAATGCAGGTTTGTTCATTTAATTCATCAGTTTGTGCACATTTAGACTTGTGCCTACATTATTTTTCTTTTTCTTATGTTTATTTTCTCATATTTCTATACAAGACATTGAGACAATAACTGCTTGTAGCTGTCTGTTATTTTTCACATTCTACATTGCCTACGTATAATTGCATAAACTGGATGGGTTGCTGGTTTGGATTGATTTTATGCTTTGTTCTATTGCCATGCTAATTATAGCATGCTTGTAATTAAGTCTGCTTTGATTGCTAGAAAGTTGAAGATGGACTTGAGAAGGGGTCTGATATCTCAATTCAGGGGATTGTATTGGAAGATGATCCTGAATACCAGTTAATCGTGGACTGTAACGCTCTATCAGTTGACATTGAGAATGAAATTATCATTATCCACAATTTTATCCGTGATAAGTACCGGTTAAAATTTCCAGAACTTGAGTCACTAGTGCACCACCCAATTGATTATGCTCGTGTGGTGAAGAAGATTGGGAATGAGATGGATCTTACCCTTGTTGATTTGGAGGGCCTTTTACCTTCAGCTATTATTATGGTGGTTTCAGTGACAGCATCAACGACAAGTGGAAAGCCAATTCCTGAGGAAGTACTTCAGAAGACTATTGATGCTTGTGATCGTGCTCTTGCCCTTGATTCAGCAAAGAAAAAAGTCCTGGATTTTGTGGAAAGCAGAATGGGGTACATTGCACCAAATCTTTCTGCTATTGTTGGAAGTGCTTGTGCGGCCAAACTTATGGGAACTGCTGGTGGCCTCTCATCGTTAGCCAAGATGCCTGCCTGTAATGTTCAACTTCTTGGTGCCAAGAAAAAGAACCTTGCTGGGTTTTCTACTGCAACTAGTCAATTCCGTGTAGGTTATATTGAGCAAACCGAGATATTTCAGTCAACACCACCTAATCTGCGAATGCGTGCTTGTCGACTATTGGCCTCAAAGTCTACCCTTGCAGCTCGAGTAGATTGCACAAGAGGAGATCCCTCAGGAAACACAGGAAGAACCTTTAGGGAAGAAATCCGAAAGAAAATAGAGAAGTGGCAAGAGCCTCCTCCTGCAAAGCAACCTAAACCACTTCCAGTTCCTGATTCTGAGCCTAAGAAAAAGAGAGGTGGTCGACGGCTAAGGAAGATGAAGGAAAGGTAGATTTGTATAACATGCTTATTTGTACAACATGCTTGATATGGTATTATTGTATTCTTGACTACTAATGTAAAATTTCTCAGATATGCATTGACGGACATGAGGAAGCTTGCTAATAGGATGCAATTTGGTGTACCTGAAGAGAGCTCCTTAGGTAAATATATTTTGATTTGGTTATAAAATTTCCCTTTTCAATGAATTTACTTTCATGACCATTAAGTTAGATTAATTGCGTAGTGGTAAAAATTCTCTATACTATCAGCTGCTGACTTTAATTTTAGTATAGTAATTGCTTTTGGACACTGCTATGAATTGACTACTTATTACTGGTCTTTGCCTATTTAATTGCACTTTTAACATTTTGAAGAAAAGATCCTTACGTGCATATAATTCTTGTTCAAAGGTGATGGACTGGGTGAAGGTTATGGAATGCTTGGTCAGGCTGGGAGTGGCAAGCTGCGCGTATCAATTGGTCAGAGCAAACTTGCTGCAAAAGTTGCTAAGAAGTATGCTTTTCTTTCTTTTCCTCTCGTTTTTTATATTTTCGCCTCTTTTTAGTTCTTTGTTTTGGTTTCTGGAAGCAAGGGAATACCTAAGGGGTCAGAAGCTCTTTTAAATCTCTATGATGTTATTACCTGAATGCTTTTCATTGTTTTCACCAATCTCAGATATTGATGGATTCCTTGTTTTTCAGATTCAAGGAGAAGCAGTATGGAAGCAGTGGTGCGACCTCAGGCTTGACTTCAAGCTTGGCTTTTACACCAGTGCAGGTATGTACTTATTTATCATTGTTACACATTTTAAAACTGTTGATGTAGGGAAAATACATGTTGGGTTCGGTTGAATCTATGTATTTCAGTTAGCATATTCTTAAGACATACAAATGCATCTAACTTAAAGTGAGTGAGTTGGCAGTGTAGTAGAGTGGGTTTATGGGTCTACTTAGCTACTCAAGTTTTTAAATTTTCACTTCTAAAGAGATATGAGGCAACTCTTAATGTTTGCTCTTTATTTCAAAGTACTTCTTTGTTTTCAAACACATATACGAAACTAAAAAAACTAATTAAATAAATACACGAATTACTTGCTTTCTTTTCTGTTTGTTAGACAACATCAAGTGAAAAAGGAAAAGAATTTCATCGAATATTGCATTGTTACTAAGGTGATGAATCCATACAATTACAAACCTTTTCTATGTACTTGAGTTGGTTAGTTGGGTTGATAGTCAACCCAAAACCCAACTCAGAGTTTTGGTTTAGAACCTTTTAACAATTTGTTAGGTGTAAAACTCGACAGGTTTGAATTTTTTATGGAAGTTGTATTAGGCTGAGCACGATGGTCTGGTCATGTTACCCTACACGTAGATATTGCTTTTTTCTGTGGCCATTTTATTGTCACATGTGACAAATCTACCTTCCTCTCCTTTTCATGACCGTATTCTGTAAATGTAATTTATGAAGTTGGGAAGATCTTCTCTGTATGTTACTCAGATATTTCTTGTTTAATATGGGTATTTTAATATAAGCATGGATCCTATTTTGACAGGGGATTGAACTCTCGAACCCACAAGCACATGCACACCAACTTGGTGGTGGAACCCAGAGTACGTACTTTTCTGAGACGGGGACATTTTCAAGGATAAAGAGGACCTGAATGGTACAAAATTAGCAAAACACAGTGCGATCAGCTTCTTCAGTTTCCATTCTAGTCATGTAGTACTAACTAAATGTTCCTGTCCGCACTAGAAGGAGCAGGGCTAAAGCAAAGGTCAGAATTGAGTTTGAAGGTTTTGATTAAATCCTTTGAATTTTTGGTATTTCAAGGTAAAGCATTAAAAGAAAAAGCTTGCATTTGGGCCCGTTTATCTATTTTTGTATGCAGTAAGTCCTCAAAGGCATAAAAGGAGTTGGTAATTACTTTTATGTCGACAGTACTACACAGTCCAACGTTAGGTGTTGATTAAGCTGTCATGAACGATGGAATATATCCCTTTCGACTGTTGCGTCCATTTTAATCCAGGAAATGGAAATAGTACCGTAAGGACAAAGCAAGCTTACGGGAAGGACCACAGAAACCTTGAAAGCGTCCTTTCAGTGGCTTTTTTTGATCTCGCGAGGGAGATGAACCTTTGATTTGGCTGTCAAGCCCTCACGTATGGAGTTTGACGAAGTAACGAAACTGTTCGTACAAGTAACTCATTTATGCGCCAAAAAATTAAAATGTTGGTTTGGAACGAGTGTGACCTATCTCAGAGTAGAGTTTTGGCTTCAGACAATTAAATGATAAGTACAGTGTTCTATACGGTGCTTTTGTCTTCGTAAGTATCATTTTGGAGTACACACTTTTTTTTTTTAATCCAAGATGTTTTAAAAGGATTTTAATTATAGGAAGATACTTTTAAGTTATCTATTTTCAGATTAATTTTTGTTTGAATCAGGTCGATTATTTGTGGGAGGTAAAATTTTGACTCTAAATTTTAAACGGTTGTATACATAAGGACAATTTGAGTCAGCGATCTCACTTAAACTAGGAAAGCATTCACTTTTTTAAGTCTTATGTGACAGTCAGAGATTGTCCAGACTGGAGAACATTTCTTTGGACATGACCATTAGGGTTCAGCCAGCGAGTGAATGAGTTAGTGCCCTCAAATACAAATTGGTATATGCAGATAACGTACAGTTCTAGGTGGATTGTGGTGGTCCGTCAGATGCTATGCTAACATTTAGCCCTGCCCTTGATTGTTACGCAATGGCTCATGTGGTACTAACTAGACTGTACTCCTAAAAAGGCGGGATCTAGCCAAATATTTAATGATTCATTCCTGAATTTGGTGCACTAAAGAATGTAACCATTTAATATTTAGTCGCATCATACCCCAAACATCACATGGCACCAAGTTCAGGTTGCCGAGTCATTCCTAATCGTCTTCTCAACAGTTCATCGCCATTGCTAAATTTTATATAGTTCTTCTAATGTACCCCTTTCCCTTCCAACAAAATATAATTAAATGGTGCCATCCTACAATTCAATTCAGTAAGTACAGATCTATACGATCTCGGTTCGTATTTCATCGTAATCAAGAAAATGATTCTTACAACTCGTTCTGTAAAAATTGAATTTTAAAATCAATTTCATCAACAAAATATTGTTCATTAATTTCCACTCCTAGGCTATGTAATAATACCCCATATGAGTGGGAGAAGTGTGACAATTATTATATTGATTTGGCCCCTCTTACCTCGACATAAGCATACCCTTAACACAATGCTCTATGCTACACTAGACAGCCAACTAGCCAAGTCCAATGTCCACCTGCCCATGATAAACCCGAATCACAGGGTGATTCATTGTAGTTCGCGAGAAAAGCTTTAAAAAGTTATTTAATATTTATTTTTTAAAATATAAGTACCCACAAAATTATTCACCACACATCATATCATCCTTATCCTTCAGTTTTGGTCAAAGAAATGTGAGAGTCGAGCAAGAGTTGGTGGATGGTGGACGGCTCATGCGTTTACTATTCTCTTCCACTCCAAATACATAGGAACAATTATTAAAAAATCAATTTATTTTAAAAAAATTTAACTAAATTTATTTTAATAATTTCTATAGTTAAAAATAAATTAATTTAAAATCTTATTTATTACAATAAATCAATTTATTTTTATTTAACAACCTACTTCTTTCATTAAATTTCACTCTATAAAAATAATATACTTCTTTAATCTTATTTTAAGGAAGATTAACGAGTTGATCTTAGATCCATTGTGTTCTAAAAAGTGAAATTAATTAATAACAAAAAGCATCTTATTTAATTTTTGGTTGTAAGGTAGTGAATTTGAAGTAATTATTTATTGCTAGTAATTAATTAAATATGAGTTCTCAGAATTTAAGTCCCACCCGCAAGAACTAGCGCCGTTGACGTCTCTATATATATATCAACATGGTCACAGGGGCAGCTGTTGACACCAAACACAGAAATATTCTGCATTGACATGGCTGCTGCTGCTGCCGCTTCGAACCTTTCATGGCTTCTTTCTTGCTCCTTCTCTGGAGCCTCTGCCTCCTTTCGTAGTTTCAGAGGTAATGTTAACGATGTTTTGTCCTCAACCTCAATGAATGAGCTTCTCTGCATTCACCTTTTGTCTCTCTGTTTTTAATCACATCGAAAAACGAAGATTGTGATTGCTTTTCTCTGTTTATTTATGTTTCACTGTAAGTGGTGTCTCATTTAACGTTTGGATATTAAGAACACCGGTGGATGTAGGATTTAACTTTGAAGGTTATGTTTTTCGTTCCTTGTTTTTGTTTTCATAGGCCTATGCCCATCACTCTCTTTGCTCTTCTCTTATAACCAAACAGAACATATCAGAAAGGGATAAACTGGAGATAAGAAGGGTAAAAAAAATATTGGTTATTAAAGAGATGGACTGGCCATCTTTTTCTGATTATTGTTGCTATTAGGAAGCAAAGTCTTTTTTTACAGTGAAGCTTGTATTGAACCGAAAATTTTGAATCTTCTGTTACTTAGACTTACTTTGTTTGGATCACCTACGTGGCCTTTACTCATTCTGTGGCTTCATTTCTGGGCTCTCAAAATAGTGACTTCCACGTTGTTATTGGCTAACTTTGATTCGACGTTCGAACATTTTCCTTTTGATAGTAACATCTTGGCATTTTGGGTCTATAAATGGGTTCCCTCTCTTTTGTTGCTGGACCCCAACACTAAAGTTTAAGCCTTGGGTTTATAATTCTTGTTAATAAGGAAACCTGAATGATTTTCAAAGGAAACTAATAAGACGAAATTAAATTTAAGTGTATGGCCGTTTCCCATAATATCGGCAATAATTAATTTGGGATTCTTCACTAACAGATTTCCGGTTTGGGTTATTTTATTCTTCCAGGAAGAAATTATGGGGTTGCCAGTGTAATTTCCAGATACAGCACTGCTGCTGCTGTCGAGGAACCAGTTAAGGCACCTGTCAAAGTAAATTATAATCAGCTTTTGATCAATGGGAAGTTTGTTGATGCGGCATCAGGTGAAACCACTACTTACAACGTTTATGAGTAGCTTTTATCTGTCAAGGTTTGGATGTTCCTAATGTTACACCGTCTTAGTGTCAGTTTGCATTCAATGAGCTACCAGGTCCAATGTGGCACCAGTTAGTACCAGGGCATCGAGTCGTTTAGCGCGAAATTATGGATATAAATCTGTGAAGTAGCAATGTAGTGCATTACTGTGCCTTCTTTTTATTGCTATTTTGATATGCCGTCGATGAAGAGAGACAAAATTTAGTGAACCTTTTGGTTCTTTCTTTGCCTACAGGGAAGACGTTCCCAACTCTTGACCCCAGGACTGGGGATGTAATTGCCCATGTCGCTGAAGGTGATGCTGAAGATATTAATCGCGCGGTGGCTGTAGCTCGCAAAGCATTCGATGATGGACCATGGCCAAGAATGACTGTCTATGTACTCATTCTTTGTCCTCTTTGCTGATAATTCTTTTTGCGTATTTTGGTAGTGGTGATTTCTGGACTGAAAACTTTTACCTTTGTATTCCAGGAAAGACAAATGGTACTTTTGAGATTTGCTGATTTGCTTGAGAAGCACAATGATGAAATTGCAGCATTGGAAACCTGGAATAATGGGAAACCATACGAGCAAGCTGCTAAGATTGAAGTACCGATGATGACACGTCTAATTCGCTACTATGCTGGTAAGGAAAAATAAAAGGACCATGAAATATATCGAAACTTCAATAGTTCTTTCCATTTCTCTGAGAATCTGAAGATTGTGTGTTCCGTTTTAAAATTGGTTTATTCTGCAGTAGCAAATGTTAGTCATAATATGAATTTCAATTGAGCCGATTTATATACTCTTTTTCAGGTTGGGCGGATAAGATTCACGGACTCACCGTTCCTGCCGATGGACCACATCATGTGCAAACCTTGCATGAACCAATCGGTGTTGCTGGTCAGATTATTCCATGGAATTTTCCCCTCCTCATGTTTGCTTGGAAGGTTGGCCCAGCATTAGCATGTGGCAATACAATTGTCCTCAAGACAGCGGAGCAGACACCGTTATCAGCTCTAGTCGTGTCAAAGCTACTTCATGAGGTAATTTGGACAATATCTTAAGAAAATCCTTTTTCATTCTTAGATTTTTCAGCAGAAAGGGGATTTCCTGTTTCCATTTATTTAAACCCTAAGCTTTTGTCATTTATGCCTATGATGAACATTCACTCCAAATATGAGTTTAGCATATGTCAAACTTGCACATATAAATACATGATCGGGAGACGCCATATGAAAATTTGTCACACAAATTCATGACTTGTTCTAATAAATCGGAGTAATGGATGGCCCCTGGATTATATTATATTAATAAATAATAAATGATATGAGAAATGATCTGTTATCAATTCATATTTCATGGTTTATGCATGTCTTTTGGTTGAATAGTTTTCCAGAAATCATCACTATTGCAATTCTTTAGATCACCGTTACCGTTTGTAGTTTGTAAATATTTGTTAATTAATGTACGCTTTTGACAGGCTGGACTTCCAGAAGGTGTTCTCAATGTGGTTTCTGGATATGGTCCAACTGCAGGTGCGGCTCTTGCAAGCCATATGGACGTGGACAAGGTATTGCAAGTCATCAAGATCCTGACCTTATTTCTGCATGGACTTGCATATTTAGTGCCTCAAAAGATGGGCAAGGATAGGATTATCTTCCGTGCATGGCCACTTGATCCATGTATAAGTTTGTAACGTACAACTAATAGTTCCGGCATGACCCAAATCTGAACTTTTCAAGTTCTTGTAATTTAGAATAGTCATTCAGCTAGAAATTATTTGTCTCAAATACATTGATGTCACTCTCTCTGCAGCTTGCTTTTACTGGATCAACAAGCACAGGGAAAATTGTGCTTGAGTTGGCAGCGAAAAGCAATCTTAAGCCAGTGACTCTGGAGCTTGGTGGTAAATCCCCTTTTATTGTCTGCGAGGATGGGGATTAAAAATAGAATACCTCACAATTAAAGATCCAAGTCTTTTGTGGAAAAATTTACAAGAAAGATATGACCATC
>JANZLD010000003.1:24027191-24042136 GCA_026413575.1 Erythroxylum carthagenense | reverse complement strand
CGATGTGGATAAGGCTGTTGAGCTGGCTCACTTTGCTCTATTCTTTAATCAGGCATGTCTATAAGCATCGCTTAAAAACCAAGAGCCTTCCCTGCTAACTTAAATATAGTTTACTGATCACAGTTGTGGTGATGCAGGGGCAGTGCTGCTGTGCTGGTTCTCGTACATATGTGCATGAGCGTGTATATGATGAGTTCGTAGAGAAAGCAAAGGCAAGAGCTCTGAAACGTTCTGTTGGTGATCCTTTCAAGAGTGGCATTGAGCAAGGTCCCCAGGTAATACCAAGAAAATTCCGACTGAATCGAAGCATTCAGGAACTCAAATTTGGTGGTAATTATTATGGACGTGACCCGTTACCTGCATAAATGAAACAGATTGATTCAGAACAATTTGAGAAGATACTTGGTTACATAAAATCCGGGATCGAAAGTGGTGCTACACTTGAAACTGGAGGCGATAGGATTGGACACAAGGGCTTTTATGTCCAGCCTACCGTCTTCTCAAATGTTAAGGTAAAATGTCTATCTAGTAACCAGTTGACACAGTAGCTAGAAACATGATCATGAAGCTAACTACATCGCTCTATTCTCTGTATCAGGATGATATGTTGATAGCCAAAGACGAGATCTTTGGCCCTGTTCAGTCCATCTTGAAGTTCAAGTAAGCGATTACCCTTACAAATAGATAATACTGAGGTTGTGTATTTACTAATATTCTTCGCTGTTTCAAATGATTGCAGGGACCTTGGTGATGTTATAAGGAGGGCAAATAACACCCACTACGGGTTGGCCGCCGGAGTATTCACACAAGATATAGATGTTGCCAACACTCTGACTCGTGCATTGAGAGTAGGGACTGTGTGGGTTAATTGCTTTGATGTTTTCGATGCTGCCATTCCATTTGGTGGATACAAAATGAGTGGACAAGGAAGAGAAAAGGGAATTTACAGTCTCCAGAATTATTTGCAAGTGAAGGCTGTCGTCACGCCATTGAAAAATCCAGCATGGCTCTAGAGGCAGATGAACCTTTTAGTGACTTTGTTTCGCTTTTACTCTTTTCCCATGTTTCAATTTTCTTGAGAATAAACTGTATCATGCCTGCAATAGTGGGGTGGTGTGGTGGTGGTGGAAGAAAGAAAGGAAGAAGAATGATTATGGGACAGTGATGACAATGAAACTGTTTACTAGATGAGGCTCCTTGGAGTCTAGTCACACAGGCTATGTAATGATCTATTTGGTTTTCAAATGCTCGTTTGTCTCTTCTCGTTTTGTTTTGTTTTGTTATTTTATTTTATTTTATTTATTCTCTGTTGTCGATCCGAAGTATTCCGACTTCCTTCAAATTTGGGGCTATGTGAGCTTGAACAGCAAACTTTTATCTCTTCTCATTGGGGAGGCTCAGTTCACTTGAAGCACAGAGTTTGTCTTTAGCAGGTTGCTTCTTCTCTTCTACATTTCCAACCTTGAAAGTGGTTTGAGTAACAGGGTAAATGCCTCTTTTTCTAACTTCCTTCTTCAAGCAAGAGTTCCACAAATTCTCAGGCAATTTGAGACCACCTGAGAAATCATGTATAAAGAAATATTTTTTCTTACATGATCATAAAGAAAGAGAATTTCAAAATAAAGGACCAATTATTTTGGAAGAACAGTAGTAGTAGTGCCTGTTTTCCCCATTGTCAAGAGTAAAAAATTTAAAGTGGGTCAATCCACCAAACCCAATCCGGATTATCAATTAGAGAGCTAAATCAAGAGCCTTAAAGTTTAGAGAAAGTGGCAGTGATAACAGGCAGAGTTGGGCTGTGCGCAACTTGTTTGACAAAATGCACAGAAGTTTGTAATTGCTTGTAATATTGAGAAGAAGATGAAAGAAAATACTTCTGTTCGTATTACTTTCTCTTACACGTACTAGTTATAATATACAAGAAGAGAATAAATCCTAACGATTAATTAGACAACTATAATTAGCATTCTAAGAACATATTTACAGTCACACAATTCTACCAACACTCCTCCCCAAATTAATGCATAGAGGTCATGTACGCCCATATTGTCAAAAAATTTTAAGAGTATATGATTTAAAACTAATTTGGTAAGAATGTCAACGAATTGATCCTTAGACCAAATCTTAGGCAACTCCAGAATTTGTCCATCCAACTTCTCCTTAACGAAGAATCTGTCAACCTTAATATATTTTGTTCGATCATGTTGGATAGGATTGTGAGCTATATCACAAGCAGCTTTCTTGTCATAATATAGACTAATTGGTTGCTTTAGTGGGTAGCCAAAATCTTAATGTTATGAATACCGTATCGGTATCGGTATCGGATTTAATTTTGATACAGTACTGTATCGATACCGGTCAATATAAAGTATTGTTTTTAGGTAATTTTATAATTTATAAATAGTTCCTGAATTTTTTAAAAAATTACAAAATAATCCTACAATATATTATGCTGTATAATTTATAATTTTACATGAACCTCTGTCTCCAAAAATTATAACAATATAAATTTAAAATAACAACAATTTATTTATTTTTATTAACATTATTTTCATATATAAATAATTTCACATATTATCATAATTCTTTTTTCCTTTGACCAATAAAAAATGGCAATTTGCTAACTTGTATGACATCTAGAAGGTTATGGTATTTAACACTTAAAAATAACTCTGGAGTTGTAAGGGGGCATATAGATTAATTTCAGATGGCCTTGTTTAGTCGAGCCATCACCCATTGAAAGTTTTGGATATCCATCACCCATTGAAAGTTCTAGAAGCAACACCCATTGAAAGTGATACCCATCACCCATTAAAAGTTTTGAAGGCAGAATTCATTGAAAATGATATTCTCATTAGCAGATAGAAAGTAGGAAGATTAAATCTTGGGATTACACATATCCCACAGAGGTGAGACTTAAAAGAGGTGGTGCTGCATTCAACTCGATATCAATCGTCCATGAGATAGGAATCATCACTAACCCTCTCAGTACTTCAAGTGACATCCTAGATCCAAATAGTCAATCGTTGTGTTCCTTTGATGCAATTATATGTGTATTTTAATTTGTTTGAAGATCTTAGTTATAAGGAGTTCAAGGTCTCTAGATTTCTTTATGGGTGAAGGAGAAGATGAGGGTTGGGTTGGGTAAGAGAGAATGAGAGTGAGAGTGAGAGTGAGAGGGAGAGAGAGAGAGAGTATAATGGTAGAGAGAGACAAAAGATTTTTTTTTAGCTTGAGCCATAAAGCTTCACAGAGTCCAAGTGTTATACCTCTAAATTCAACTTTCGCACTTGAGTGAGGGATTATGTTTTATTTTTTACTTCTCCATATGACCAGGCTACTACCTACAAATGTGAAGTAGCCAGAAGTTAATTGTCTATCTTTTATTGATCCATCCCAATCAGTATCTACATACACATCTATATTTTCAATTTGTATTTTTAGTAAACAAAATTCCTTTACCTAGAGCAGATTTTAGATACCTGAAAATTCTCATAACTTTCCTCATATGATGTTCTCCAAGATTATGAATAAACTGACTAACCATACTTAAAGCATAAGTAAGGTTAGGTTTTGTGTGAGCCAAGTACATTAATCTTCCTACAAACCTTTAATATCTTCCTTTATCAACTGGCATTTGGTCTACTTCTACACATAATTTCAAGCCTTCCTTAATTGGTGTATTAACTGGTTGACATGCTAACATACCAGTTTCCTGTAATAAGACTAGCGAATATTTTCTATAGAACAATTCCTTTTTTTGATCTAGAAATGTCAATCCTAAGAAAACATTTTAAGCAACAAAGATCTTTCATTTCAAATTCTCTATATAAGTATTCTTATAGTTTCTTCCTCTCTTCTGGATCATCTTTTGTCACCACCATGTCATCCATATATACAATAAGAGTAGTATTTTTACCTTGCCTTCTTTTCAAGATTAAAGTATGATTAGAATTGCTTTTATGATATTTGAAAGTTATCATAGGCCTTGTGAATCTTTCAAACCATGCTCTTAGAGACTACTTTAGCTCATACAATGATTTCTTCATTTTACAAACCTTTTTACTCTGCCTTTCTGTTACTATACAACTTGGTGAAAGCTTCATATAAATTTCTTTAGAAAAGTTATCATATAAAAAGGCATTTTTTACATCAAACTGTTGCAAAGACTAATCTAAGTTTGCAGCTAGAGACAATAATACTCTAATAGTACTGATTTTAGCTACGAGAGCAAATGTATCCGTGTAATTATTCTCATAAGTTTGGGCATACCTTTTTTGTCACCAATCTTTCTTTGAAATTTTCAACTTTGCCATCTACATTCTACTTTACAATGTAAACCCATCTACATCTAGTTGGCTTCTTTCTTGATAGACATTCAATAATCTCCTCTTTTTTTGTACATTCAATAATCTCCCTTTTTTTTTGTAAAGAGTTCATTCCTCATACATTGCAGCTCTTCAGTTCAAAACATTGAGAACTTCTTGCAAACCATTAGGAATAGCTACAACAAATAAGATTTATAAATGATTTATTTGATTTTGACATATTATTATTTGACATATAATGACCCGTGGGATATTTAACTCTAATTGAAATTTCAGGTTCATATGTAGGCTTAGGAATACCTCTAGTAAGACACTTTGGTAGTTATTTTGTGGGTGGCTCAGGTCAAAAATAGGAACATCCTCAGTAAACAATTGGTGTGGTATATTAATGAGAGCCTTAACTTCTACACTTGATGGACTAACATTCTTTATTTCAGTAGTTCCTTCTTATTCAATATCCTCCAGTTTAATAACCCTTTCCTACTGCACTTCATTTTCTAACTAATTATTAACACCTTCACTAACATCACTGCCATCTAAAAAATGAGAGTCACCTTCTTACTCCCCTTGGAGTTCATAATTAAAAGTTTGAATTTCCTTTTGGTACTCCTGCTAAAGGTCAAACTTAGAAAAATACATTATATCTTCATAAAAGACTACATTCATTATGATAAGCATATGTTTAGTTGGAGGATGATAACACCGGTACCCGTTTTGGTTTGTCATATACCCTAGAAAAACATATTGTAGGGCTCATAAAGCTAGTTTGTTGCATTGATGTTTATGGATATACACAAAGGCTACACATCCAAAAACATGAGGAGGCAAATTTGGTATTGGTGGAGCAGCTACAAGATTAGTGAGGACTTAAAATGGTGTTTGAAATGCAATAGATCGGGATGAAATTCTATTAATTAAATCTATAATAGACGAAAAGCTTCTCACCAATAATTTAATGACATATGAGCTTGAATTAATGAGTCATGAACAACTTCTAGCAAATATCGATTTTTTCTCTCAGCTACGCCATTCTATTGGGGTGTATCCACGCAAGTAATTTGATTAACAATACATTATTCTTTCAAATAATGTTTCAATGCAAAGCTTTCATATTCTCCACCATTATCAAAGCGAAGAACTTGATTGCATTGTACTGAGTTTAAACGATCTTATAGAATTTTTGGAACAATAAATTCACTTCAATTTGCATTTCATTAACCACAACTAAGTCATCCTTGTAAAATCATCAATAAAAGTAATAAACTAAAGACCCACCCAAAGTTAGAATTTTAGATGGACCCCATATATTAGAGTGAATAACCATAAAAGACAAGGGGATTTTATTTGTCATTGATGGAAATGAATTTTGATGACATTTTGCAAATTCACGAACATCACAATAGAAACTAGAGTTATCGATTTTTTCAAACAAAATAGGAAATAATTTTTTGAGACATTCAAAGGATGCATTGCCTAAGCTTTGATGCCATGAGTAGAGTTTAGCTTTAATTTTCTCTACCTTTAAGTCATCCACGACAAATACTTGATATAAATTATCTAAACTACTTGACGTTAAATCCATATAATACAAGCTCCCTCTCTGAATATCATAACCAATCGTCTGCTTTATTTGGATGTCCTTAAAGAGACAAAACTTATGCCAAAAAATTACAATGCAAGATAAGGCTATTGTTATTGAGAAACAAATAAGAGGTTATAATCTAGGGATGGAACAACTAAAACAAAATCCAAAGTGAAGGTATTAGAGAGAGTTGAAAACCCTTCCCCAACAATGGTCTCAGAAATAACAGTAGTTGGAGCCTTCTTTGAATTCTTCTTTTAGGGTGCTTGATTATTGTCCCACCAATCTGGATATCCTATAAGTTCATAACATTGATCTTTAGTATGCCTAATTTAGTTGTCATGAATGCATTTATATGTAGAATTTTCATCACCAGTCGTTGTCTTTGATTTGTTTCCAACCACCATAGCAAACTTCAAGGTTTTTAGATTCTCCTTTCGATGTTTTACGCATATTGCCTCTTTCCGAATCAATCCATAACATCCTTTCAAAGTTAAAATTGATTCCTTCCTTAGAATTTCTCCATGAAACTATTCAAAATCATCATCTAAACTTGCTAGGAAGATATACACCCTTAGTCGTTCAATCAACTTTTGGTATGCTCAACATCTTTGGGATACTTTACGACAATTTTCTCCCAATGATCTAATTTTTTACTTTTATTCAGAGAGGGGTCTCCTACTTTGTTTTGAAATGAATGCCTTTTGGTTCAAGACAAAAACTACAATTCATCACTTCTATCATAAAAGACTTTTGCTAGTGCACTATAGAATTCATAGGCTATGGGTAATTGTAAGTATTGTTTTATAATCTCTAGACTCATAGACGTCAATATACATCTTTAAATTTTTGATTCTCAGCATACCACTTCTTATACACATCTTTAGATTATAAATGTAAATTTAGTTTTGTTTTTGACTCATTTTCAAAGGTTTTTGTCTAATCTAATACCAACTTGAAAAATGACAAAAAGAAGAAAGAAAATACTTTTGTTCACATTACTTTCTTTGAAACTTACTATTCATAATGTACAATAAAAGAAGAAATCTCAGTAATTGATTTTACAACTATAATTAGGAGTCTAAGAATATATTTACATTTTTACATTCCCAACAATTATAGAGAAAAAAACTCAACAATTATAATCTATCATTTAATTGCTTCAAATAAGTCTTTCCAATTAATAAAGCCATAAATTTATAAGCCAAACACCAAATTGAGGTACTTACAGAACAATCATACTCTTTAGAAACCCATGACCTAAAACATTACTAGCAAAAGAAAAGGAAAAGAAACTTATAATGGAGTAAGGAACCTTGACATGGCTAAAGGAGAGAATCTGAGGGAGAAAGGAGAAAGAGACTAATAAGTGCAAGTGGTGAACAATACTAATAGTAAGAGAAGCAGTTGATTTAACTCCAAGAATTTTATCATGGATTTAGGCATGTGTATTCAAGAATTATCTTTCATTGTGATAAAAGAGAAGTTGATCGTGGTTTTAGATAAGTAAGAGAAAATCTAAAAAGGAGCTTAAAGACAGATAGGCAACCGTTTATCGATGCAATAAAATAAACAACTCATAAATAGAGAGGAGAAGAGGAAAAGTATAGAAAAAGTGAATAGACAAGAGCTTGTAAGAAGTAGAAAGTAGAAAAAGATCACATTTTGATTATAAAGAAATTATGGAAAATTATGATAAGAAGGGACAAGTACCAATTTTTAAAAAATATTTTTTTAAAATTAAAAGCATAAAATAATTTTTTTAAATTAGTTCCAGATCTGAGCTACCTAGGCCTAGGCCTACTTGAGGTGTAACTCTTCTAAGCAAACTAGTTAAACCTCGGGTTGGTCTGGGCCTGGGCCATCTCTAATGATAGTGAGGCCCATTTTTATTCTCAAATTGTAAAAATAATAATGTGATCACATAATATTTAATTAACAGATGAATAATTTTATCAAATTTTTAATTTAATATTTATTTTTAATATTTTGAAAATATTAAGATTTATATTAAACAATTCAAATTATTAAAGTTTAAATTATATTATGATAAATATTAAAATATAAAATGTACTTTTATTTTAAAGTTTAATTTTAACATTTTAATGTGTATAAGGTCAAATTAAAAATCGAAAAGAACTTGAAGGATAAATTTAATCCTTTTGTTATTAAAAATTCAAATCAAGTTTTTGACCATTTGAAGAGGTTCCTAGATGCTAAATGGACTGAACTATTAATTGAATTATCTCGTTTGCTGGAGTGACAATTTCTTTTGATCAACGACTAGATTGTAAGAACCGTAATAAAAAACCTACCTTAGAACATTCGTATTTCCCTTTACAGCATCTCTTCTTAAATGCTAACGTCACACATGTCTGATATGTAATCCAATTTATTGACTAGGAATGGCAGAAAGTTACCAATATGTCACCCAACCTTTTTTCGTGTGAAAAATGAATAGAAAAAAAAAACTAAAATAACATAGCACTGAGTTCAAGTTGAAGCCATATGGACAAGTATGCTAAAAGAAAAAAATTGACTAATTAGAGTTACATCATTAAACCGTTGTCTTTTTATGTAACCCAACTTACACAGTCAATGATTCATCTCCGGTAATTAATGTTGGGGTCAATTTGCCTGCAAAGCTGAAGTAAACGCCACCCACCTGATCCAAAAAAACAAAATGTTTGAGAGTCAATCAAAATGTTTTTTTAAAATGTAAATGGATACTGCAAAATGTTCACACCAAATTTAAATTTGAATGATAATATTAATAACTATAATATACTTTTTGTTATTTTTAATTATCACTTATAACGTAATTATTTAGGTGAAGTGTTGTACATATAAAATTGTCACGATATTTGAGATTAATGATATAATTGAACATAATGATTGATTATAAAACAACCTTTCTAATAATTAAGGATAAGGCTGCATATTACTAAATTTTCTTAAACTCCACGTCTTAGCAGAATTTCTATTGAATATTATTGTTGTTGATTGATTTTGATTTTTTTTATCAAACATAAAGGCTTTTTAGATTTTTAAGATGCATAGGATCTAAATAGTAATGACAAAATACATGACATGATTGTCTTTTACCCTAAATTAAACATCAAACATAAATCATTTCATAAGTATAAAAACAATGCTTTTAAACTTCAAATTCTATCAAAACTTCAATAGAGTATAATTCAATATTAAAATATTTTCAGGGTTTTTTAAATAAATATATCACTAATTATGGATCAAATATGAAAGTAATATTATATATATTTATTTTTCAATATTAATATGATATATTAATAAATCAATCTATTTTACATGCCACTTCTATGGTTTATTAATTTCAATCACCTCCATTTGAAGTGATTATTTATGTGCAAAAAAATTAACATATGCGTCTTTGACCAATACTAAAAATTAATTAAAAATTTTGCAGAAATTTTAGATAATTATGAAGGTTTTTGAGAAAAATTTAAATTGTAAGAGGTTTTAACGAAAAGTGAGAAACAAAAAAAAAGTCTATTTTAAATTTATGGAGATGACTTTATCAAATTACTAGGACTTTCTTTCCAGCAGTCACACTCTCATTAAAAAGAAAAGAAAATCTTAAAGGTATGTTTAATTAGGTGGTTATTAATAGAATGAAATGGAATGTCATACTATTTCATCGTTTGTAAAAAAGATTTATAATGAAATGAAATAAAATAGGATGAAAAAGAAGAGTTTCATATTACATTTCATGGAATAGAATAGAAAGGAACAAAAGGGTTTTACATTACATCTCATTTCATCATAAACAATAAAAATAAGTTACCTTGGATTTTGGAGGTTTAGGATGGAATGTAAAATGATAAACAATATTTCACTATATTACATTATGAACCTTTCTTCCAAACAACATTTTACTATATTACATTATGAACTATTTCATCTCTCCCAAACAACAGTTTTTCAATATTACATTTATTTACATTCTATTCTGAAAAATCATTGAAGGTAGTAGTTTCACAAACTCTTCGATTTGACCGCAGTTACTTGTAAGGTTCTGTTGTATCAACAATTGTTAATTTTTCTGTACCAAATGAAATAGAAAAATAAATACGAAATTAAACATCTCAACACTAAAAATTTAGTAATGCAATTTGTCACACTTTGCCTACGTCTACGGGACCCTCACCCAATTTAATACTTTCACCGAAGTACAATATATTTATCAAAGGCTTTACTGAGTTGACACCACTCAACTCGTGATACTATCTCTCAACTTTACTTTTTATGAAATAATTTCATACCCAATAGTACGACCGTCTTGTACTAACCTCAACAGAGAATTTACACACACTGTTTAACAATAAAGACAATTTAGCAAACAACTTAACTGATTAATATAACAAGAAACAAAAATGAAAATACTTGAGATATAGAGAAACATTTGAGATAGAGAGAAACAACTTTCCGATAAATTTAATTCCTTCCAAGACCGACCTGAAAGTTGTTCACCAATTAATTTGTTGTAGTTAGTTACTGGGATTTTTCTGCTTTATTTTCAACCATGAATCATCAAAGACGGCCAACAAATACAACACAAGATTGATGTTGAAGAATTGAAGAGCAATATTCAGAGCAACCAGAAAAACATCAACGATAATAGCCCCAAGACAAAAACATAACATCCACTCTAGATGATCATTTCTTTTTGCAATCAACAAGAGTAACTTTCGATAAACTGCAGCCCTCACACAAACAACCTTGGGTTACGTAAGAAACTCAATAGAATCCCAACTCACATAAACGTCTTCAGTAGTAGACATAAACTATAGACTTAATAGACAAACAAATTAGTTGCACCACCATCAAAAGCACTAAAGATTGTCGTCGATTAACACCCCAAAAACACTCATGGAAAAGACACAAAATCCATACCAAAAAGAACTTTTCCACCATGCAAAAATTTCAATGGTACTCCACTCTTCATCAGCCACATAATCCATCATACTTCTTGTCAAGATACATATTAATTAAGGATAGGACTCTATCACAACTAGAATATTGTCACCAATAGCTTTTTGAATCTAAGTCATTATCCAATTAATATCTTATATGTCCAATTAATAAATAAGATGCCAACACTAAATAAAAAGATATATACTATAAATCTTAAAATCTCTCCCTTTTTGGCATTTTTGTCACAACCTTTAAGCTCCCTCTAAATAACATAATTGGACATATAAATATTGAATCCACAATACTCCCTCTCAATTTAAGATTCAACAACAAAAGCACAAGTCAAGCATAAACTACAAATCCATTCTCCCCCTTGAGACAAAAAGATGCTAAAAAGTATGACGAATAGTCACGTATATACCTTGAAATCTTCCCCTGAATGGAACATTCACCATAAACAATTTGATGTCTCCCCCTGGGACAAAACATTGTTAAAACGAAGAATGCCTTCAACACAATTAATCTCAACAAATATAGAAACATAAAAATCAGTAGTAGGTTCAGCGGAAGAATTATAATCACGTCAAGATGACAATTTACCATTAGTCAATACATATGGCAACATATCATTACTTACTTCAATTCTATGTTCATAATGTTGATCAAATTCATAAACTCCAGCAAATAAAGATGAATCTTACTAGTGTAGTGAGAGAGAGAGATACCCAAGAGAGAGACCCACACTGATGAGAGACCTGAAGAGTCTCCGATGGAACCAAATAGAAGTCACAATATAAACTACTAAAAAGATGGACGACAATGGCAACATAAAAACTGAAGAACTAAAGAAGACAATTTTTTAAAAGAACACAAAAAAACTTCAAAAATGTAAAATTCATAGTCCCTGTGCCCTTTGAAGAAATTCAAACCTGACCTTATTCCTCATCATATTATCTTTGTCATCGGTTTTTTTTTTCTGAAGTAACTGATTTATCCTCTGTCTGAACAGTTTCTTCACAAGCAGTAATTAATTATGAATTTAGACAATTTCTTGTTTTTCCTTCATAATATCTTTGTGCCTGTAATTGACCTTTTATAATCCAAGTGTGCTTCGGTACTATAGGCTACTGCTGAAATTTTAATGGAGAGTGTTTAAATTTTCAAATTTGACCCATTTGAAACATCATTTGTAACATCTTGTAGTATTTCGACCTTATGTGTCCAATAACTCCACAAAAATGACAAGTGGGTACAAACCTTCGATTCTTTCTCGAAATTTCTTCTTGGATAGATTTGGATGTGTCATCTTTCTCGTCATTATACTTAGAACATTCACCTTTATAGCCAATGCCTTAAAGATCCCCTTAACCTTACCGATTTTCATTAAATTTTCTAATTTTTTTATGCCTCCATTCAACATCCTCAATCCATTTTCGGTACTTACTAGTTTCAGTATAGCTTTACCAAGCTCATCTAAAGTTGACATCAATTTATTCTCTAAATCTTGAATAGTATTCTTCATAGAGAAGTTTTCTTCCTTCAACCTTTCATTCTTCCTATATGTTTTCACCTAGTTTTTGTACATTAATTCGTAAGCCTCGTAAATGTTCTCCTTTTTATCACCTGAACCACTTTCATTATTATCATAATCTGAGATCAAGCCTTGAGCTGATTGGTCTACGTTTATCTCCAAATTTTCTGATTTACTCCCTTTTCGTCTTCAATGACTTCCTTCTCAGTTGCTGTTAAGCAAGTAACTGGGCTTTTGTTGTACAAAGTAACTAACGCAACACTATTCACAAATTTTTCTTTACTTCTGGACTTGTTATCACTCCAAGTGTTTGTATAGGATTTTCCTTTTCTCTTCTTCAAGATGTTAACATACTCCGCTTGAACATGCCCGAAGCCTTGACATTTATAACATTGAATTATCTTTACTTTTCTTTCACCCGTTTGAGTTTTGGCTTATTGTTTTAAGTTGTTGTTCAATGAGCTCCCACTGTTTTGCCTACACTCGGGTCTGTCCTTTTTCACTCTCTTTAGCTACTTTCTGAACTCTCATGTTAATAGCTTCATATCCTCATTCTTGTCGAATTCATTTTCTATATCATTCATACGTTTTCTAGTTTCAGCTTGTAGTGTCAATCCTTTGCTCATTTGTTGTTTACCCCTTAACAAATTCATCTCAAAATTAGTCAAAATTCCAATTACTTTATCCAACGACAAACCATTGATGTCATGAGTTTGCTCGATTACTGCTATTTTCGAAATGAAGCTCAGAGGTAATAATCTCAATGTCTTTTGATTAGTTTTAGATTATAGTATTTCTTCCCAAGTTGATGAGCTTAGTTTGCTATATCACACAATCTTTCATGCAAGTCCCTGATAGTCTCATTTTCATCTATTTTCAGTTCTTCAAATCTCACAGCTAACATTTGAAGTTTTGACTCTATCACATACTTGGACCCTTCATGAATAGTTTGCAAAGTATCTCATGCTTCTTTAGCCTATTCATAGGCTGATATCATTGAGAAACGTCCTTCATCAACACTGAAAATTTCAAGCAAGCTTATGAGTTTCCAAGTGCTCTTTCTTCTTCAGCTCTTATCCATTCAGATAGATCTTTTAAAATTTTCTCTCCCTTATTGTTAGTAATTATCGGATGTGTCTAGCTATGTAACACCGAGTTCCATGCTCTTATTCCTTGTGTCTAAATAAAGACTCTTATCTGTGATTTCCATGCAGGAAAATTGGAATTGTCCAATAACGGTGACCTGATAATTGATACTCCTTCTCTTATGGATATAATTGCGAAACTCAGATCCACACCAACTTGCTACCAAGTTTTGAATCGATGACCTTGCTCTGATACCAATTGAAAAACTGTAAAGGGTATTAGTTTTGCAAACTCTTCAATTTGACCGCAGTTACTTATAAGGTTCTGCTGCAGTTACTTGTAATTGTATCTGTCGATTACTAGATATAAAGTAACTGTATCTACAACTGTTAATTTTTTTGCACCAATTGAAAATAGAAAAATAAATATGAAATTAAACAGATCAACAGCAGAAATTTAGTAATGCAGTTCGACACTCCTTATCTACGTTTATGGGGCCCTCATTTAGCTTAATATTTTCACCAAAGTACAATAGATTTACCTAAGGCTTTACTGAGTCGACACTACCTAACCCATGACACTATCTCTCAACCTCGCTTCTCGTAAAAGAATTTAACTCCTAATAGTATGATCGTGTCGTACTAACCAATGGAACGGATTTCGTACCATTCCGGTCAGTACCGGCCAGAAACCGGTACGAAATCATAAACGTTGATACCGGGGTCAAATTCCGCCTGGTACCAGCGTTTACCGGACGGTACTAACCAGAACCTTAGATTTTGTCCAATACCGCAAAATTCTGGAAATTGCAAGGACTAATTTGCAATTTCTGGAAAATTTAACCCTAACCCCCCCCCCACCGGCTTCTGGATTCTTCTTCGGCCTCCTCTCTCCCATGCCGCACTTCTCCTCTCTTCGCTGGTGTCTCTCTCCGTGTCTCGCGACTCTCGCCTGGCAGTCGTCGTCTCCTCGCCGTTGACGTCTCGTCCGATTCTCCAGTCCTCCTTCAAGTCTTCGACGTTTCTCCCTTCGAGACTTCGACGGATCGATCTCCTTGCTGCTCCTAGTTGCCTTCTCCTCCGTCCTCCTCGTCGTCAAGGCACCACACGACCACCGAAGAAAGACCCGACCCTCAGACGACCCTCACCGAAGACCCGATTGTTTTGGGTGTATGTTTTTGAATTTGTGATTGATTTTTAATGGAATTTTGTTGTTGATTGCTTCTGTGATCCTAGGTGTTGTTGTTGATTTGGTGTTGTTGTTTGATAGAGGTGGATTTGGGAAAAATCCTAGGTTGATTTCGAATGATGGTGGATTTGGGGAAAAATCCGAATGTGTGAAGTTGAAATTCACATTGAATTTTGTCATTTTGCCTTATGGAAGTACCGAATGTGTGAAATTAAAATTGATTGGTGATTGGTATTGTTGGTCTGATTGAAAATTAAGTTTGGAATGGTGAATTGGT
>JANZLD010000003.1:23984639-23999269 GCA_026413575.1 Erythroxylum carthagenense | reverse complement strand
AGACAGATGCAAAAATACGTATACATAATACGTATGAGAGGAACTGTACACATCCTATCGGTGACGGGATGTTACAATTTACCTGTGCATTTAGCACACGAAGCAAAACTAGCTATTCCAGTTTAATATTGATGGATATATCCATTTGAGAGGTAATTCAAATTCAAAAAATTGTAATTGAAATTATAAAATGTTTTAACTATTACATTGTAATAACCATATTTTCTAATATAGTTATTTGCATCATTTGAAGAAAAATTCCAAAAACAAGGCTGAAGTTGAAGGTTTCATATATAATGCTTATTTAGTGGAGGAAGTTAGTACATTTTGTGGACATTATTTTGCGCCACACGTTCACACAAGAGAAAGAAAAGTTCCTCGTAATGACGATGGGGGAGGAACGAGTGATGTTGATGGTAACATATCCATTTTCACATATCCTAGGTGAGCATATGGACGTGCAACAAGAAGAAAGTTAACAGAGTAAGAAATTAAAGCTGCCCATGGTTACATTTTATTGAAATGTCAAGAGGTTCAACTTTTCGTGCAGTAAGTTGAATATTATTATATCGGTTTTCAAATTTTGTCTTGCTCATAAATAGAATACATAATAATGTAATTAGATTATACAAGGCATTGTTACAGGAGATCAAGCCAGATGGCACACAAGATGAAGTAAATAATGAGGTTGGACGACACTTTGCACGATGGTTCGAGAGATATGTAAGTTTCCACTTACAAATATTCTCATAATTGAATTATAAGATTTAAGTGTTGAAATAAGCGAATGTACTCATTAATATGATAATTTATTTTTATGTAGGCCTTAGAAAATCTAATCGAGAACAAGTTCATTTGTGATCTTGCTAAGAGACCTCTGCGAACTATTAAATTGTATTCGGTGTATTTCATTAACAAATACAAATATCATACAGAATCTCATGGTCATAGAATGGTAATAATAAATAGTGGAGTTTTCATATAGGGAAAATTGATGGATTACTATGGTAAAATCATTGAGATACTTGAAGTTGAGTACCCTGCTTGCCAATCAAGTGAATTGTGATATTTAAGTTTGATTGGTTTGAACTGACTCCAAATGTTGGAACAAAAGTGCATAGCCGATACAATCTTGTTGAAATCAACAACCGTAGAAGATTGAGACAATTTGAACCTTTCGTTTTGGCTATGCAAGCGAAACAGGTGTGATATGTCCCTTTTCTTAGCATACGATGAGATAAGTCTGATTAGTTGGCGGTTTGCAAAGTTAAACCTAGAAGTGTTTTTGAATCATATGGAAAAGGAGAAAAGAGAATTAAAAGTGAAGTGTTTTAGAAAGATGCTTATTTTATAAATGCATCTGTGACATATGATGATAATGAACATTTGAACGATCCATCAAACCAATATGTTGAAATTTCATTTGGAGAGAAGGAAGATGGTCAGAGATCTAAAGAGGAGCTGGATTTTTATTCTTATTCTTCAGAAAATGTAGATGATTGTAATTTACAATTTATGATAGCGATTAATTTGTGTATGTAGTGGAATATTTTATTTCCTTTTACAAGGAAGATCATTTCAAACTTTTCAATATATTCTATCAAATATTTAATTCAAATTCTTAATCAAGGAATGTCGATTTGGCGTTTGGTTCCGGATGGTAATAATTAATTCCGTTGGGAGGAATGTGGTAAAATTGTCCCTGTCGAAGGAATAAAGGATGCATTAACTATAACATCCCATTACTTGTGGGAGGGTTAGGATAGTAAATGTGAGTGATTAATGAGAGGCTTAAAAAAATGCTTCTTTATGCTCATGCATAATATGCCATACACTTATACTTGCATAGTAAATTTATCTGCACATGAAAATAATTGTACATGCATTCATGAATAATTCCAGGTATAATTGCATTGATTTGTGAATTATAAATGTTTGACACGAGAAATATTAGTGATTAGTGGGGGTATGGTATTTGTGAATTTTGGAGAAATTAGGAATTTTTTTTTGGGAATTGTAGAAAATAGGAAAAAGAAATTGAAAGAAGCTTTAGAGATAGTTTGATTGTAAAGATGAAAGTTAAGGGAGTTAGTTTCAAAAGAAACTAAGTTAGAGATTAGGTAGTGGGAAAGTGACAAGTGTCACTTAGGCTTTTGTACTCTTGCTAGAAGTAGGTTACTATTCTTGGAGAGGTGACAGGTTAAGTCTTGTCTAAGTTCCTCCTTCATTATGATCTTCTTCAAATTTTTCTTCCCATACACAGAGTTTTCCATCAAATACCTTCTGAGAGACTTCTATGCTTTTCTTTTCCTTCACCAAACCCACTTTGCCATTTGTGTTCTCTACCCTAAGCAAAAACTAGAAGCTGTTCATTGTACTCAGTGGAGTACGTAAAACGTGTGGAGTTTAGGGCTTGAAGATTTTGGAGTTTTCAGCAGGTAAGTGGTGAAGAAATCCTTTAGAGTTGAGAATTTGTGAAATAAAGTTGATAAGTTACTGTCATTTGCATAGAAAATGACATTTTACACGTTTGTTCATAAATACTGTGTTGTTGGGGGATGAAAAATTTGGTTATAGTGCTAATTTAGTGGTTTGAATGATCATGAGAGATTGGGTGTTGTAGAATATTGAAAGGTTGAAAATCTGGAAAATGATCACTGAGTGTATTTCAGTCTGTTAGTCATAACGTTTCCTCTAGTTACCCAAACGAGAAGATTCTTAATTTGGATTAAACTAGAGACATATGGCTACATTTCTTATGAAGACATCGAATTTCAGTTCTGTCTCTAAAAGTCTCAAAATTTCATAAAGTTATGAAGTTGGTCCAGTACGTTGGTGTGTGAATGGAAAATTCGTCTTCGGACTTTAGGGGAAAATTTGGGATTGATATAAAGGGATTTTAACCAAAATGCCTCTGGGAAGTTATAGATCTTTCTTTTATCTTTCCAATGGTATATAGTATGAAAATTTTAGACATCGGAGTCAAAATTTATGATCCTTATAAGTGGAGACGTTTTGGGGAAGAAATGAGATGGAAGAAAATGAGACGGAAGAAATGAGATGGAAGAAATGAGATGGAAGAAAATGAGATGGAAGAAATGAGACGGAAGAAATGAGACGGAAGAAAATGAGACAGAAGAAATGAGACAGAAGAAAATGAGACAGAAGAAAATGAGACGCAAGAAATAAGATGGAAGAAAGTAAGAAGATAAAAGTAAGACGATAGAAGTAAGACGATAAAAGTAAGACGATGGAAGTAAGACGATGGAAATAAGACGATATAAAAGTAAGACAATTGAGGACAAAAATAGGTTGGAGTCTTTTGGTCATAACTTCTTCTCTAGACATCCAAATGATCTGATTCTTGAACCATTGAATTTGTAAGACATTGATCTAAATCTCCACTCAAGAATCATAGCCCTCTGAAATGAATTGAGAAAGATTAAGTGAAAAAGTAGAACGGGTACAGTGAGGGTACTCCTAAATAGTATGAACTGGTGTTATTCTACAGAACGTACTTTAATATTTTGATAATATTTTGATCTGTAGGATTCCAATTAAGGTGATTTTTAATTTGGAGTAAACTAGAGAAATAGAGATATAAATATCATGAAGAAGCTTAATCTTGATTCAGTTTATAAGGTGTTCAGTTTCTAGATGGAAGTTGTATATAGTAAAGTGTTTTTGATTAAGAACAGTCCGAAAATGTTTGAGGTATATCTTCCATATTACTGAACTAAATTGAGTGATTTTGGTGTCAATAGAAAGATAAGACATAGAGGAACATTTTTATAGAAGAGATATGAACAAATTACCTTATTTTCACCTTCTGATTATATCTGAATAGTAGACCTGAAAGGGTGTTTTGGAAAGTCTGAAAGTAAGCCAGTGAGTAATGAATTGTGATTTCAATGGTTCTAGTAAGGCATAAACCTAAGTGTTAGTTATACTTAGATGAGTTTTGGGTATGGGGATAGTGTTTTGAAAAATTTATGGAGTGATACCCAAGATTATCATGAACATGCATTGTACATAATTCATTTCATACATGTGCATTATTAAATACTCTTAATGGTGCAAATTGTGATATCGTGTATGCTATTTATTATAAAGGAGCAACTGGAACGTCAACTTCTAGACGTTGCCGGATCTTCCAGGTATTAGCTTCGGGAGCAACCTATGAGTAACCTAGATGGTCTCACTTAATTACTTGTTTGCCTAATTCATGTTTTGAATGATAAATGAATGTATGTGATTGTAGATTCCGGACAGAAGGTCCGATGATTGTGTAAGGTAGATTGAGACAATGAAGTGCGGAATGTATGTGAATGTGAAGACCTATGTGCTTATAATATGGTTGATTGTGATACATGCATTCCATACATGAATGCATAATCAGATAATGGCAGTTGTGACCAGAGTAGCCACCGATTAGAGCTTAAAGCTCAATAAGTGAAATTGAGCCTCGAGCTCACAAGTGATTCAGAGCCTTAGGCTCAACATTTAATGAGCCCTATATGGGACAGTTCAGGCACTCGGTCACAATAACGTAATAATAAAAAAAATGTCTCATAAGTATTTCATATGCATCTTGTTAAGTATGTTTGATTGAATGAAATGCAGAATTGCTTATGCTTAAGTGAAGACGTGTTACTCATGTGAAATGCCAAATTGTGAAATAGTTGTGATATGAATTGATGTGTTGCATGAATTGAGTGAACCATCGATGATGGTTACCTCATTGAGTTTACAAAACTCACCAAAATTGCAACGTTGTCTTTTCAGGACCGAGAGATGACTTTGGCTACTGAGGGGCTCTATTGCCGTGTAGATTGTGAATTGACAAGAGAAGTCATAGCTCAAAGGTCGGTCAACTGGGGTTTTTGGATGGATTAGATAGATTTGATATATTTTCTTCTTTCGTTTAGTGCTTTTGTACTAGGTTTTGTTAATATACATGTAGTAAAAATTGGAAAGACACAATGTAGATTTTAGATTTTGAGAACTGAAATAAGGCATAGTTGGTTTCAAAAATATTGTGATTTCTTCTGATGCTTTATAAGTGATTTATGATACCATGCCATGAGAAGAGAGTGTAGTGATTAAATGTAGCATGCCCTTATCCTAGGGTATGTGTCAGAACGACCTCTGGGCGTCCAAGTGTGTATTCTGGGATAAAGGGGCGCTACATTTAAGTGGTATCTGAGCATGGTTTGGTTTGGCATCTGTTGGGACATATAGGAATGTTAAGCATAAAATATCGTGAAAAATGTGGATAATGATTGAAGTTATTATTTGTTATAGGTCATCCGCTCTAGGTGATCAGATTGATCAACCAGCTGATTAAGGATCGGTAGGAGCCAGAAGGGAGTCCTCGGTACCACGATCGGAGGAGATGCCTCCTAAAGTTCCCGAGAGAAGGGAGAGGAGCTATAATAGGCTACGAAAGTAGGGAGCTGTGGATTTTTATGGCAGCACAGACCCTGCGGAGGTCGAGGGATGGTTAGAGAGGACAAAAAGGGTATTCGATCAGATGGACTGCGAGCCTGATGAGAGGTTCGACTATGTAGTATCTTTACTGTAGGGCCCAGCTTACCAGTGGTAGAAGACTGTCCTAGGCAGTACCACCAGGCCTTGCCAATTGAAGTGGGAAGACTTTCTGAGGGTCTTCATGTAGGATCTGGGCACTGCGTGGGATAGCCCTCCGGGTATGCACCACCTCAGGGGGCCCGCGATCCCAAGGTATTGTCCTCTTTGGTTCTTGAATGAGTCACCACTCGAACTCAAGACCTCAAGGTTTTGTTGCACTTAAGTGCACGCCTCTTACCATTGAGCTTTTTGACCAGCTGACCATTTGTCACGAGAAATGATATTGCCTTCATCATCTGTTGGTATACATGGACCATTCTCGATGATATCCCAAAGATCAATATAAGTGGATTCTATAAAGAGACGCATCCTGTCCTTCCAATAATGATAATCCTCACCATTAAATGCAGGAGGTCTTGTAACCGAGGCACCTTCAACTATAAAAACATGTGATTCAGCCATATATCTTTGTCCTTACTTTGTGACAGTGTTTCTTGGAAACCTCTCTCTAATACCAACTGAAGTAAATCACTTGTTAATATAGAAATCAGATATGATATGTAAACTACACAAGAAGGGGGTTGAATTGTATAATCTTTTCGGAAATATTAATCTTTTGAGATTTCTTGAATTTCTTTATGAAAATTAAAATGATTACTAAAACACTTTGCTAAAGTTGATAGATAATGCAATCACAAGTAATATTATCTACTCATCTAACAACAAGAAAGTTAAAAGATAAGGGTTAGAGAATAGATGCTACAATTTTATACTGGTTCACCCCAAATCTTGAGCTACGTCTAGTCCTCAGAGTTTGTTTAGGATTTCATTATACTCTTCAACTTTACAAGTATTCTTTTTATACTTGCAGAGCCTCTTCGGGTCTCTCTCACAAAGTATTCTTTATCTGCGGTATTAGCCTCTCTAGACTCTAGCCTTTCTTTCTCTCTCTAAGAAAAGTATTTTTGAGCTTCACGTTACAGATGTATTCACTCACTTCTTTCGTACTTTAAATACAAAATTTTTCTATTGTAAAAACGATAAAATGTAATCTTAGTCTTCGACTAGAACTAGTATTTATAGCCTAAGTCTCTAATTGTCTTCTTGAAAAACTACTTCTTGAATCTTCTAGAAACGGTTATTAGTTAATTCCTATAACTAACTCTAATTAATTAACTGATTGAGGTTCTAGAATATCTTCCTTTTGTATCATCTAGAATAATTCTTCTTTTGTTACTACGTTTCGTCTATTATTCCACTTCGTCTGTTATATCACTTCGTCTGGTGTCGCGCTTTATCTGGTGTCGCGCTTTATCTGGTGTTACGCTTCATCTAATGTCATGCTTCGTCTAGTGTCGTGCTTCGTCTAGTGTCACACTTCGTCGGTTGTTGCGCTTCGTCTAGTGATGATATATTGTCTGTTGCTGACGTATTGTCTGTTGTAGATATATCATTTGGGGTTGACCACGCACCTTCTGAATTGACTAAGTGAAACTTACATTTTTCTGCACACTTAACAAACTCATCAAAACAGTTCATACATTTCTAAGATTATTATTATTTGATTGTCATCAAAATTAATGGAAGTGAAGTCCTCTTGACTTAACAATTCCTCACCTCCTCCCCCTCCGACTCACAGAGATGATGCTGATTTTATTGGTGACGTGCAACTTGCTCAAATGGTTGGTGATGCTAGCCGACCTTCGGGAGGGAAAGAAACGGTATCTCTAAATTTTAGGGAATGGATGATTACTGAGCATAGAAAGTGCCCCCTTCCTGACCTAAAAATCCGGGAGGTATCAGGGAGAGCAATCATGACTCAAATTCTAATTGGTTTGCTGCCTTATCTGGTAAGGAAGATTTCCATGGTCCAGAGATGGGGGATTTCGCTGTGGGTTCTAATCTAGAGATAGTTAATAGAAAGAAAGATGGTTTACTAAGCAAAAATAAGGGGAAACAAATTATAACTAGGCCTTAAGGCCTATCAAAGCCCAAAACAACTGGTGCTATCGTTATTGGGGAGACCCGGGATAGTTTTGTTGGTCCCTCAGTAGTGGGCAAGGATATCACTTTTAAGCCTTGTCCAACCATACATATAGACCACGCCCTAATTAAGGAAGTGGCCCAAGTCATGCAGAAAACTTTTACTGATAAGTTCAATTTTAATCCTCCTAATCTGATCAATATGGATGTTATTCCTATGGGTGAGCATACTAGTGATCCCCCTGATATAGGTCTTAGGATACCCCCAAAAGGGGTAATATTGCCAACTCCACTTACTTTTCTTAGGAACAATAATCATGTGACCATGGAGGCGTTAGCTTTGTAGGAGGAAGAGATTATTCCTAAGACGATTATATAAGCAACTATTGTAGGGTTTCCTATTCAAGGAGATGCAAATAGCATACAAGGATAAGTCGTGTGTCGACTATGATACTTTCCAACTATTTCTTTTCTATTATTTTAATTAATGTTAGATTACAACATTATCAATTGGAATTGCCATGGAGTAGGAAAGAAAGAGTTTTCAGCTGCAGCAAAGGATGTTATACGCTTTCATAAACCATCTTTTTCTTTGTTTCAGAAACTCATGTTTCTAAGCAATGAGCTGATGTTGTGTCTAAAGCTTTAGGGTTTGATTCTTTTTTAAGAGTTGATACAATTGGCTTTGTGGGTGGCATTTGGGCTCTATGGAATTCTATCATCATTAAGGTCTCTATTCTCTATTTGCATTACCAGTGCCTCACTTTGCTAGTTAATTTACCCAGTGGTAGGCATTGGATCTGTTCTGTAGTCTACACTAGTCATGTTGAAAGTATCAAAGATGATCTTTAAAAGCATCTACTTGAAGTTGGCGATTCTATCTCTCTTCTTTAGCTAGTTCATGGAGACTTCAATGACTATCTACATCTGGGTGAGAAGAGGGGTGGTGTGTTTCAATACCATAATGTGGCTCGATTCCAAGCTCGAGTGGACTCTTGTGCTCTTCTTAATCTTGGGTTCAAGGGCCAGCTTTTTACTTATGCCAGGAAGTTTCATGGAGTTTTTACTACTCACGTAAGGCTTGATCAGGCGTTTTCTAATGATGCTTAGAGGATTTTATTTCCTGAAGCTTTAATTATTCATCTCCCCAGGACAATCTCAGACCATAACCTAATTTTTGTTAAGCTATATAACCTTGTTCCTGACCCAAGTAGAAGATTGTTTCATTTTCAAGCAGCTTGGCTCTCGCATGCTGACAATCCTCAAGTTGTTAGGGATTATTGGAGTCCGTTTTAGGACTCCGTGGTTAAACATTATTGATTTGGTTGTTACTGCTTCCAAGAAATTTAATTCCAACGTCTTTGGAAATATTTTTTGTAGGAAACGTCATGGCAGACCCAATAGGAACTTATCCTAGAGAACCTTTAACAAGATGGAGCTATGTCTGGGAATGGCCAGAATCAAGCAAACACAATATTATTTCTGAATGAAAAAATATCCTTCAAAGTATATAGAGGGTGCCTATTTATAGGAAAACTTCCTAACTTCATGTCCTAAAGAAGAAACTAAATAAAAGGAAACAAATCAATCCCTAAAAGGAAATAAAATAAACTTAGAAAGTTGTTGACTAAATAACCTTATTTTAAGCAAAACAAAAAGGAAACTAATTAAAACATGGACTAAACATGTTGGACCTTATGGATCACGTCCTTATCCTTATTTTTAAGTGACAAATACTTGTCACATGGTATTTTAAGTGAGTTCTCCCAATTGGATTCCATGTGGACCTTTAGACACTTTATATTGGGCTTCAAGGAGTAAGACAATGCCTTTTGAACCTTTATGAGATGAAATCTGACTCAACAATATGGGCTCTATCTCTTGAAGGTCTTGGATTAAACAATTCAATGCTTACTTCATTGTTTTGGGCTTAGCTCTTGTCATTGGGCCTCCAACATCTTATAATGGATCTTTATTAACATTAGACTTGAATGTTGAGCCTTTGATATGGGAATTTCGTTCATCTCCTTGCCTTGAACATTCAGACTTCAAATCTGATCCAATTTTAACTCCTAAGTCTCCTTTGGCAGGCTCATGTTCATGCAAGTCACATCCTAGGCTTCTTTGAGGCGAATCACGCCATGGATGCTTCTCTTCTTGTCTTTCATATGCCCATGGTTCTCTATCATTCCCTCCCTCCTCAAAAGGATTCGTCCTCAAATCTGCAGCATCAAAGAGGGATAAATCAGATAAATTGAATGTAGCACTGACATTACCATAGGAGCTAGGCAAATCAATTTTATAAGCATTATCATTAATCCTTTCTAAATCTTGAGATGACCTTGGTTGTAGCTTAGATTTCCTTTGTTTTGGAAACCTCTCTTTCTCAAGTGCACCCAAACCCAATAACCAGGTTCAAATATAACAAGCCTTTGGCTTTTATTGGCTTGCTTTGCATATTGTTCATTTCTCCTCTCAATGTTGGCTCTAACTTTAGCATACAACTCCTGCACAAATTTAGCCTTTTTCATACTGTCAGGTTAGTAAACTCATTAGAAGGCAATGGAAGAATTTCCAAAGGAGTCAAAGGATTAAACCCATAAATAATCTCAAAAGGAGAAAATTGAGTCGAAGAATGAAGAGCACAATTATAAGCAAACTCAATGTATGGAGACACTTTTCCTAATTCTTCAAGTTCTTTTGGATGATCGCAAGCCTTAATGTCGTCAAAGTTCTATTTACCACTTCAGTGTGACCATCCATTTAAGGATGTGCAACAGTAGAAACATGAGTTTAGTGCCAAGTTTATTCCATAGAGTTCTCCAAAAGTGACTAAGAAATTTCACATCTTTATGACTCACAATAGTCTTTGGCAACCCATGCAATCTTACAACCTCTTTAAAGAATAAGTCAGCAACATAAACAACATCATTGGTTTTAGAACAAGCAATAAAGTGAGCAATCTTGCTAAATCGATCAACCACCACAAAGATACTATCCTTTCCACTAGATGATCTAGGCAATCCAAGCACAAAGTCCATAGATATATCAACCCAAGGATGAGAGGGGACAGGTAATGGAGAATATAAACCATGTGATTGAACCTTAGATTTTACATGCCTACAAGTAATACATTTAGCACAAATAGAAACAATATCTTTTCTCATGTTAGGCCAATAAAAATGTTCATGCAAAAGAGCTAAAGTTTTCTCAACACCAAAGTGACCCATCAATTCACCACCATGTGTCTCTCTAATAAGTAATTCACGCATAGAGCAAGATGGAATGCAAAGTATATATTTTTTGAATAGAAATCCAGCAAATCTATAGAAATTATCATTACCATGTTTTTCACAAGATTTCCAAATTTCTACAAAGTCACGATCAAATTCATACATGCCTTTCAACATCTTAAAACCAAGTAATCTAGCATGCATAGAGCTAAGAAGAGAGTATCTCTTAGAAAGAGCATCAGCCACAATGTTTTCTTTTCCTTGTTTATGTTTAATAACATAAGGAAAAGTTTCAATAAATTCCAGCCACCTAGCATGTCTCTTGTTCAATTTACCTTGGGACTTTAGAAATTTCAAACTTTCATGATCAGAATGAATGATAAATTCTTTTGTCCATAAGTAATGTTGCCAAGTCTCTAAAGACCTTTTTAAAGCATACAGCTCTTTATCATAAGTGGAGTAATTCAAAGCAGCAGCACCTAGTTTTTCACTAAAATAATCAATGGGTTAGAATCTTGCATTAAAACAACAACAATTCCTATTCTAGAAGCATCACATTCAACCTCAAAAACTTTAGGAAAATAAGGAAGAATAAGAAGAGGAGCATTGGTCAATTTTTCTTTCAAGTTATTAAAAGCAACCTCTTATGAATCAACCCATTTAAAAATCACATTCTTTTTTACCAATTCATTCAAAGGGGGCGCAATAGTTGAGAAGTCCTTCACAAATCTCCGATATAAGCTAGCCAAGCCATGGAAGCTTCGAACTTCATTCACATTTTTGGGAGTTGGTCATTCTCTAATTGCCTTCACTTTCTCTTCATCAACTTGAAGTCCTTTAGCACCTCCAATAAAACCAAGAAACATAACAGTATCCATGCAAAAGGAACATTTTTCTAAATTGGCATAAAGCTTATTTTCTCTTAAAAGTTCAAACACATCATACAAGTGTTTCACATGATCATCTAAACTCTTGAAATACACTAGAATATCATCAAAATAGACAACCACATACTTTCCAATAAATGGATAAAACATATGATTCATCAAACTTATGAAAGTACTAGGTGCATTAGTCAAGCCAAAAGGCATAACTAACCACTCATACAACCCAAACTTAGTTTTGAAAGCAGTTTTCTACTCATTACCCTTTTTCATGCGAATTTGATGGTACCCACTTCTAAGATCAATTTTAGAAAATATACAAGCACTATGCAACTCATCAAGCATATCATCTAAATGACGGATAGGGTAACGATATTTCATCGTGATTTTTTTAATGGCTCTATAGTCAATACACGTTCTCCATTTGCCATCTTTCTTAGGAATAAGTATAACTGGCACAGCACATAGGCTCAAGCTTTCTCTCACAAAGCCCTTTTTCATAAGCTATTCACCTTATCTTTGGATCTCCTTAGTTTCTTCCGAATTAGCTCTATACACAGGCCTATTTCGGAATTGAAGCTCCAGGAAGGAAGTCTATATGGTGCTCAATGCCTCTCAAGGGGGCAAGCCATCGGGAATGTCCTCTAGAAATAAGTCGTTGAAGTCCTGCAACAAAGACAAAACACTAGATGGAAAAGATGGATCAAGCTCATTAATAGTTAAGAAAACATCTTTATATAAATGTATATAAGATTCTTCACATTTTAAAGCTCTCTTGATCTCATTTTTTCCAGCAAATAAAATCACTCTCTTTTCTTCATTTTTTCCACCCGTTTTATTTTCTCTCTTTTTCTTTCTTTTCGACTTTTATCTCTTTCTTTTCTTTTGCCCTTAATTCGCATTCTGTCTTAATCCTCACTTGATCCTCATAAGCTTGAATGGGCCTAAGAGGTTTCAGCATAATATTTTTACCATGAAAAGGAAAAGCATAACAATTTTTGTATCCATCATGCCTAATTTTTCTATCAAATTGCCATGACCTACAAAGCAAAACATGTCCAGCATACATAGGTGCAACATCATATAACATCTCATCATGATACTTGCCAACAGAAAATGCAACCATCACTTGTTTGGTGACTTTCACCTCACCACAATCATTTAGCCATTACAATTTATATGGTCTAGGATGTTTCAAAATAGGCAAATTAAGCTTGTCAACAAGTAAAGTACTAGCAACATTGGTACAACTTTCACCATCTATGATCATGCTACAAACTTTACCATTAATGAGACACCTTATATGAAAGATGTGCTCACGTTGCTCTTCTTCAAGATCTTCTTTTGGTTGGATATTAAGAGCACGCCTAGCCACAAGGGCTTCACCAACCTCAGCATCACAATCAACATCGGAAGCATTCGTCAATGGAGGCACATCATCATAATCATCACTGTTACTACTTTCACTAACAACATCACCATTCTCAAGTAAAATCATAGTTCTTTTGTTAGGGAATTGAGAAACAATATGATCAAAACCTTGACATTTAAAGCACTTAACTTTATAATAAGGATTAGACGAAGAAGAGGGTTTAGAGTCACTTTTACCCTTAGGATTTGGAGTAGAGAATTTAGGCTTACTTTCCTCTTTTGACTTGATGTCTCCCTTGGATTTGAAGAAATTTTTGGACTCCTTCAAGCTTTTCTTCCAGGAACTCAATCCAGCACCATTTTGGATCTTTAATTGCTTTTCTGCTATAATGGCCTCATGTAACAACTCATCCATGTTAAGGAAATTTTGCAGCTTTACAATGGAAGCAATTTCAGGGCACAAACCATCAAGAAATCTTCTCATGGTAGCCTCCATGTCTTCCTCAACATTGGCCCTAATCATGATGATCTCCATCTCTTGGTGGTACTCTTCAACACTCATAGATCCTTGCCTCAATCTTTGCAATCGCTTGAACAAGTCTAGATAGTAATGACTTGGAACAAAGCGCTTTCTCATAATGGCTTTCATTTCTTGCCAGGTGCGGATTGGTCTTTCAAGATTCTGTCTTCTATTTATTTGCAATTGATCCCACCAAATACTAGTATAGTCACACAATTCAACAGCAGCAAGTTTTATCTTTTTCTCTTCACTATATGTATGACACTCAAATACATGTTCTATTTTCCTCTCGCACTCTAAATATAATTTAAGATCATTTCTCCCTTAAAAGGAAAGGATTTTCAATTTTATGTTATCGAGTTCATTACGAGAAGAAGCTTGTCTGCCTCTCTTAGTGTTGGGGCCTTCATCATCAGATTGCACATCTTCATCTTCTCAATGAAACACTCTTTTATGACCTTTAGAGTTTGACGTGGATTGGATGTCATCCAACCTAGCATTCAACCTCTAAAATTGATCTTGCATAGCCTTCATAAAGACTTATAGATCTTGCTCAGATGATTCATCTTCTTGAGACATGTTTATAAAATGCAAAATGTTAGTGAACAACAAAAATAATATGGACCTCACCACTCAACCTCACGTGTATACACTCAACAGATGTCAAACAACTCGTGTTTGACACAAAAAATTCGGCTTTTTCTATAATGCAAAAACTCTTGCCTTTTACTACTCAACTTGCTTTCTATAGTATCCTTATTAGAAACAAGACACAATCAAATAGAAGCAATCAAACTAAGTGGCAGCCAAGATTAGAATCCCAAGATAAAATTCTCAAAGAATCTAAAAGGGGAAATAGAGTGTGGAAAAATAGTGTAAGGAATGAATTAAGGAAGTGATTACCTCAAGAAAAGTCAAACTTGATGCTAAAGAAAGATGAATGAGGCAAGAAATGAAATAGTAAACTAAAAGAAAAATAGGAAAGTAATTGAAATAAGAAAGTGAAGCAAATAGGAAAGTAAGCAAGTTCCAAGCAATACAAGATAGGAA
>JANZLD010000003.1:23974231-23984539 GCA_026413575.1 Erythroxylum carthagenense | reverse complement strand
GGCTCTATCTCTTGAAGGTCTTGGATTAAACAATTCAATGCTTGCTTCATTGCTTTGGCCCTAGCTCTTGTCATTGGACCTCCAACATCTTGTAATGGATCTTTAGGAACATTAGACTTGAATGTTGGGCCTTTGATATGGGAATTTCATTCATCCCCTTGCCTTGAACATTCAGACTTCAAATCTGATCCAATTTCAGCTCCTAAGCCTCCTTTTGCAAGCTCATGTCCATGCAAGTCACATCCTAGGCTTCCTTGAAGCAAATCACACCATGGATGCTTCTCTTCTTGTCTTTCACGTGCCTATAGTTCTCCATCAAAAAGGTCTGTTACTAGCCAGGCTGAAGGGCATTCAAGACTATCTTAGTACACATCACTCTCAATTTCTCAGTGATTTGGAACAAACCTTGAACATGGGATATCGAACAGTTATAAATCAGGAAGAAATGCTTTGATTCCAAAAATCACGAGTTCAATGGCTTCAAGTTGGGGACCGAGCTACTAAGTTTTTTCATGCCACGACTCTCACATGTAGGAAGCGTAATCGCATCGAAAGACTTCATCTTCGAACTAGGGAGTGGTCTTCTGATCCAACTACCAAAAGGCGGAAATCCTTTCGTCCTTTAATGATCTTTTTTGCTAAAGGAGGTCGATTTAAATAAGAACATAGCTCCAAATTCTACCATTTCTCAGTCTTATCGGGACATGCTAATGCTACCTATATCTAATGAAGAGGTCCATGTTGCTACTAAGAGTATGAAACCTTATAAGAGTCCTAGGCCTGATGGTCTTCAACCAATCTTTTATCAATCCTTTTGCCAGGATATCTCACTATCGGTGGTTAATATGGTGAGATAGGCTTTCCACATTGGTTCCATCCCTACTAAAATTGTTGATACTCTGATTGTTCTTATTCCTAAGGAAGAAAATCCCACTGTAGTCCACCAGTTCAGACTTATTAGCCTTTGTAAAGTCATTTATAAAATCCTTACAAGGGTGATTGTTAACAAAATTTGTCATATCCTTGATGATATTATCAATCCGGTTTAGGTGAGCTTCATCCCAGGCAGGAAAGTAGCTGATAATATTGTTATTATCCAGGAATTGCTCCATTCTTTCCATCAGCGAGGCTCTTCTAGTGGCATGGTTGTTAAGGTAGATCTTACTAAAGCTTATAATAAAGTGGATTGGCACTTCTTACAACAAACTTTAATTGATTTTGGCTTTTTGGAGATATATGTGGAGCTTATCATGAATTGTGTTTCAAGTTCGTCTTTCTCTTGTTTGGAATGGAGAAAGATTGGAGCCTTTTAAACCATGTAGGGGCCTTCGGCAAGGTGATCCATTTTCTCCTTACTTGTTTGTCCTATGCATGGAGAAATTATCTTTAGTTATTAAAAACAAGGTACCCACTGGTTAATGGAATCTTGTTCCTATTGCCACCTCTGGCCTTATGATTTCTCACTTACTACTTGTCGATGATGTTATTCTTTTAGCTAAAGCATCTCTTAGTCAAGCTCAGACTATGAGAATTACCTCGGGTGATTTTTTGTGTGTGTCGGGTATGGTTGTTAATAACTTAAAATCTAAGGCTTATGTCTCACCCTGTGTCAGTAGACGTAGCCGATATAGAGTTAAAATTGCTCTCGACATACCTTTGTCTCAAAATCTTGGCATTTATTTGGGTGTGTCTTTTGCTACTATTTATGTTGGGAAGCAAGATTTTAGGGGTATTATTGATAAAGTTTTATCCAAATTATCTGGTTGGAAATCTAAGCTTTTAAACTAGGCAGGATGTGCTACTTTGGTCCACAACATGGTCTCAACTATCCCTTTTTACACTATGCAATTGACCTGGCTTCCAAGATCTATTTGTGATGAAGTGGACAAGCTGGCTAGAGGCTTCCTATGGGGCCGTAAGGAAAATCAACGAGGGAATTGCTTGATTGGGATACCGTCACCACTCCAAAAAAATGTGGTTGTTTAGGAATTCGTCAAGCTAGAGATAATAATGTCGTTTTAATCGGCAAGCTAAGCAAGGACCTTATTCGTGGTGGTGATAGGCTTTGGACTCAGGTCCTTAAGGTCAAGTATCTTAGTGATGGTGATCTCTCCTCACATCCCCCTAGGTCTGCATCTAGTTGTTAGAAGGGTATCATGAAAGGTTATTCTTATCTCCATAGTGGGTAAGCGGCGTGTCAGAAATGGGGCTAATATTTTTGTTTGGGATGACTTCTTGTGTATGGAGGATAAAATTTCCTTGTATATTCCTCAAGTTGCTAAGTATGTTTGTGATCTAAGGGTCAATAACCTCATCTCTCCATTAAGGGCTTAGAATTTAGATATTCTTAATGGAGTTGTATCCTCGGATATTACTGCAAATGTCCTTGCTATTCATTTGCTTATCGCTCATACTGCTAAAGATAAGCTTATATGGTCTCGTAATCTGACTGGCATTTATATAGCTCGTTTGGGTTATGATTTCATCACTTTTGTCCCTTCCATTGGCGAGAAGTTTGGTTAATTGGATTTGGAAGTTGAAAGTGGCTCAAAAAGACAATTTTTTCTTATGACTTGTAGCTTAGGATAGCCTTGTCACTAATGCTAATCGGTATGTCCGTGGGTTATGTGAGTCTCCAATTTGTTATTGTTGTGGTTCTGTTATTGAGACAACTTTGCATGCTTTGCGGGACTGTGCTCATTCTAAACCCCTTTGGTTGCACTTCATATCGTCTTTTGATGACCATAATTTTTTTGACCTTGACTTATTTTCTTGGCTTTCTTTACACTGTTCGCAAGTTAATAATGAGAAGACAGTTTGGTTATTTATCTGTGGCTTGGATTATTTGGAAAACTCCCAATAAAGTTGTTATTGAGTATAAGGTGACGTCTGTTCACGATCAAATTGCTCAAGTTCATTCTCTTTTGGTTGACTACTAGGAAGCTTTTTCTTCTCCTATCGCTGATTTTTCTCCCTTAAGGTCAAGGTTGGTCTCATGGCTCCTACCTCAGAATCAATGGTGGAAACTTAATACAGATGGTAGTTTTTGGGGTAATTCGGATAATGCTAATATTGGGGGCTTAATTTGAGACTATGTCGGCAGTTGGATTACTGGGTTTGCTTCCTCTATTGGTGTAACCTCTAATATGACTGTAGAGTTATAAGCTATCCGATTTGGCAATTTTCCTTGATTGTGAATATTTAGATATCAAGTTTGATTCTTTGGAAGCCCTAGGGGTTGTTGCTCATTGTCAAGCCTCGATTGATTTTCACCCTCATGCTCATATTATTTGCGATATCTGGTCTTTGCTTGACTGTGGCATTAACTAAAAATTTTCCCACTCCTTTCGTGAAGGAAATCAGTGTGCAGAGTTTCTTGCACGCCTAGGTTCTAGTTCCTTAGTGGGTCTTTGAATTTGAAACATACCGCCTCCGAGTATTGGTCATTTATTACAGGCAGGTGCCTATAGAGTTGTTTTTTGTCGAGGCTAGTCTTCTTTAGTCTTATCTGATGTACCAAAAAAAAGGTATAACTTCCCTGCCCCTGGTCCATGAATAGCAATGGCCTCACAAAAAGAACCGACTTGCCATATTTTTTTAAGGTTACAAATAAGAGAAAACCAATCCTATTTCATAAAAGAAATACCACAGGCATCAGCCTTGATAATCAAAGAGAAGGCGTTCGGAATAATGTCCCAAACCTAAAAAGTTGACGAAATGTCATGACATAATTTAGCCAGACAATCTGCTGTAAAATTACCTTCACGAAACATATGCCTAATAGAACAAATCCAATTCTTAGAAAGTAAAGCTTGAATATCTACAACCAAAACAGATATGAGATGTAAAGAGATAACAACATAAGTCACTATCCTCACCGCCTCCATGCTATCAGATTCTACCACGACCTACTGAAAACCATGATCCCATACAAAAATCAAACCATCTCGAATGAACCATAACTCCCCCACCAAGATAGTCAAAATACCAATTCGAAACGAATACTTCCTAACCAACGACCAAATGAATCACGTAACAACCCTCTACTACTAGTCAGCCCAGGATTAACAATAAAACTGCCATCACAATTCAACTTCACCCAACCAGTAGGCGACGCAGTCCAACCAATCTAACGCCTCACACCTTGAATCTTCAATTTTGAAACAGAAGTCAAGGATACATCCATTGCAACTTTAAAGACATAACCATTCAAATTTACTAAGGAAAGAAACTCCTTTTGAAAGACCTATAAGTTCCATAACTACCAAATACCTGCTAGAAACCAATGTGCCCAGTCAAAACCAAAAGGACCCACAATATGAGCATGCAAATTCAAAGCTAGCCAATTAACCAAATCTACCGCAATAAAAAAATCATCAAGAACATCCCACTTCTGCCACCATGCAACTGCACGATTACAATCACGCAATAAATGTAAAGGAGACTCACCATACAAAGAGTACATTCCACATAAATTAAAGGTAGCCAAACCCTGTGAGAACCGCAAAGAATTCGTCAGAAAACATGAGTGCCCAAATAACCACAAGAAAATTTTCAATTTCAGTGGACCAACCACATTAGACATTAGACACCTCTTTCAAAATAAATGCTTTATAAGCTGCTCGAACCGAATATGCACCATTCGAAGAAAAACTTCAAGACATAGTATCCTGCACTGAAGTAAATAAAGGCAAAGGAATGACTTGAATAACCTTCCTGAGATGATTCGAAATTACAGAACGCAAGCCCAAACAATCCCAAGAACCATCATTAATTATAAGTGCTACCCGAAAATGTTCTTTCCCTACTGTCAAACCATCCATATGATCTACTAAAGGACCCCCCGAGCACCAATTATCATATCAAAGACTAATATGAGAACCATCTCCAACCCTCCAAACCAAAAGAGGAAACAACAAATTAAAACTTTTAACTACTCCTTTCCATAAACTAGAAGTCGAACCCTTAGCAAAAAAGAGAATAGACCCACCATTACAATATTTCCGATGTAACACTTCCACCCACAAAGTAGAATCATTCAAAAATAACTTCCATTCCAACTTACCCAACAAAGCAACATTCATCAATCTAGAACTTTTTAAAGCAAGAACATCATAATTCTTTGGCCGATTAAGCTAATTTCAACCAACCAAATGCAGCTTATGTCCATCCTATAAGGAATCCCAATAAAAATCACTAGCCAACCGATCTAAATTATCATAAATAGAGGAAGGTAACAAAACTGCTTATATCATGTAAATTGGTAACAAAGAAATAGAAGACTTAATAAACACTTCCTTCCTAGCATAACTCAGAAAGTTAGAACACCAATTAGCCAGCCTAGTCTCCACCGAACTCACTATATGCTGATAATGAGCAATTGAAGTGTCCAAGTCTGAAGTAACTACTACTTCCAACAACTATTATAACCAGGACTTCCGAACACGAGAAATAGAATTTGAAAAATAAATTCTTGACTTAGAAAGATTAACTCTCTACCCACTCGCCATACAGAATACATCCAACACCCCACGGACTACTTTAGCCTGCTTAGCTAAAACTTTACCAAAAAACAGCAAATCATCAGCAAAAAGTAAATGACTAATACCTGGCCACCTTTAGATGCCCTAACCGGCATCCATTTTTTACTCATCAGTGCCCTTTGAATAAGCATAGTCAAACCTTTTGTACAAAGAATAAATAAATAAAGGGAGATTGGATCTCCCTGGTGAAGTCCTCAGAGGGTCTGCCATTCCATAGAATAGCCAATGAAGACTGAGAAAGAGCCCTTAAAAGCAAATTAACGCACCGAGAAGGAAAACGAAAGACCTACAACACAAACTGCAAATTGTCCCAATTGACCCTATCATAAGCCTTCTCCGAATCAACTTTCAAAGCAAAATGACCCACTTTACTTTTAGACCGCCTAAAAGAATGCAACAGTTCTTGAATAATAATAATATTATCAGCAGTGGTATGACCAGGAATAAAACTAGTCTGGAACGGGCTAACCAAACTATCAATAAAAGGTTTCAAACGATTCGACAAAACCTTCATTACCACTTTACAACACATTGCAAAGTGTAATAGGCCGAAACTAAGAAATTGAGTCTGGAGCATAAACCTTAGGAATAAGCACAATAAAACCCTTAGTAACCTGAGCATCCATCACACTAGAATTAAAAGTCTGCAATATAAACTGGAAAACTTCTTCTCCAAACACATTCCATTACTTCTTAAAAATATAGGTTGAAAACCATCCGGCTCAGGGACCTTATAAGAACCCATACTTGAAACAACTAGCTAAACTTCTTCCTGAGTAATAGATGTCAACATATCTGTAACTGTCGTCTCAGATAACCGAGAAAAATTCAAACCCGCCAAACCCACAATATTAAAAACCCGATCATTCGAGAACAACTTCTTGAGAACCCTACTGCCATATCCTTCAATAAAGCTAGATCCGACACCCACTCTCTAACATCATTCTTCAAACATTTAATTTTATTCTATCTCCGATGAACCCTAGTAATCGCATGATAATACTTAGTACATCGATCACCATACTTGATCTAGGCAATATGAGACTTTTAAAACCAAAGTGTCTCTTCCTGTTTCAAACACAAATCATATTGGCATAACATATCTTTTTCAAGCAACAAGAGAGAAGAAGAAGGATGATTCTGAATAGCCAACTGAACACCCTTGATTCGCTTTAGTAAAACCCTCTTATTCTGAAAAATATTTTCGAAAACCTCCTTATTCTAATGTACAGCTTGTTCCTAAACTGTCAGAAGAGCACCAAAAATAGAATCATGAGGTGCAAATCGTGCCGACGAAACAACATGCTTATAATCATCCTGTAAAGTCTAAGTAGCCTCAAATCGAAACGGCCTCTCTAAAGGAAAGGAAGAGAAATCTCTCAAAGACAATAACAGAGGAAAATGATCAGAAACAAGTCAGGACAAAGACATAACAGAAGCTTCAGGAAATCTCAACCTCCAGCCAGCATTACACAAAGCCCGATCTAAACGTTCTTGTATAACATCGATTCTAGCAATAGAGCGTGTCCAAGTAAACTGACAACCCACACAACCCAAATCCATAAGGGAGCAATAATTTTAATGCTGTAAAAACCTACTACAGTTAGCAACAAATGGTAAATCACCCCCTTTTTCTCATGGACATATGCAATATCATTAAAATCACCAAATAACAACCAAAGTGCATCTACATAATTTGCAATATCATACTTCTGAGACCAGAAAAAAAAACTCACCTACTATGAATAGGACTGCATACACTGCAATAAGAAACCAAGTACTACTCCCCCTAACATCAACTGACCAATGAATAAACTAAGTATCCATCCGTAGCAAATGTATATCACAAACATTATTATTCCAAAACAAGCACACACCACCAACAAAACCAACAGAATAAGATAGGAAGAAGTCAGAAAAACCTACCTTCTTTGTCACCCAATTCGCTCATTCATCCAAAATTCAGGGCTCCACAATAATCAAAATGTTCGGACGATGAAGTCGACATAATTCTTTTACATGAGTTAAAAACCCCTTTTCGCAGCTCCACCACAATTCCACTGAATTATTTTTAAATCCATTAAAAAAATTAAAATAAGGAGCTAGAATCTTACAACTTTCTAAGTAGTCTTTGACTCCGACAGCAACCACCACATCTCCATGATCATTTGAAATATCATCATCGGCTGCTGACAACACCACATCATTTACTACACAACTAACATTGTGAGCCAAAGCCACTGCAAGTACCATTGGTTTCTCACCCACAATGACATCACCAGCAATTAGGTCAGGAGGTTTCAGTTTATTCGAAACAAATTTTGCCACCACTCCACCACAAACATTATCAAGCACCAACAACACAAGCATTTCTGTTGACAAAAGGCTAGGAACCTGAGAATCTACGACCAAAATCTGGTCTAATACATCAGACACCATATTCTCTACATTTGGCCTAGAACTTTGTCCAACCTCCAAGCTTCCTTTCTCCTAGTTACAACTATTGGACCCTAAAAAATAGGCCTACTTATAATAGGCCCAGGATGAAACTGACCCTTCTCACTACCAGACCTCCTAACCCCCTTAACCACCATAGGCTTCTTACCTTTACCTCTTGGACCCACTAGCCCACTAACACTAGAAATCCTCTTGCCATGCCCAACTGAGCCCTTATCCTCCTTGATAACCACTCGATCCTCCAGTGATAGTGTTAGCTATGGTTTTCTCCTGAGAAATGGAAGAAGACTTACTTCTAACAATACTCCTTTGGGGATGTTGTGCAACTAACCATAGGCCAAAGATATCCTCTTTAGAATTGGAACTAGCATCAATCATCGCCATATCCTTAGATATACCAACGGTCGCCGCCCCAGTAGTCACCGAAACCAGCCTTCGTACAATTTTCAATACTATAATTGACATGACCACATCCTGAATAGACCTCTAAAATGCCTTCATACTTCACACACTGCCATGCACCTCCAATAAAAACCTTGAGGACAAGAGGTTGTTCAAGATTCAATTCAATACAAACTCTAGCAAAACGTCCTTTAGTAGCTATGGACGTGTGCCTATCCACTTTTATGGGCATGCCAACAGCACTAGCTACTACAAACGGGAATTCATCACGATAAAATTCCATTGAAAATTCAATAAAACTAACTCAAGTAATCATTGAGGAAATGCTAGCTGTAGATGGCTGAAAACCAAACTTCCATTTCTGAATATACAATGGCTGACCTCCAACAATATATAGACCATCGGACACAATTCGCAACATATCCTCCTTCTCTGCAAACTTGGTAAGGTAAAACCAAATCCCAAATCAATAAGATCTAGTCTTGCAAAAGGCTTCCAAAGCAAGTTCAACCGTTTCTCGAAGTAGATAAAATGAACAGACCTCCCGTAAAGTTTAATAATGAGAGCATCGTTCCATTTACCACTAACATCCTGGACAATATCAGCATCAGCCAAAACCTTTGGTCGTAAGTAATCATTCCCTTCATACTCTAAAAGAATTTGTCCCATCCACTGACTACAAAGATCAAAAGCCAAACTTAGACCGACTACAAAGATCAAACAATCATGAAAAGAAGGTGGTGGCCTTGCATGCAACGCAATAGTAGCCGATAAAACTATACCAATAACCGTAGAGTCAGTTAAAGCAAAGCCAGGCGGTTCTCCAACCTAAAAATTATTCGCAATCAATTCAGGACAAGGCACAAGCTGAACCCTTCCATTCTCGTAGAAGATAGCGCGTGGATTGGGTGCACTCACATAAGCTTTTTCTTTTATAGATCTACTCCTATCTCTTTAAGCGACAAATAATTTAAAATTGCCAAGTCAAAGACGCTGATCGCCAAGGTTGACTCTCCTAACAACAGAGGTTATCTTCTTGGCATTTTCGACTACAGTGGCAACTTTCACGTCAAATGAAAGCGCTCAAGTGGCGAAACAAAGACTTGGCAGCATCGCCAAACGGAGAAAGAGAAGAGGGAGGGAGAGAGATCAGATCTGAAAGTTACCAGAAGCCACCTATCCTCTTCAATGTGACACAATGCAACCCATTATCTTCACACCACCGTTGAGTTTAGAAGATTATAAAACCAAGATAAATCTCCCTAAGATCGAATCATCAGAGGAAGGATAGATTAAAAACCTAGTCGTACCGTGTCTTCTTTCACTTTTCACAGTCACACTCCGATAATTGATTCAAGATGGTAAACGCTAGGCAGGGATTTAGCGACTCAGAGGTAATCGCTCTCCTCCTAACTTTACCTGATGCTATTACGTTGGTATTCAATTTTCTCCTTAGACTCCGCCATATATTGATAATGCTAAATGTTTACTGGTATGAATTGATAATCATTAGTCACTAATTTAGGTGATTCGATTGATAAATTAGCAATAGTAAATATTACTTTTATAGGATGGATTCTTCAAATATATTTAGGGGGTGTTTGGATAAGGGGTGTGAGAATAAATCAATGAGAATGGAATGAATGGTAATGGTTGGTTGATTATTATGATTGATTGAATAGTTTTTTCATACCCAAGTTTTATGTAATGGTCCATACCTTCCATGTGTGAGGGGAATGGGTTTGATTCCTACCAACACTAATTTTTTAATTAAATATAATTAATTAAAATATAAAATATAATTAATTAATTAATTAAACTGATTAAGATAAAATCTAATTAATTAATTAATTAAAATAATTAATCAAGATAAAATCTAATTAATTAATTAAAATATAATTAATTA
>JANZLD010000003.1:23951445-23965952 GCA_026413575.1 Erythroxylum carthagenense | reverse complement strand
TTAATTAGGTTGCAGTTTCATGGCATTGAGTGAATGGTGAAACTTTGTGGTCTCTATTTCTTTTCATGACTTTTTGTATTATCGTAATGGATAGTTGTGTGGAAAAACTTACGCGTAAATAAAAATGTACAGATTTGATTGCTTATTCTAGTTGCCATTTGTAGGTAGCATTGTATTGAAATATAACTTGTAGGTTTTATGATATGTACAATTCCAAATACAATGGATTCTCATGTAATTCACCGTCTTGATTCCATTGGGTTTGATGCCAAATAGCCAAATCCTGATTTAGCCCTAACATTATAGTTCAATCTTAACATTTATAAAGAAAAGACACATCAAACTACTTATTCTAGTTGCAATTGATTTCCAATTTCATCATGCAATTTTTCATGTCTCTACAGCCAAATTTAAATCGTGATGGTAACCCTAGCTTTTGCTTGATTTGGTTGGTGATTAAGTGGCAACAAGTTATTGAGCTAGGGTCAAGCTGTTGATGGTGTACTTAATTTATAAGTGCAAAATGCTATTCTTAAATTTGGTTTAGTTTCAAGTTTGCTGTGCTATGAGTATTCCATCGTATCTATATTTTTATTTCTATAATTGTAAAGATATTAAATTCATCTTTGAACCCAAATTGCTCTAACTGTAGCATCCTTGGATTGGTCATGGGGACTACCACCTTTCTTTTATGCTTTACAATATGGGGTAGGTGGATTAATTTCTGGGCTCATAGGGACATGATTAATTTAAGACACGCAGGATAATTGGACTAATGCGTGGTTATAGATAGAAAACAGTACAAGCTTAGGACTTATGGATTTATACAAACAGCAAGTACATCAATAAGCATCCAAGCTAGAACTTGTCTTGGAATTTCTGTGTTGGACCCTTGAAGGTATGATTACCATTTGCTTGCATGTTTAACCCTCAAATGGAAAGTCCTAAGAGCATCTAAGTCAACTACCAAAGAGCAATTGTATGGTTGAAAAGTAACTAGCTCTGTCAATGAATTGAATATGCCAGGGTTGATGCATTTGTATATTTTTGTCATAATTTCTGAATTTGGATGCCACAGAATATGCCATTGCATATATATTTAAAGCCCCTTTTTGGCAAAAGAATTCATACTTTAGTGTTGGTTTCTTCACAGAGTGAGGCTCCATTTGTCATTTTTTTGCTTTTCTTGGTTTGACTTTTTATTTTGATGTCTACTTAATGCTTATTGGATAATGGTGCATTAATTGTTCTGATCCTCAGCTGCTTGCAGAGGCTACAAAGCAAATCTTTGGATCATCAAAATGCATAAATGACAATCTGTGTATGGATGCCAATGAACCAGATGCGTTGGGTGGTAATAAAAATGTTACCACCAATGATCTGGAAATACCTGATTGGGCACAAGTGCTGGAACCTGTAAGAAAGCTACCGACAAATGTGGGAGCGAGGATCCGAAAGTGTGTTTATGAGGCATTGGAAAGAAATCCACCCGATTGGGCAAAGAAGATTTTAGAGCATTCGATTAGCAAGGAAGTCTACAAAGGAAATGCTTCAGGACCTACCAAGGTATGATATGGGCAGTACTGGTCGCTATTGAAATTTTATTGTTTGTGTATGTGGATTACATTAGGTTTATAGTTTTTGACTGCTTCCTCATATACTTTGTGTACCACAGGCTAAAACAATTCATATCTTTTAATCTGATTGTTCAAAATGTTATCAAGTTTTGATCAGATAATGCTGTCCCAACCCCTCCTTGGGACCCAAAAATTAATTCTGATAAGATGAGAGAATCCTTATGCTACATTACCTATAGTTGAAGCCAGGGCTCGGTTAGGGGAAATCCATATGTTTGTCTAAGTGGATCTAAATGTGTTCACAGGCACATGATAAGACCCGTAACTGACAAATTGAGTTGCAGAATAAAGTGCTTGTAAAAAGGCATTCAATGATCTTTTACTACAAAGTGTACCGCACAACTTACTTGTCAATGCCTTAGTTTCATCTAACTACAGTCGTTTCAATTTTCTTTCCTTCACTATCCTGCTTCTTTAATAGAAAGGTGAGCCATGGATAACTGCCCTTCTGTTTTCTACTCTTATCTTTTCCCTTTTCTTCTTCTTGGATTGGTCAGGTTGAGGGTTGGGGCACCAAAAAGTCAAATGATTCACTTTTTATTGCTTTTATCCACATATTTATGAGCATTGAAAGCATGACAAAATCATACTAGCCTACAATGTGATGTAGGGATTACGTTGTAGTCTCTGCAAGCAACTGAGATTCAGAACAGTTAATTCACCATTATCCAATAAGCATTACGTAGACATCTAAATAGAATACGCTTCTGCATCACAATCTTTGCTTCTATTTTATTAAAAGATAAAATGTTGCTTGTCTTTTTTACTAATGTTCTTTTCTAACTTCCTTTTTCGTCAACAACTACCTCAAAGTATCACTACACCATTACAGTAAAGGATATATATGGCCTTCCAGATCAAAGGTTTCACGATGTTCAAAACTCGTCAATTCATTAGATTTTCTTTTGAATATTCTTATTATAGTGACCATGTAGTTGATGCTGGACTGAAGTTTTTCTTGCTGATTGATTACAGAAAGCTGTTATATCATTACTGGCAGATGTGTGTGGTGAAAACCAGCAGCAGAAACCTATTCGAAAGAGAAAAAGTAAGCATAGTGGCACTTTATCTGATGTGATCATGAAACAATGCCAGAGAGTGCTTCGATGTGCTGCAGCAGCAGATGAAGAAAAGGTGTTCTGTAACTTACTGGCAAGAACATTTCTTAAATCTTCTGACAATGATGATGAGGGCTTTCTTGGATTTGCTACAATTGTATCTCATCCTTTGGATTTCAGAACTATTGATCTGAGGCTTACGTTTGGGGCTTATAATGGTTCACATGAAGCTTTCCTAGAGGATGTGAGGGAGGTAAAGCCTTATAAAATGGATCCCTTTACTACTTTTTTCCCCCTTGTCTTGCAGGAGAAATTATGCACTTGAAATTTATTATGAAGCTTTAATGCAATACAACTTAGCAATTTTGGTGATTTTGCAACTTATCTAAAATATGACCTATCGTTTGTCAGCTTTGGCATCATATTCGTTCTGCATATGCTGATCAGGATGATTTGGTCTGTTTGGCTGAAACCTTGTCAAAGAATTTTGAAGCACTTTATGAAAAAGAGGTCAGTCTGCATCCTCACTACGTCAAGCATTTTCCATGTCCGTCATGTAAAATTTTTTCAACAACTTTGTTCTTATCTTTCTTGATCCCAGAATAAGAAATTCTTTTCATATTGAGCCACGACCTCTCAATTTCCTTGTCTATATTCGTTGTTTGTTAGAAAGGAGACTAGGTTATGATCCTGTTCATCGACTGAAGTGTATAGTGTATCTTATGATTTGACTGCATATATTAGGCCACCTGAGCTTATTCCATCTTGCCTAAAAGATCGATGGCTAGTTGAAGGGCATAACACTTCATACTTTGATATAGATCAGCATAGTGTTTGTCGTTGATTGTCCATTTTTATCTTTACATTTTGGCCTTTGGCCTTGACCTTTAATTGGAAAATGTGCTTGATTGTGTTTTTGGTTGGAATTTGATTTCTTGGTTTCTTAAATAAGTATGGTAATGAAGATAGGCGAAGATGGTCCGTGATTGATTCAACTTTCAAGTTAACTTTGCAATAAATCTAACAGCTTAATGACCTAGTCATCTCATACCTGTTTCCATAACTATGCCCAACACTAAAATCTTGCTGCTATTGATTGTGATATTGTTTTAGTTGTTTTGAAACAATAATTTAGGACTTTTTTTTTTGTGTAAAATAACCTGATTGTTTGAGTTTTTTATTTCTGATTTTAGTTTTGGTTTCTTCCCGTTTTCAAGTGATTTTTGCTTGTTATTTCTATTTTTTTAATATTATATGTTATTTAACTATTTCCAGTTTTCAAAATTTATAAAAACTACAAAAATGATTTTTGTTTTTGTTTCTATTTTTTTAATATTTCGATTTACTATTAACTAAATATATGTTATTTAATATTTTAATTATTAATAAAAAGTATGAATAATTTAATTTAATTTAATATTGTATTTAATATTTGTAATAAAATAAAATAATTATTAATAAATGTAATTAAATTAAAATTATCTTCAAAATATATAAATTTCAATTTGATTTGATAATTAAAATATATTTGAAATAAATATTCATTTATAAATAAGATTTAATTATTTGTTTTAATAAAATAAAATAATTTTATTGATGATTTATTAATAAATATTATATAAGAGATTAACATAAATTTAATTAATTAAAAATAATTTATTTTTAAGTTTTTATCTAATATTTAATTATTATTACTAATTATTGTCAGTAATAAAAATAACTACATTGATATTAATAATCAAACATAATTTTGTTTTTATTTGAAAGAAAACAAAAACTAAAAATACAAAACAAAAACTAAAAGTCACAATAGAAAAATAAAAGTGGAACCAAATGACCCCTTAATTATGCTCTTTTATCCTATACTTCGATTTGGTCATTAAAATAGTTCATGCTCTTTACAGGTTCTTACCCTTATCCAGAAATTTAAGGACTATACTGCTGTTGAAAGCTTAAGTTCTGAAGCTAAGAAAGAAATTGAAGACATCCTTGAGCATTCAATTGAGATTCCAAAAGCTCCTTGGGACGAAGGTGTTTGTAAAGTATGTGGAGTAGACAAAGATGACGAGAGTGTCTTGTTGTGTGATAAATGTGATTCAGGGTATCATACATATTGCTTAAATCCTCCTCTAGGAAGGATACCTGAAGGAAATTGGTATTGTCCTTCATGTATCACTGGTAACTGCTTAACTGAAGGTGTTACACAAGTTCCTCAATTCAGTGGCCATTCTCAGATAAAGAGATGCAGGGGAGAGTTCACTCACAATTTCTTTGAGGCTCTTGCCCATTTAGGTACAGCTATGGGGTTGAAAGATTATTGGGAGTGCAGCGTGGAGGAGGTTTGATTGTTGACCTTTTTTGTTGCTATCATCTACTTCATCAATATTTGTGGAGCTTTGGTGACTCTGACAATGTTCATAAGTTTAGCCACATGTTTTCATATTTGTTGCATGTTGTTAAGGTTTTTCTGATGTCCCTATTTAATAATAATTTCTAGCAAAATCAATGCAATTACACAGTATAAATATGATGGTGATTTTTCATACTCTTTGATCGCGGGTATACTGTTCCTTTTCAGGAACATTTCCCTCTGTAATAATAATGGTACTATTGCTGATTGTGGATTATGACACATGGATACCTCTATTTAATGACAGAAATCCATTTGCGGTTAATAGACAGAGAGTTGCATAATTAGTTTTTTATATGGAGACCTTTTGTTGCTAATTTATGCTCATTCAACTTAATGCAGAGGATACATCTTCTCAAAATTTTGGGTGATGAGTTGTTGAACTCTCCAAATATTCGTGAACACCTAGATCAATGTGCCTCAGTGTCTGCTGAATTGCAGCAGAAGCTGCGATTGCTATCTACTGAATGGAAGAACCTGAAGTTTAAAGAAGAATTACTTGCTGAGAAATTAGCAAAAATGAATGCAAACGTGCACAAAGGTCCTGGAAAATCTGAAAGAGTGGGGACAGCTACCTCTTTTCTAAACTACAATAGACTGTCAGATAGACCACTTGCTGGATATAGTATACATTTGTCTTCCAGCAATGGTAAGCTATATTTTGAGGACGGTGTGCAGCAGCAAGTGAAAAGTGCATCTTGCAAGCAACCTTACTGGATTCTTCAAGACGGTGCTTCAGAGAGAAATTGTGCAAATAGAGAAGGTCAATTTTCATGGATTCCTGATACTGATTATCATGGATATCAACATTATGGTATGGATGCTTTTCTACTTGAAAAATCAAATTACCAGGTGCCACCTTCCTGTCCACAAGAGAAATATGATTCCGACGGAGAACATGCTATGCAGAGAAGTTTGAGTAAGGTTGTACAGTCAGCAAGTGTTTCTCAAGGTCACTTATCAACATGCATTAATGAATTTCATATGAGTAAGCCCGATCATGCTAAGCATATGAGCTCAGAAATGCTGCTGCCTAGTGAACACGGCTTCATTCAACCTGATGTGAGTGAATCACAAGCCTACAGTATTGAAGCAAGTACTGTCAGGAACAAGATTTCCCTATTGCAGGATTCAGTTGCTCTTCTAGAATCACAACTTCAGAAGATATCACTGAGGAAAGATTTCTTGGGGAGGGACTCTTCTGGACGATCTTATTGGGCCTTTTTGAGGCCTGGTTCATCTCCATGGGTGGTTGTTGATGGGTCTGTGATGCTGTCCCAGAGGAGGATCACAAAGGAGCATAGAAAATTGTTTACAAACTATTTAACTTTCAAGTCTTCACGAATTGAAGCAGAGGATTCCTCAAGGTTCAATGCATCTATTATTTGTGATTTGTGTGAAAATGGAGACAGAGAGGGAATTCCAACATCTTCCGTTTGGTTTTCATATCAATCGGATGCTGAGATCATGGAACTTGTTAGTTGGTTGGAGAATAATGACCCAATGGGGAGAGAGTTGTTGAATTCAATAATGCTGCGGTTAATATCTCCATGCAAGGATTCAAGTAAAGGTCAAAATTCTTTTCAGGATTCATGCTTGCCATCTTCAAATCCCATTAGGATTGAAGTGAGTGCAAGTTCCAATGCTGTACCAACTAAAGCATTAAATGCACTGGAGAAGAAATATGGCCCCTTCAAACCTGGGGTCACAGATCGCCAAATTGCTTCCATAGAAACCTCATTCAGGTGTGAATGTCTAGAAGCTTTATGGCCATCTAGGCATCATTGCAACTTGTGCCATTGTTCATTCATCACTATCTCTGAGCTAAACGAGCATCATGATGGGAAATGCAATTCTGATGTGCATGTCACTGAGAAGAGCAAGGTCAGTGATGGTATGGTGAAGGGGATATCAATGATGAGCACAGAGGAGGGAGTGTGCTCTGACAAAACAAAACTAGTAAATAACTTCATTAAAGCTGCTCATGAGAATGGTTCTGGGTTGTGTACGTTACCAAAGGACTTAGCATCACCTTACAACATTGAAGAGATAAATGCCAAGTTTGTTATGCAGAGCTCTAATAGGGAGCTTGTCGAGGAAATAGGACTTCTTGGTTCAAACGGCATCCCCTCTTTTATAACATGCGCATCACTTTATCTCAGTGACCCAACTTTGAAGTTAGGCCCTTCCTGGCACCATGGAGTTGCTGAAATTGAGAGGTCCATAAGTGCAGATCGCAAACTCAAACTATCGGTGCAGGAAATTTTGATGACAGACAAGAAACAGATTAATGTTTCCAAAAATTTATCAAGCAGTTGTACTGAAATTGATCTTTGCAGCGAGGGGCAAACATTTGAAACATCAACTTTTATAAGAGGAAGAAGAGCACACTCTTCTTTCAATTTTATCTATACAAAATCAGGAAATTCAGTCATTCGTTATTCTTCAATGAGATCACTTTCAGGGAAAGGGGCTCAAATTCTTAGGCAGCTCAAAATCAACTTACTTGATATGGATGCTGCCCTACCAAAAGAAGCTCGAAAACCATCAAAATCTGGCTCGGAGAAAGCATGTGCCTGGCGAACTTTCGTTAAACGTGCCAAATCAGTATTTGAGGTTAGAATATTGATTCATAAGTGCTCTCTTTTTTGTTTTTTCCAATTACTTGTTTGAGTCCAAAATTTTTGTGAAGACGGAAAATTGGCTCCTGGTAGTCTCTCATTATGATTTGAAATTGATCATCATAGAGTCATGTTTCTCAGGTTCTTTATTCTAGCATGAGTTATAATACATCTTAATTTGAAATTTAGCTAGCACAATTTTATGTGCCATAAGCACTTTTTTAGTGACATCAACTTCGACTAATATGCCATTTCAAAACTTCGACTAATATAGCATGATTTGTATATGTTACCCTCAAGAACAGTTAGACAATTATATATACTTCTTTCAACCTATACACCGTCTTCTTTTATATTGGCTCGAGTAACTGTTATATGATATTACGCTAAATTTCTGAAGTACCAAAAAGATCACATGCATTGTTCTATTTCAAATCCTTAACAGCTCCAATGCATATAGGTTCTTTAATACTTCGTTTCTATGATAGAATATGGGTCAATGTTTTCCCTAAGATTAGACTAAAAGGACAGTAGTTGCAATTTGAGCTCAATTAATCTTATAGCTCATCATCGAAAAGAAAGAAGACGGAATGAAAGGGTCTTTAGAACTCCTTTTGTTTAATCAGCTACTTGAAGAAGAAACCTACAAATCATTGGAAATATTCAGGAATAAAGGAAAAATATATGTTTATGGCGATTTTACATAGAGATGACAAAGCAGCAGTAGATCTCCTGAAGATTATCTCCAATGTCGTTCTTATTTCTTTTCATGCAACTGATGGTCCAATTCCTAATTCTCCTGATTCAGATGGTTCAGGCAACAATTGTTTTTGAGGACATGATCAAAACTGAGTACTTGAGGAATGAGTGGTGGTATTGGTCATCACTTTCTGCAGCAGCAGGGATTGCAACCGTCTCCTCTCTTGCACTTAGGATATACACCTTGGATGCTGCCATTCTATATGAGAAACCTTCCCAATCCTGTTCCACTGGAGAAAGTTTAGAGGTTGCTGTCAAGTCAGATAACCACACTTCGGTCTATGCAGATGCTACAGGTAATCAAAATACCCAAAACGGAAAGCAAATTTCTGGAGCTCCTAGTTTGGATCACAGTGAATCTAACAAACCTCCAAGCAAATCATGCAAGAGAAGGAAAGATTCAGTGGGGGTAATGTAAAGCACAGTTGTATCATTGTTTTTTAAGTTACAGATCAGAATCTTGGCTCTGGTTCAGATTTGACCTCTAACATGCCTGTGTTGTAGGTGGTCACAGGCTCCGTCTCAATGGTCTGGGGTATAAAGTGATGCCTTGGAGTTGTATCATTGTTTTTTAAGTTACAGATCAGAATCTTGGTTTTGGTTCAGATTTGACCTCTAACCTGCCTGTGTTGTAGGTGGTCACAGGCTCCGTCTCAATGGTCTGGGGTATAAAGTGATGCCTTGGACCTGGTTGTACGTATATACTAAGTTAGGATTGCAACTAACCCTGGATGCTGCGTCCAGAAAATAGAGGCATTTTAGTTAAGATGTACAGTTGAACTCTAAGATAGGTTTCTCCAACTGAAATTTGGAATGATAGTAATCTGCAGAATGAAATTCCCTTCCACACAAAAAATGGTCTAGAGCGGCAGTTGATGTAAAAACCCAAAAAATATGGATATTGATGGAAGTGTTATAATAGTTTCATTCATTGGTTATCCATCAACTTTGGTTGTACCACAGTTTCATTCGTTCCATGTGCAGTAGCTGCTCTTCCTTTCGCGGAGCTTCCTAACCTTCTTTTAACTCAAATCGTGGCCATAACTGGCGTCCCTGTGCCCAATTTCATCATTTCTTAAAAGACCAACCACATCAAACTATCAAGTGGTAAATCTAACAGATCATAATCCCAACAATATATTCTACAACTAAAAGAAAATGCTCACTTCTTCATTTCAGTTCTTATCCCAATGGCTTGGCGTGTCATGTGATCGTCTGCTTCTCTTCCTTAGGAATAACATTTGATGTTCACCTTGCAAATTCTGTCGCAGCAAATGGTTTGATGGCAGTCATCCAGAAGCAGGTTGAGTGGCCTGCAACTCCTCAGTTGAATAATCAATTGGTACGAGAGGCCTCATCTTTTTATCCTTTGTGCTTGATCATCTTCTTCTTCATCGAAGAAGGATGGCACAGTAATCTTTCTTGAAGGAGCATTGTCACCCTGTGCTGCACCTGACTCAGAAGCCGCCTGGCCTCTGACTTCAGGAGGCCCCAATGGTAAGCTTACTTACCTTGACCAACCAAGTGCCTAATATAAGACAAGTGGTTCAACAAAAATCAAATAGCCAACCTTCCTAAAATTTAGAGCATATATTGCCCTTAGAACAAATTATAAACATCCATAGGAACAAATTATAGACATCCATTGATACGTGAAGCCTGCACAGATCTAGTAGTACACAGTCCTACCCTTAACTAGTAAATAGATGATTTCTAATAGATTCACATTTTATATATATATATATAAAATAAGGTAAAGAACAAATAAAAGATTAAATAAATAAATAAATAAAATAAGCCATTACAAGAAAATATTTAAGCTAAGGAAGAAAATGTTTAGGTTGAATAACTAAAAGGTAAGTACTACTTATTAAATATTTACGTTAAATATAAGATATAAAACTGAAAACAAAATATTTAAAAGACCTATGAAAAAGAGAAAAACCTCTCTATGTGATCTTCTTTATTCGTATCTTAGCGTGTCAAATTTTTTTATTAAGGACTATGTTTTTGGTAAGTTCTTGCACTTCCTTATCATTCTTGATTACCTCTCCTTAGTTCTTTTTAGGCTTTTCTTTTCTCCTTTTACAATTTCTAAGTAAAATCGTCTCACATTTTCATACTTAAGCATTGAGGTATCTTCTTTTAATATGTTTGAATCACCTAAGCCTTTTCTCTTCTAATTTTTCATTAATATTAGTCACCTTTAATTTGTTTCTTATCATTACATTCTTGATCTCATCTCTTTAGTAAGATTGCACCGTCAATAAGAACAAATAAGACTCTTAAATGTTATTACCAAGCTAGGCCTAACATTCCAAATGATGTTGTCTATTTATTTATTTATTTTGAAAAGTAATGAAATTTATTGATTAATAAGTCAATACAACCTTATAAGGGTTAAAAGTATCAAAGGAACAAAGATTAAAAAAAAAAAAAAAGAGGCAGTATGTTCTGATACATGCTACTTTTCTTTCAATCTAATAGCCATCTTTTTATGTCAGTTGAGAGGTTTGCATTTATTTTCCTTGCTATCACGTTCGGTCTGCATTGGAGTGTAATTTTTAGGGATAGTTGTTTCTCATCTCTTTTCTCCTATTTAAAGATTTTCTTGTTTCTTTTTTGCCAGATTGTGTACACCATGGTTGAAAGGATAATTTTCACTGCTTTATGATATGTATTGTTTCTCATTCTTATAGTGGCTATCCATTCAATTAGCTCTTCCCAATTTAGGATTGATTTCCTTATGCTTAGCATTCCCTCCATTTTTCTCTAGATACTTCATGTATACTTGCACTAAACCATAATGTGATATAGTGTTTTAGGATGAGTGTTGCATAGCTCACAACCTGTTAATTCTATAAAGATTCTGATTATGTCCTTGGCTAGAAGCTTCCTAACAATCCCCATCCATAAGATGAAAGCATGGGAGGGAGGGTATTATTATCCCATACGAACCTACCCCATTTAACTTTGTTTTCTGTTTCCTTTTGGAGGAAATTCCTGAGTTGTATTGAGCTAAATGCCTTAGATCCATTAAACCATTTAGAGGATTTCATCCTGCCTTGTTGCTTGGTAGCTTGACAAGTTACAAATTATAATACCCGCTCCTCTACTTTTATGAAAAGGTCATTTCCATTGGTTGTTTAGAATCAGTTTACTTACTTTTTTGTTTGAGCTAATTACTAGCTTTAGTATTGGATCTCCTTTATCTTGTACAATAGGTCTCTCTTGGAGAATGATTAAAAGCTGTTAAAAAAATATGGTCCTATTTTCTCCAAGTTTGTTATTCCTTTAGTTTATTAGATCAAAACATTTTATGTTAGTGGGATTGTAAGCTTAGGTTGTGTATTTATCTCATAAATTTGTTTGTTTGTAAGCTTATATTTTATCATTTTTTATATATAGCATATTTGTTTTAGTTTTTCAAGCAGTATTTGATAAAAATAAAGCTTAATATTCATAATATTATCTACCTCTTTTCTACTTTGTTGTTCTTGGTTAATTTTTGGTTTTCAAACTCAATAATAGTATCAAAGCTCCTTATGATCTTTATGGGCCTGCGAGTGTTCGAGAGATAGTATCAATATGACATCCAATAATATATCAACTCTTTTTCCTCTAATTTTTAAAGGTGAGAATTATCAAGTTTAGCCAATCAAAATGAAAACTCACTTGTGAGATATTGGTATATGACAATGGGTTGAAGGTGAAAGACAAATACCACCTCTAAAAAACAACCTAACACTCAATTAAATTGGGGCTTATGAAGATGAAGAAGCTAAAGTCCTAAGAGCCTTATCTCAAATTCACAAATTCATGCTGTTGTCTCTGAATCAATTTTTCCAAGAATTATAAGTTGTGAAACAACCAAGAAAGCTTGGGACACATTGAAAGAATTCTATCATGGCAACGATAGAACAAGGTAGATGTAAGTGTTAAATTACAAAAGAGATTTTGAGATTCTAAGGATAGATGAAAAGGGGACTTTACAAAAGTTTTCTAACAAGCTAATGACGGTGGTAAATAAAATGAGATTGATAGGAGAAGAGCTCCCTGATAGTAAGATCGTGAAGAAAGTACTTATAAGCTTACCCAAATGAGGCTAAAATTTCATCTTTAAAAGATTCAAGAGATATCAATTAAATTACCTTACCTAAATTAATCAATGCCTTAAATGCTTAGGAGCAAAGAAGAATGTTAAGAAAAGAAGGATCTCAACAGGTAATTGAGAGGGCTTATTTAACAAAGATCTCATCTTCAAAAAGAAAAGCTTAATCTCAATGTAGTATTTGCACGAAGCCTTGTTATGACGAAGATAATTGTTGGCATAAGAGAAAGCCTCAGTGTTTCAAGTGTAAAAAGTTTGGACACATATAAAGGAATTAAAAAAAAAGACTGAAGAAAATGTCAATTTGACAAATTTTGTTGAAGAAGATAAAAAATTGTTTTGAATATTGGTGAGAAGTGCTCTAATCATTGAAAGGTGATGGGGAAGTATATCATCAGGCGCAAGAGGTCTTACAACTTTGAATAAATAAAGATAGTTGAAGAATGATTCAAAGTTAAAAAAAAATAAGGTCCTATTTTCTCTAACTTTGTTATTCCGTTGGTTTATTTGTTCAAAAAAATTTATATTAGTGAGATTGTACTCTTAGGTTGTTGCATATTTATCTAATAAATTTGTTTACAAGTAAACCTATATACATATTTGTTTCAGTTTTTCAAGAAATATTAAAATGATAAAAATAAAGATTAAATATCTATAATATTTTCTACCTCTTTTCTATTATGTTCTTTTTGTTCAATTTTTGGTTTTTAAACTCAACATTCTTTGCCATTCCTATTATCATACCAAAAGAGTATTGATTCCCCATTGCCAATTTTATGGTTGATTAGGTTTTGCATTGTTATCCTTATCTTAGTATTTGCCTTAGGTTCCAAAACATGTTTTGTTTTGGTTTGAGGCTACATATCAATATTATAAATACCGTACCAGGACTAGTACCGAATTTGATTTTAGTACAGTACTATACCAGTATGATTAATACCGAGTATTGGATCGGGTAATTTTGTTAAATTTATAAAATAATCTTTGCATTTTTTAAAAAATTGCAAAATAATCCTTTAATATATTGTATTGTATAATTTATAATTTTATATCAACCTTGTCTCCAAAAATTATAATAATAAAAATTTAAAATAACAATAACTTATTTATTTTTATTAATATTATTTTCACATATTTCACATATAAAACAAATATAAAATTAAGAACAATTCTATTAAGAGTTCTAATAAACAATAAAATTAAATTATTAATTTTTATTACTCAAATCTTTATTAGTATTATAGTACTACTAATTTTTTTAGATATATAGGGAATTTTCAAATATTTACCTACTCTTAATTTGTTTAAATCTCTCAAGTCAAATTTTATCAATCTAATTTGGTGCATTAAATGTGCAGAGACAAAGTTAATTATTAAAAGGGATCAATGGTATGGATACCGTTCCGTACCGGACGGTACCGGCCGGTACGTACCGTACCGGCCGGAAAACGGAACCGGTACGGTGGCAACGGTTCCGGGTACAAATTCCGGTACGTTTCGGCACATTTCGGAAAATACGAAATTTTCCAGGGACCAAATAGCAAAAAAAAAAAATTTTTAACCTAAAATCTACCCAGCCGCCCCGAGTCCCTACCCTTCTGGAACTCTTCCTCTCTCTTCTACGGCTTCTCCTCCTTCTTCTCCTCGCCGCCGCTGCTCCTCCCTCTCGGATCTCGTCTCACCGCCGTCTCATCGCCGTCCCCGACTTCTGGATTCTTCTTCGGCCTCGTCTCTCCCACGCCGTCTCCTCCTCCTCGCCTGGCCGTCGCGGATCTGCTCCTCACCGTCTCTTCTTCGACGGTGTCTCTCTTCGTGTCGCGAGTCTCTTTCGGCCGTCACCATCTCCTCCTCCTCGCCTGGCCGTCGCGGATCTGCTCCTCGCCGTCTCTTCTTCGACGGATCGGTGTCCTC
>JANZLD010000003.1:23931947-23942167 GCA_026413575.1 Erythroxylum carthagenense | reverse complement strand
ATCTATTTTTCAGGTCATGAAGAATACCCCGTTTGACACGGGAGTATGTCTACTGTAGGCAAGTGAAGGATTGAGGTTGGGATCAGGTTGTGTCTGCATTAGTGTATTTCTTTTCTCTGATTCTCTGTATTATTGCTTAAGTCAGTTGTAAAATCAACAGACTGGAGTTAATTGTATTTATGAAAAGGGTCCCGAGTCCATCGAATAGTGTATGTAAATTTATTCCGTATATGTTATAATGTGTATGTGTGTGAGTGAAAAAAAGGTAATAATGAGTTTTGACTGACTGAGTGATGTAGCGCGCCACCCTCGTGGGACACAGACTCGGATATCACCATCGATGTCGGGTTCGGGTCATACGGGAGTGGGGTGTTACAAAGTCAAATGGTTAAATAAGTTATTTTTCTTGGAAAGGACAAGGAATTCCTTAATTAATAGCCATTTTTAGAAACCTACTAGAATATTAACCTAACCTTTTATTTGTTGTCCTGCAGTTCTAGAGTCCCTCTAATAATTCTTTCGTCTTCCCTTTTAGACACACCTTAATTTCATCTGAAAATGTTTTCTTTCTGACTAGGCTATCTGTGATTAAGGATGACTTTGTTTATTTTGTTAAGGAAACTTTTATTATTAACCCCATCACTTTTAAGTGCTCTTCCTATTATAAACTAATTGATAGATATGCTTATTCTAGGAATCCTATCTCTAAAGAACCCAATCTAGAACTCCTTCCTTTTTTAGAATGGTAGTCTCTGGTAAATTGTTCACTATTGGTTCTGCTTTCCTAGCATTCCTTTATAGGAATTCAGGGAGATGTCTATTTAACCTTCCTTTGTAGAGGCCTAATTTATATGAATGGTTTATTTAACTTTGGACCCTTACTTATTTCCCAGAGCTCAAGGATTGTTAAGGCCTTCCTTTTACTATTCTTAGATTTTTATGCTTCCTTGTCTTTCGTCTATATGCCAATTTGTGTAGTAAATCTTCCAATGATGCCTTCAGTTTTTTAAAGTCTTTAAAGTCTAGGTTAATAAACTAACTCAATCATTTTGAGAACTTCTCTAAAAGGATTTGTTATCTAAAAATATAAAAACTTTTGGATCTTCTTATCTAACTATTTGCCAAAAGCTTTTCCTTGATTATACTAATCTGAGAGTTTTTGTAATGGCTAGTGATAAAGCTTTAAAGCTTGGACTTTCTATTATTACAACTTTAGGTTTTAACATATATCTTCCTTATCTCTAGAGTATACAACTCAATCTTTCTTTAAGAATTCTCCCTATTGTACATTTTTTGGATTACCCAGTAGGAGTCTCATTTAAGGCTAATACAATCAATGACAATTTTCTTCAGGAAATCTTTGAGCATTATTGTGTTTTAAAGTGCAAGATCGTTATGACTAGTGCTATTGATACCGAAGCTTATCATTCTTTGTGGCAGAAGAGCCTTTAAAATTTGGCCCCTTTTTCAAATTTTACTATCCTTAAAGGTACTCATTCTAATTAAAAAAATATTTGATTTTTAGTTTCTCTTGCTAACTATTGTCATTACATATTTTAGGATTCTAGATGTTGAAGGACAAGAAGAGAGCAAGATTACTTCTCAGAAGGAAGTAGTTTCAAGTCCTTTCATCAAAAGAAAATCGAAGAGAGGTCTCCATCTACATCAAGCTCTATAAAAGCCATAACACTCATTGTAATTAAATTAATTAGCTAAAATGTCAACTCGTTCATCCATTAGGCTTCTTGAAGAAGATGAAATTATGGAGCTTTTGATTAAAGAAACTACTCTCATGGAAGAAAATTCTTCTACTCCTGAAAAGATTATGGAGGACATTAGTGATGGTACATTGTTCTACCTGACTTCTCTTGTTCTACCTGACTTCTCTTACTTTCATTTTCCCTATAAATTCTTGCTTTTGATTTTCTTTTATCAATGACTCTATGTTAGGCCTTTGTCCTTGTGCACTTTCCTTTGAGTCAAAATTTAGAAAAGACATAAATTTCCTTAATTTGAAAATAATTGAAGTTACATTGTTAGAGGTAAAGTAGAAATTCCTTTTATTTTTTATGAAAAATTGTCAGGATTTTGACAAATTCTTTCACATCTCATATGTATGAGATGTATGAACGACAATAACATCCTCAGATAAAGTATTTGACTTGAACTTTTTAGACATTTCTCCTAACACTCCCTCCAGTGATGTGTCAATTGTTAGTTTGGAGGAGTTATCAAGGGTTAAAGAGTCTCTAAAGCTCACTATCAATATGAACTTCAGTCCTTAACTAAAGTCCAACACAATTCTTTCTTAAGCATACTATCCTATATCTATTCTATAACTCAGTTGTCTATTGTTAAAGGGATTTTGAGCAAAGCTGAAAAAAATTTCTCCTCTTTTAAGAAATCTTGACATGACCAAGTTGTTTATTCCAATCAACTAAACCTCTCACAAAAACACCGAATAGAATATAATGGAGAAAAGGTTAAAGGAAAAAACCTTCTAGCACAAATTTATGAGTTGAAGATTGAATTTGACTCTTTGGAGAATCAAGCTGTTGAGCATAAGAGAGCTATTAAATTGATTAGAGATAAATAAGAAGATTTAAAGCAAGATGGTAAGTGGCTTAATTAGGAATTCAATGAGGTCAAACAGAAGATTAAGGAGCTGGGGAAGTCACTAATATTGTAGAAGATTAAAGTTGACCTCTGGATGAAATAAGTTTAATAGGCCAAAGAAGACCAAGTCTTCTGTATACAACAATAGGGTGAGATCTAGTCTTTTGACCTGTACTAACTTTAAACTTCTCTTTATTCAATTTGTTGACCATTAGTTGGTCATTTGTAGACTTTGAACTTTATTTATGAATGTTTATTTTGATTTATCTTTATTTTAACTTTGATAATTCACTATTATTCCTTTATCCTTAACCTTTTAAAAAAAATTAGGTATATAGGGTTTCGAATGTTTCTCATTAACAAAACATTTATAAGGTTCACCTGCTAAACCAGATAACCAATATGCATTATCCTTTATGAATCCAAAATACCCCTTCATAATTCGGGGACCACTTCCTTTATTCTTTATCTTTTGTTCCGAGCTATATGATTAACTTCCACATTAAATCCCTTTCTTAGACGTCTCCAAAATCTTTGTTGTAGAATTTCGCCACCTACTCCTTTTGTACAATCTTGTTATTTAATGCTTGAAGTCACATTTTTTCTATGTCCTCCAATTCCATTAAATTGCTTCTTAATATTAGAATAGTTTCAAAGTGTTTTGCTTGGCCTCTCTCAGGGACGAGGCTACCATTTTTATAAGGAGAACAACATTATGACTATAAGTCAAAGTGAATGGGCTAACTCCTGTAGTAGTGCATTCGGAAGTATAATATGCTTATAAGGTCTCAGATATAATTCTATGTCATTCTTTAAGATTTTTCTCTAGCATTTTTCTAGGACTTTAATGATTACTTCATTTGATGCACTATTAGCATAAGTGTAATATAAAGTCAAATCAACAATCATAAATCTTCAGCAAAATCTTTGACTTTGTAACTAGTAAAACCAATTGGGGAAATCTAAATTGATGAGTGATATGTTCCTTAATGAACTTTACTACATCAGTTTGGTTAATACTCTTTAAAGGTTGAGCTACCACTCACTAAAATTATTTATGGCCAATATAATGAAATTATAGCCTTATGGGAATATCTTCCCAATGAGATCAATCGCTTAACCTTCAAACTACTATGGTATAGTTATATAATGTAATTCATAAGGAGGGATTTCTTGAACTTTTCCATATTTTTGACATTATTGATAGCCTATGGCATAAGATGTACAATCTTTAAAGATCAATGTCCAATTTTAACCATATCATTGTATGAGCCATCTCATCTTTATACTAGATTAATATGCTCCACAGACCCCTATGAACTTGTTTCACAATTGTTAAGGCCTTAAGCATCTCGAAGCACCTTAAAAGAAGTCTATTGTTGCCTTGTAAAAACAATAATCCTTTAATCAAGATAAAAATTAAGGAATATATTAAAATTATACTTCATCAAAGAGTTCTATTAATTGAACAATGATGGTATAATAAGGTGACAAAGTTAAACTTAAGAATGTATATTCTCTTGTCACATGACATAACATCATTTAAGAATCTCCCACGATGATATCTTCTTTAGCTCCAAGATCAACTAGAAGTTACAATCCTTTTATAAAGCCTTCATGCTTAACTTGATTATAAGTGCATATGAAGTCCATCTTAAGGGAAAGAAGAGTCTTTGTTCATTTGGTGTGGTTATGACTATCCCATCACCATTTGACTTCTCTATGTTAGAACCATCAAATTTAAATTCTCATAGCTTCTTTTATAAATGAGAACTAAGTGCACTGTATCCTCTTATACTTTTATTGTAATGATAGGAATGTACTTCTTTTTTGTTGGTATGAGAATTCTGCTCATGTAATAGATAACTTGCTTATAAACTGCCTCATTACTTTGGGCCAATATGCACCTAATAAATTCTTTTGCAACAAAAAAAGATTTAAAGAAATTCCTTTTCAAGGTAGCATCAACAATGAAGGTTTAGTAAGGTATCCTTTGATATTGTCAAATGCCATATGATACCTTTCTTCACAATGGAATTCCTCGGGATTCTCTAACTTTAAAAGGTCCAAGAATACTTTTTCCCTGTTAGATTAGTGATGAACCTTCTTACATAGTTCACTGGCCTATAAATCTTTGGAGTTTCATCTTACTCTGAGGTGGTTTCACTTTGAAAATGACTTTTTATTTGTTCCTATCTAGTTCAATTCCTCTAATGTGAACCAAAAAATCCAAGAAATTTCCCATTTTACTCAAAAAATGTACTTTAAGAGATTTAACTTTAATTTATATGTTCTCATCATATAAAAGGCTTCCTTAAATCTTGGATAAAATCTGCACTCTTTTTTTATTCCTCATTGATGTCATCTATGTAATATTCCAATGTATGACCTATCAATTCATAGAAGAAAGCATTTATAGCATTTGATAAGTGGCTCTTACATTCTCCAAAAGGCACTATAACCCATCCGAAGGTCCCTACTAACCCTAGAAATCTGAAAGTCATTTTGGAAATATCACTTTTAGATATAAAAATTTGATTATAACAAGAAAAATAATTTATAAAAGAAAACAAAGAATGTCTAATTGCTACTTCTATAAAAAAAATTGCAATAAATAGTATGTATATATCTTTGGGAGTGACTGTATTTAAATCCCTAAATCAATACAAATTCTTATCTTTCCATTTTTTCTTAACTATAGGTGTGACATTAGCTAACCACTCAATATATCTGGCTAGTCTAATAAAACTATCCTTACATAATTGTCCAACCTCTTCTTAATCTTTAAATCGATTTGTTTAAACCATCACTTAGGGGAATGGTGGTAAGGAAATAATTATGATTTTATTAGGAGTATATGTTTCACCAGCCTTTTACTTAACCATAGCATCTTAGTTTAGTCCCAAGAAAAATGGTCTTTGAATTCCTTCAGGAGCTCGACTAACTCCAGCTTTGTTCTTAGATCTAGATTATTGCTAACAAAAAATTTATAGGCTTCTCTTAGATTACCTAAATTCACTTCTTCTAGTAGTTCTTGATTTTAGCTCCTGAAATCGTCAATCATTTTAAGAGTGGTTTTCAAATCCTATCCTCCATTTGTAATTCTTTTTCTTTAAATACCAATTTCGAGTTATCAAACTTTTCCATGTCCCTAGAGTTTTCTAGGATTTGTTACATTATAAATTTAATTTTTATGATCGTAGCTACCATAATCTCCTTTTATGAAAATTTACTCATCAATTTCCTCTATTAGAAACCCTCATCAACCTGTTAGTAGGTATGATGGGAATAGTTCTTATAAATACTTCTGTCTTTATTTTTTCTTTTCATTAATCTTTGTTTTTAGGGCATTCATCATGGGATAACTTTCCAATTTGTACTAGTTTTACATGATCTCCATAAAATTTTGCCTCCACAGAGTCAAATTTTAATGCAAAAGGATTGTGAATCTACCTAAATGATTTCTACTTCATTACCTTTTTATAAAAGCACGAGTTGATAAAGAGATGAAAGGACACATAAGTTGGAGGGGATCTAATCTTCTCTCAATAAGATTTCATAATTGACATGTGTGCTAATGAAAAAGAAAGTGGTTAGTAAATACTTTCCTACCACTATGATATTTGTATAGAGAATTCCCCATGCTTTGAACTTTCTCTAGTAATTTTAGTACCGGATATTTCAATTGGATCAAGTCTTCATTGTCTTTTCCCAAGCTTATATCATTTTGGTCGGTATAATGTTTACTGCTAACCTATATTTGACTAAAACATTTGAAATTGATTTACCTTTGATGTGGACCTTAATATATAAAAGTCTTATACGTTGTTTCATAGTATTAGCTGACCTTTTTAGCACCACTTTTTTGGAATTCTTGGTCCTACAACTAATATTAATACTTGGCATTCTCCTTTCCGATGAAAATGTTCCACGTTCTTTACACAAGATTTACCAAATAAAGCAAGGAGTTTGATGAGATTATAATTATGATATTTATATTTCATTTATATTGTTGGATCAGAAAAGAAAACATGTAAGATTTGGTTAAATGGTATATTTCAGAACTTTTTTAAAAATCATAACATAACGGAAGCAGGATAATCAAATCAACATGTCAATCCATATATGATACGGTATAAAGATAATATTTAACACAAGAACAAGATGGAAGAAATATTACTGACTCCTTTGCTACAGCTTTAACTTCTCGCTATACTATCCTATCCTCGGTAATATATCCTCTCCAAGGTGATGTATTCTCTTCTTCTTGTCATTGATTCCTCTTCTCGATATTGTATCCTTAACCAATCTGATTTACCACTTGTTCTTCTTGGACAATTTGGTTAACAAGATCTTTTGGTAGGAAAGGAGAAGAAAACTTTGGAGAAGATTTTTCTTAGAAGAAAGAAGCCAAAGATGAGACACTGCTCATGTAAATTTTGGCTAACACATGCATGAAAGGAGAGAGAGTCCAAAAATGCAAGAACACCTCTCTATCACCCTGTCAATTTTGGTTATGCATGAAAAGAAAAAAGAGGAAGAGTATCCAATGCATCACACCTTTCTTTAATCAAACATAAATAAGCCATCAAATGAGACTCTTCTCATTTGTTTTAAAATGGCTATATGAAAAGATCAATAACCTAAAATGACATGTCAATTTTGGTTTTAGTTCTGAAAGAAGGAAGATCATCCATCAAATATAATCAAATGAATGGTAAAAAAGTTACATTACATGCCATCATTAAAAGACAATCATTAAACCATTTAATGATAAGATCATTACTCCATTTAATGATGATAGTGCATGATAAATACTATCTTTATTTAGCAATTTAATGTTAAAGGTGCAGCTGCACATTTAGCCATTAAAAACTGAAATTCCCTTTCATTTCTTTAAGAATTTTGTTTTAATATAATTAATCTAATTAATTAAATTAAACCAAAATCTAGCCCATTTCTAAATGTTCATTTGTGCTTTTAATTAACTATTAATTAGTGCACACCTAACATTTAATCGTGGGCTTTAAAACCTCCATTTATATTTCTTACTTTACTTGAAAACCTTCATTAAAGCCAAGTGGCGAATCTTATTGGACTTAGATAATTCAAGCTCCAATAAGCCCAGAATTAGTTCAATCTCATTAGAATTAATTCTAGCTTATTAACTAAATGTTATTCCAGTAAAGGCAATTAATTGAACTCTTGAATTAATAAATATTATGATAACATATATTTCAAATAATATATCCAATTGCAAACCCTTTTATGCTACAACAAAGGGTAAAATTACCGTTTTGTCCTTATATTGGTTTTTCTTTCTAGATCTTCCATTTTACTCTATATGGTGATTAACACATAAGACCTTATCTTGGTGTTAAGACTTGAAGGGTAGCTAGTCCATCAAACTCCTGACGCCAGTTTAATCACCAATCTCCATAAAACATTTAGAAGTGATGATATCACTATAAACTCTTTATTTGAGTGAATGTTCCTTAATACATGTTTCAATTAATAATTTCAACATGCAGACACTGGATTAATACTCTGTAAAAATTTATTTCAATCATATCAAGAATTATAATGAAACATATATGAGTTCACCACTCATCAAGATTGTGGTCTATAATAAGCAAATGCTAAAATGTATGTTTTAAGACTAAAGTAATGACCTACTTTATTCTTGAAAATATACTTAATTTCAGATTTATTTAATAGTGTCATTATTGATAGTCGACTACTATCATGATATGAAACTCATCATTCCCTTGAAGTAAACTCCTTTACTTATATGGAGATAAATCGCAACACTACAACCTAATCCATAATCAAGCGACCAAATTGATTATTCAACTGTGAATCTGTTATTTTAGATTCTTATAATATACATGTTTCATATACATCTCTATGTATATATATATTACTTCCAAAAGAATCTTGATCCCTTATGACTAGATATATAATGCTCATAAAAATCTAACTCTTTTGTTTTATTAATAATAAATATATTTATTACAAAACTGTAACTGAAGAAATTTTAGTTACATGTAATACACTTTCTTTCCAAGGCATTATATTTACATAACTCTAACATATATTTTACCCCTAAATTGTTCCTAGTCGTTTTATGAGATTATAATTATAAGATTTATATTTCATTTATATATTACCCCTAAATTGTTCTTAACCATTCTTTTGTTAAAATTGGACATTAATAGAATGTAAAAAGGCTAACACATGTTATATTTTTCCTTGTGAAAGAAGTAGTCCACTAAACTATGAAGATACTTAAACAAACATGTAGTCCATTTGAAACATTACTTGTATGCCTATGAACATTCTTATTGTGATAATTGTGTAAGTGATCATTTGACTTGAGGTCTTCAAAATTATCTTGTATAGGGATTGCTATGTTTAGATATTATTTATGACTTATTATAGTCAAGGATAAGTCAATAGATAGTTATTGTATATAGAGGTAGCTAAGTTAAGTAATCAATAGAAGATTCATTACCCTAAAGTAATTAGGGAGAATGTTTCATTATTCTATATTAAAATTGATTCAAAAAATTCTTGGTCAACGTGGAATAACACTTTATAAATAATTTATAATTGTCATTAATTGAATTAATAGCTAATTGTGGAGAATTAACATGATTGGACTCAAAATAGAGTAGATATTAATTTTATGATGAATGTCTAATTGAAACATTGTATGATGAAATGAATGAATTATACAAAAAAATCATGCATAAAAAGGTTAGTCAAAATCACTTTGACGCTCTTAAATATTTAGATAGTCATGATACGTTGCTAGATGTCAATCTTAATCTATAGATATAAATTGTTTAATTAGAGAATTAAAGATAAATTAAAGGAGTTTAATTTATCTAACATATTTAGGGTTATAATTTATATCCATTATAAACATAATTATGAACCTAACGAGTCATATATAAAGAACAAGTCACATAGAGAAAATATATTTTAATCAAATTGAACTTGATTTTAAAGTTTGAGAAACTTTATGAATAAATATGAGATATGTAATAAATAAGGATCAACATGAAATATTCGATCTTATTTGGGCATAATTGATATTTAATTAGAATTATATATAATTCTAATTAAAGTTTAATTAAAATTAGAATTTAATTTCAATTAAATTACTATAATTCTAAAACTTACTATAAATAGGTTTAAGCTCTAAAGGACCTAACACTTCTTGCCTAATCCTTTTTAAAATAATTGCAAAGTTCACTCAACACATTTTATGGATACCGTTAGAGGTCAGACACTTGTGTGGCCATGATGGTTGAGGTGGACTGATTTAAAAAAAGTTCAAGGGATACGACAATCAAAGGATCAAGCTTTAGAATAAGGTACGAATTAAGATTTACACTTTATTATGATTTATGTGTTAATCATCTTTTAGAGTTTAAAGTGATATTAGATTTTGAGAAATTAAATATAAAAAACTTTCCTAATTATTTCATTACATGCAAGATTAGATCCTGTGTTAGCCCCAAAATTTTTTTTAATTAATTAAGCATGATTAGACTAATTAAGTAATTGAGTTAGCATTAATTGAGATGATAGAAATT
>JANZLD010000003.1:23915039-23931847 GCA_026413575.1 Erythroxylum carthagenense | reverse complement strand
CAACGAAAGTCGGGCTTCGGGATCGGGGTCCGACATCTATGGTATCAGAGAAGTGTGAATGTTAAGTTATGAGCAGTGGAAGTCCGGTCTCCGGGTCGGGTTCCGACATCCTGCCTCTATTTCTTAATAGGTGACACCCATACTGTTACTATAAACTGAGGTTATCTAAGTTGAAAACTTGGGATTCGAGAATATCTTTGTCTAAGGACTTAGGTGAACTTTGTTCAATGATTTTGTCCTAAAATTTCTACTCCCTATCGACTTCTAGGAATATGCTAATTTACAGTGCTAACATTAGCATTTAAATTATAGTTAGGAGCAAAAACACCCATAGCTAAATTCGATGATGATGGTAAACAATCTTCCACAATCTTTAACTTCTTTTTGACATTTAACAATAGGTGTAGATCAAACTTGGTTGACATTAATAGTTGCAACCAGTGGGAATGGATCTTAATTTATCATTATAGTTTGGTCAGCTTTTGTGAATAGCATAATTCCTTTATTGATTTAGTGTTGGACAATATTTTTAAATTCCTAACATAAATTTGTTAGGTGACTCCATATATTATGATATTTGCAGCAACCTCTGCCTCTGATTTCCCCCTCTGTGTGAATTCTATGCTCTGGAGGTAAGGTAATGAAATTTTCTTTTGCAACAAAAAATCAAAGATCTCCATTTTAGAGGTGTAAAAGGTGTATTTAACTTGGGTAGATGGAGCCTACATTTTCCTTTTGACTTTAACAGATTTATGCTCTAGAGAGAGGCAAACATAGTTTCCATGGATGTTGACTTCAGCCATTGTCAAATTATAAAAATTCGTCTCTATAACATAAGTTCCTATTAAATTATTCTTTTGATGGCCTTCTTCCTCAAGGAGTTTTTGTATTCAGACTCCTTTGATGCCAATTCATAGAAATCGTGAAATTATATAACTTGGCATTTTTTTTCTATAATTTAATATTCTCTCCCTTTTGAGCAAACTTCACATATTTTGTCTCTAGTAATGAAATCCGAAATTGACTTCTTATCTTCTTGAATTGTGTAATGAACATGTTGGCATTCTTACCTCCTTTCTAAGTAACTTTAGACGATTTAGCTATATTAACTTCGAGTTTAGTATGAAAAACCAAGTATGAAACAAACTTTCCATTTAGACAAGGAAAGGACATAATTCCTAGGCAATAAAACATATCAAGAGAAAGTTATGCCTATTGACGAATTTTGGAATAACATGAGCTCAATGTTATTTCATAATTAACCAATTATGCACGCTAAATGGTGTCAATGGTTGATTGACCATCTTCACCAAGAAATAAATTGAATTAAGGAATTTTATAGCCACAGGGAAATGGATTCTTGTTGTCAATATGCTTCGGATAAGTTTATAGAATTCTAGACAGCTAAGCTATCTCAAACAAGGCCTGTACAATTCCTGAACAACTTCTATGATAGTTTTCATATCAACTTTTAGTCTTATTTCAAGAGGGGCAATAGTAGGATTGCAATTTACAACTATAATGTTACCCACTAAACTATATTGTGATCTATTACCTTCATCTTCCACACCAAATCCTTGTCGACCTAGTACTTGGGGCTTGACTGCCTATCAACCACTTCTAGGATTAATGCATAGAGGTGCCACAAAAGCATCGTCTCTCTTATAAGGAATGACATATCTTTTGTCTACATAAAAAGCAACTAGAAGGTGATTGCATTTTCCAACTTCCATAGCATTGGGAGCAGGATGCTCTCTGAGTCCTTTAGAGATATTCTTTTCTTAAGTAGGAGAATTTTACCTAGTTTATGTATTAGATTGCTAGAAAGTTTGTTAACCTTCTATATTAGTATCTTGATTGCTTCAATTGTAGAGGTTAAGTTGGGCTCCAATTATGAGATTCGTTCATGCAAACTATGTCATTTCATAGTAGCATTTTTGAATCTTTATCAGTAGGAGAGTTAATTGAAGGTGAGACTGCCTTTTCAAGATTCTCAATTATTTGGGATATAAAATTTTTATTCACCACTGTAGTAAGGACTTCTTCCTCCAGGGTAGGTTGGAGGAATAACTATTTCTTTTTCATTTCTTATGCGCCACATCATGTTCCACTGGGAGGTCCAAATTGTTGGTGTCAATCTATAATATGGGTGTGCTAGGGAGAAATTCTCCTATAATCTATACTCAACTTCTTATTGGCAATATAGATGGACTCCAAAAAACTTGGAAAGTGAAATTCTAAGCTTCCAAAATGCTAAAAAAATGTTGAATGAGGTTTGAAGTAAGGAACCAATTTGTTTTAGGTAAGCGAGAGTATAATCTACAAAAGGAATTTGTAATAAAAATGATGAATATATTGTAAAGAAAACTGAAAAAAAATATTTTTTTAGATTAGTTTGATTGATATTTTTTGGGTGTTTATATCTCTAAAGATTGTATAGAGATTCTAAGTTATGCATTTTTATTATAATGTTGCTGAATTTCTGAACTCTAGATAATCTTGCAACTATTCTTAACTTCAACTTGAAACATTTCTGTTGTAACTTCCTAACTTTTAGTCCACTTTGTCATGTTTCTTTATCGTGTCTATTAGTTATTCTTAGTGCATTAAGCTTTCATATCCTAGACTTTCGCCACCTAAATACCTATGAATTCTCTAACTATATGTCTATTGAACGTTCATATTTTTGGTTTCTTTCACTTGTAAGCCTATTGGAATGAATTCCTTTTAACCAATCAACTCTACCATTAACTTATGTGAATTGTTAGTGGCTTATTGTGTAATACCTTAGTACATTAGCCACCAAGCTCTTAATTGTTAATATAAATTCAAAGACTTGTGAAAGGAAAAGATTCCATATTAGTCGAAAGTTTCCAACAATGAGCATATAAATTATATAACCATGTATTAGCTAGAATGAAGTTCAAATTATGTGTGTACCCTCACTATATGATTTATGTTATTTGTTAAAAAGAAAGCAAAGGAAACTAGTGCCTACCAAAGTATGAATCGTAGAAGGCGATGGTCTCAAAAGCAAAATGGAAGCCCTTCCAACCCATCTCATTGTAAGAGTAATAGAAAATATAGAGTCACCAATGCCCCTTTTTAACCTTAACATGACACTATTGATACTATCTGCAACAAAACTTTGAGGTGTTGTTCGCACTCACCTCCAACAAAGCATACAATTTATGTCAATGTATTTGCTGATTCTTTTGTTAATTGGTTGTCGTCACTTTGTATCTCTTATAAAGTGTTTAGTTCACTTGTTGAAATAAATAAAGAATAGAATGATTATTCTTAAGAATACAATAGATGAGGAATAGAATTGAATATATATTACTTAGATTAATTTATTCCTAAGAATTTCTAATGATGATGTATGCCAATGTTTGGTTTAAAAAAATGAATTTGAGATGATAAAGGAATAATTAACAACAATACTAACATATTCATTATATATAATTAACAAAAATACCAACATATTCATTATAGTCTCTGCTAGTATTATTATTATTAATTTCCTTATTATTAATATTAATATTAATATTTTATTTTATTTTATTATCATTAATTTTCTTATTATTATATTATTATAATAATTAATTTTCTTCTTCTTCTTCTTCTTCTTATTATTATTTCCTTATTATTAATAATTTTTTGTAATTATTATTAATTTTTATTATTATTAATTTTCTTGTTATTATTATTAATGTCCTGATGATGATGATAGGGAGAAATACCATCTTTACCTATTCTGTATTTCATGAAATAGGTATAGATAGATGAAGATATCTTTAGCTATTTTTGATAGTGCAGAAATAACTCAACATGTGATTAGTTATTTTGTATATTATTTTTTAACTAAACAAAAAAATAATTATTCATTAAGAATATATTAGCAATAAAATGGCTATTCTAATCAACCAAACATGTCATTAAACTTCAATCTACGCAACAAAATTATTCTCTCGTTAGTGTTCTGTTGTTCTCAAAATCTTCAAACAAGTGAGGTTGTGAATTATAAAAAGTCCATAATTTTCTTTATACCTTTGCAAGGTCTTTTTTAAGCGTAGAGGAAAGATTTCCGTGACAGATGTATAAAACTATAAAATTATTTTATTCTCAAGACCGCTCAATAAAGACTCACAGCGTAACTAACAATAAAAAAATCAGAGTATAAAATGATAACAGGTTATGACCAACCATTATATATATAATATATATATATATATACTGTCAATTTTTACGTATTTAGTCTTTTAACCTTAATTATAATTGTCCTGTTACGTCTAGATATAGGTATATTAAAATGAGCCTCTTTCTGAGTAAGTTACGCTTAACTGCGGTTCTTCGGATTATGACGATGATGAAGATGAATAAATGGCAAGACTTGTTAAACGCAAATTGTTCTGCCTGGAGAAAGTGAGAGAGACTAAACCCAGAGCGAGGGAGAGTGGGTTGTGTATTACCCAACTAGGAAAGAAGTTAATAACTTCAAATTTTGATCGAACAGCACAACCAAGCAAACAAAAGCGAATTCCTTGATATGGAGGAGGATTCCAAGAAGAGACCTTTAATCATTGACTGGGACACGATGCATGACCCAGATGACGAAGAACAACCTTCCCCGGTGTTGATCGTGAAAAAGGACGCGGACCCACCTAAACCGACGTCGAAGCTAACCAGTAGGTCGGTCAGAGAGGACTTGGCGTACATGAACGATTACGAGCTCGATGAAGCGATTAAGAGGCATAGGAACAATTATAAGAAAGTAGGCTTCACATTACCCGACGGAGGGGAGAAGATTCTTGCCACTGTTAAGGACTTGGAAGAAGAACGCCAGCAAAGGAAGCTTCAATTTGTTGATATGGTTTGTATTTTCTTCTGTTCATTGTTTATTTTTTAAGATTTCAGCTCGTCGGTTTGGTTGGGAGAAAGTGGTTTCTTCGGGTTCTTTGGTTGTGTATGGAGACAAGATTGAAATTTGTTCACTTCAGCATATAATTAATCGAAGAAAGTTCTTGCATTTGGGCGATTTAGATGATATGTTGGCTGTTTGCTTGCATAGGAAACTTTTGCTCTTTTATTCACTAGTGATGTTTTTGTGATTTGGGATTAGATTTTGCTAGTTGTATTTCACCTGCTTAAGTTGTTTTCATGCTGTAGGGAACGTCCAAAAATTGAGGACTCGGTATTTTTTGTGGTTGTTTTCTCTTATTGTGTGATTGTAGATCGTGTGGTAAAAGATGAAACCAAATGTGCTGTTCAAATATTGTCGTTGATTGTGGGCATTTCTTATTGGTTTTACTTTGATTCAGGACATTGCTTTGCTTTTGTTTCTGGATATGGGAGTGGTTTTGGAAACGGGTTTATTACATTCTGTTTCAATCTAGTTTGCTGTGTGTTTCCACAATAATAAAGTCTACCTGCAAATAGTGACATGAAATCTTAGTTTCTCTTCAACATCTCAGCTGCAGAACTTCGAGGGTGCTGGTGGTATGGGGTCGGGAATGTGTATCCCAATTTGGTCCAATGGGACCCAGTAGACCCAACAAGAAAAACCTTAATATCCTCTTAAGTAGATGTTGGCTAGATTCAATACTTAACCAATTTGTGTGATTATTAGCTTGATTTCTTGCATTTTCATGTGAGTAGGATGTTGATGAATGCAAGAAGTCCACACAGGCGATAGATCAATGCATAGCTGGTAGGTTCAACTTTATGTTCCCTTTTCCCTTGGCTTTGTTTTCTCCTTGAGTTGCTAAAGAAAGGTTGAAATCTCTGGCCTTTGTTAATAATTTTTCTTGTGAATAGAGACAACCATTAGCTTTTAGTGATCCTCGAAGGTCGAGTTATAGATGAAGGTGGTGGACTACTATATTTATAATGTATGAAACTTCTTGTCTTAGGGGAACTAAATGCATTCTGTTGGTGCTTCAGATGGCTCCAGATGTGATAATGCATTGCCTCAAGACAATTCAAAGTCGTTGTTTGCCTCAATTTTCTGTAAAAAGATGGAAGAAAATGTATGTTGCTGAAAGCTCATTTACATATGACTTACTTAAGTAGAGCCCTTATCACAGCAGAAATGATTGCCAATTACCTTATTGTATCTCCTTAACAGACAGATTGTAAAGCACTAAGTACATTTAGTGAAGATTTATCTACTTTGAATCATTGTAACCACCAGAAGTTTAGATCTAATGGAGGCTTTTCGCCAAGGGGAGATCGAATACCATCATCAAGGCAGCAGTCTTTTCATTATGTTAGCGGTCTGCATAATGGAGAGAAAACCAATCTCACAAAAAGTGATCAAAGATGTACAACTTCACTTCATTCGCACTGCCGCGATGAGGAAAGATCATCCAATTGGTTACCCAAAAAGTAAGCATTTCAGCATCCGAATTCATTTTGTTTTCTAGTCATATGTGTGGGTATATGTGCCTGTTTTTGTGCATTAAAGAGATAGATGTCTTAATATCAAGTCATGCTTTTATTTAGTAGTTACGTTTGAGTACCTGAATGTGTTTACTTATTCTTCTACTTATGATTGTTGCATGTGCCAAATTGCTAATCATTTGCGTTTAAAGTTCTAGGCTCTAGAAAGGTATAATTTCTTGTGTTGCATTCATTAACAGTGGAAGTGCCTGGTCTATGGTGCCCGACATGATGATTTTTCTTGTTCTTATTTCTTTGTGGTATAAGGATGGGGCTATGTTTAGGACTTGGAGTATGAGGTAGTGTGTATGGGTCAAGTCATTCAGAGCTACATTGATATGTGAGATGCATTCTTAGGAAAGAAATATAAAAGAAGATTATCTTGATTAGGAAGTAATTGCATTGGTGATCTTATTTAGGCAGTAGTCATCTTATCTATGAAGTCTATTATTTTTATAAGTCTATTTTTAGTAGAGAATATGTTAGCAGATTTTTATTTTATTTTACTTCCTAAAAACTCTATATATTGAGCCTATTTAAAGGACATTACATGAGTATGAATTTTTCGTAAAAATAGTTGATAGAAAGCTTGCCAAGGACAAGTTTCCTGGACAACAATCACAGTGCCTGGAAAGGCGAAGAACTCTAGCAAGAGAAAAGAGGATTTCCCTGTCAGTCATCCTGTGATTAGATCTTACGCAAGAATACATATCATATATTTTGGGATAGTATTATACTTCACTTCCTAACACCTTGCATAGACCTATTTTCTCTTCTTCTGATGCGCAAGGTTTAACTAAGGCGACCATGGTTTGACAGATTAACATTATTTCATATTGGTTTGACTTTTCAGTTTGATGGTCCTCATACATGATTTCTTGAGTTGGTTGCTTGATTTTAGTTTATTCGAATGGCACAATTATATGATTTATATTTTTACTTTTACAGGGATGAAACTTCCCAATTTGCATCTGCCTATGGCTTCAGGCATAGAAAGGTAGGCCCTTTTATTCTCTCTCTCTCTCATGTTTTTTGCCTCACATTGGCAATGGAGCTATCTGGTCCTGAAAAGTTTCTGGCATGAAATGAAGGAAGAATAGTGTTAATCTTTAAGAGGCCATCTATATAGAGTGCCCAGAAGTGACATAGTACCAATTGTATGTTTGTTTTTCTCTACAGCATAGCTACTTTTTTCATTTTAGCTGATGACTATAAACCTCTTTGTATACTGAGCAATCTTAGAGGTTGATGTTAGAATTCAAATATACCTGTAGATCATAGAGAATGAATACTAGGAGTGCTTGGTCATGGACATATAGAAGGAAAATTTCAAATATGAGATCATTAAGATGTCTTCCTGCATGAAATTTCTCCAGCTTTGACACTGCCGAGTCATACATGCAGTAGGAATTTGTTCTATCCTGTGCTGTGCTTTATTTTCTAAAAGAGCTAGATCTGGCATAAATTAATTTGTAGGGGAAAACAGTTGTACTTGTAGATGAAGATGAGTGTCAAGATGTGGAGAGAAAAGAGCAACAAAGCAAACTTGCTGAATGGTAACTGGAAACACCTTCACATTCTGTCTTTCATGTTTTTTGTTCCAACTCGCCATTATGTTGTCAAACACTTAATTGACTATTTTGTTTCATAAGTAGGAAGGATGCTAAAATTTACTACCCATCACGGTAAGCTAGATCTTCCTTGAACATGTAAATTATTCATTTTGATATCATAATTTCAATAGAACTAACTCCTCATTATTTCTTGTTTTATGATGCCCAGTGATGATCCTGAATCAGTTGAAATTTCTTACACAGACATAAATTGCCTTGACCCTGAAGGTTATTTAACTTCGCCTATCATGAATTTTTACATCAGGTAATTGCATGATGTGAAATAACAAAAGATAAATTTTTCTTCTGATGTTTTGACTCGGGTATCTTTTGATGAAGAGTCACAAATTCAGATTGCCTGACAAGTTTGCTAGAAATGCCTTTTTTTCTTTTTTTTGGGTCAAGAATGTCAGTGTTCTGCTTGTATTCCTGGATTTCATAGTACTAATTCCATCTTTTGATGGTGATAGGTGCATTGCTAAGCTCTATTGGTAAGTGATATGAGTGGTAACAATAGGTATCTAATTAGTTATTGGTTTCTCCGATTTAAACTGGGTTACAAATAGGGCGTAACCCTCGCCTCCCTATGCTGCACCCATCCAGATGAAGATTTGAATCCATGACTCCTGGTCTTGGGGAGAGAGAGTGCTGACCATTAGACTATTGATCTATTAGATTGTTTGGCTTGGCTTTTACAAGGATACAAGGAGCATGAGCTTGATGCATGGGTTATAATACCGAGCTTGCTAGCTGTTTGGTGTATGGATATGTGAGAATGACAGATTTGAGTTGAGAGTGATGCATGTTTATCAATTAGGAAATGAATGGATTGTGGGGTGGTAAAGTTGGAACCCTTAGAGAGAAAGTTCAGAGCGAGCTATCTTAGAATGCTAGTCATTTAGATTACCAAATTTTTTTACTACTAGTAAAAGTGTCTAACTGAACCAGGTTCAAAATTTAGATTTTACTTGTTCTGAGTCAGTCCAGTTAAAATCACAATAAATGGGGATCAGAGATCCTGGTTTATTGACTCGTCTAATTATAATTAATAGGTTGGAGAATGCAGTTTTCTTATGTTGTTTTCTAGTTTCATATTGCATATTATATCTCGGGATTTAGTTGTCTATGTAATAGATTTAATACATGTTTGTTGTCTGTGTGGGTAGTGTGTGGCAACTTCGCTTAAAATTTGATGCATAGTCCTTTTTTATTCCTTTCCTAGGTACTTATGGTTGAATGCGTCTCCAGCAAAAAGGGCCAGAGGTGACTGTCACGTCTTCAATACTTTCTTCTACAAGAAGCTGAAACAGGCTATGACAGACAATGTAGGACGTTTCTTGAATGATCAAATTTACAGGAAGAGTTTCATTATTATAAATGCTTTTGATGATCATTTTCCTTCTTCTACTCAACTTTAGAGTGAATTTGTGAAAATCAAGTTCTTTTTGATATCGCAACTTCTGAGTAGTTTAGACAAAAATCATTTCATTGATTGCTTTCCAGAATGATATGAATGTTTTACAATTTTGTTATGAAATCATTTTGTATTTGCTTAGAGGCGTCATAGCTTCATTAAGCATCCGACTTTAGCCCTTGATTGACCAGAAGGACAGGAAATTTTAGAACACAAGTATATGGGTTGTATTGGTAATAGCATATATCTTTGAGAACGTTCATCCTCTTCTTTTTCATTTCCTCTTGTTGGTTAACTTTTGATTGTGGATGCTCACATGTTAGTATTCTTGCTTTAATCTTTTAATTATCAATCATACATTCAATTTTCCTATCCATACTCATTATGGGTTTTTCCTGCTTACATATTTAGGGGAGCGACAAGGAGTCATCTTTTGCCAAATTCCGGAGGTGGTGGAGAGGTGTCAACTTGTTTCAGAAGGCATATCTTCTTATTCCCATACATGAAGAGTGAGTATCTCATGTAGCTTGTAAATGATTACAACCTCATATGTCGGGCGCGATTTTTGGTTTACTGTTCACATTGTTGTGAATTTGGATGCTGTTATTCTTTAAGTTGGTTGACTGTTTTTCATGCTAGCATTCTGATTGTTGACTTGGACTTGATAATAATTTAGAAGTAAGAAGAATTCTCACTATTTCGTATGTGATCCATCCCAAGATTGGACTTCTTGTTGTTTTCTCTCAGAAAAGATGCAAAGTTGTGAATGGTTCTAAGTTCACTTTGAAACACATGATTTTGGAATCAGTATCAAGTGTTTAGAATGAGCTTATGCATTACCTCCACTATATGAGTCAATATGCATGAAGATGAACATAGTTGTGCATGATGTAAGTATGTGACCGACATTCCCTTGTCTGAGCAACCATTAGCATATTGTTTTGTTTTCTTTAGACCTGCATAATTTAGCTTTTTGATTGTTTAAGAAGGCAAAGTCTTACTTTGCCTGGTGCCCTGATATTATTTCTGGTTCGGTCTCCATCGTGCTAATTTTGAATTAATACTGTTGTATGCTTTCCACCTCATTGCATTCGTCTCGTTTGGTCAAAACTATCTTATTGTTTGGCTTATTTGAGGTTCTTGTGCATTCAGTCTTCATTGGAGTTTGGTGATTATTTGCATCCCGGATAAGGAAGATGAATCTGGACCAATAATACTTCATTTGGATTCATTGGGACTTCATGCTAAGAGATCAGTTTTTGACAACATAAAAAGGTTTGGCATGATAGGAGCCTTTCAGAACAATAGAGACACATTGCGTCGTTGAATTTATAAATCCTCTGTTCCATTCTTGATTTTGTGACTGCTTTGGTCCTCCTAACTGCAATGACCATAGTTTTTATGGACATGTGCTATGAGAAAACTCGTACCTTAATAGTTAGATTAAAAGCAATTAGATTACTACTTACAATTGCACCTTACACGATTCTTAAAATTTTTCAATTGGATGGGAAAGTTATATTGCTAGACAGAGTTTGAGAATAAATTAATATTCTTTAGTTGGAAGGAAATGTCATGCAATTGTTGAATGTTAATAACCTGGATTGTTCTTGGATGTTCTGGTGTTCTATTGTGAGCTAAGAGTCTTCTTTGGTTAAAATATTTGCAAAACATTTCATACCAATTATTCTACTTAAGGCATATATTTTTTGGCATCTCCTAGTTTATCCTCATTCCATACCAACATACAATGTTTTATCATAAAGAATGAAACCCTTTTGTACTACAGTTATCTGAAAGACGAATGGAACTATCTAAATCAAGGACGCTCTACGTATGATCTTCCAATTGCAGACAAGATATGGAAGCATCTGCCAAGGAGGATTGGTGAAAGAAAAATCGATGTAAGTGTTGCTTATTATTTAGCAAATTTATGTCCTGTTTTCAATCATGCTTCTGGCCATTGTGCATATTCATAATTTTTGCAACAAAGTTTCAGCTTTATCTTGTTCACGTCAAGGTTTTCTGATGATTGTTTTTCTCAAATTTGTGCCATTATTCTTGCAGTTTGTTTCCATTTTCCTTCTGTCAATTCATTAAAGTTTGAAAATACGCAAATCTACGTGTGCTGTTGATATGATTAACACTGCTTTTATCTTTAAGTAAACAATTTAAATTATCATCTCAAACTGTATTTGGTGTCTGTAAATGCTACCAGGTTCCCCAACAGACGAATGATTATGATTGTGGTCTCTTTGTTCTTTTCTTCATGGAGCGTTTCATTGAGGAGGCGCCAGAGAGGCTGAAAAAGAAAGATTTAGCCATGGTATTTACCTAGCTGCATTCAGGTACACATTCTTGAAGTGGCAGTGATTTTCTTAACATATAGTTTGATTTGCAGTTTGGTAAGAAGTGGTTCAGACCCGAAGAGGCATCTAGTTTGAGGGTGAAAATACGGAAGCTACTTTTGGAGAAGTTTCAAAATGCAAGAGAAGGTTCCTCAGTCCCCGGTTGACCCTGAATCCAGAACCTAATCCATACTTGTGGTTTACTGGCAACATAACACACTTGAATAACACTGTAGATGTGTAAAAAGAGTGTCACATCTTTTGTATAGCCAACGATGACATCGGTTCATATGCCATTGACATGGTCAGGGAACATGTGAATAGGAGTTTGGCTGCAAATGAACGCTCCTGTTGTTTCCCTACCAGTTAGTGACTTGCCTCTTTAATTATGGATGTACTACTGGGTTGGTGTACAAAGCAAATTACACTTCTCATTACTCAATTTTTCATTCGAAAACTACTTGCCTACTCATGTGAGTAGTTTCAATACTCAAACCAATGTTAAAAAACGAATGTGGGAAATTTCTTGATCCAGGATGAAGCTTTTTCATGATTGAACGTACGAATTCTCTCTCTAGCTTTATAAGCATTTTGATGCTAAAATCCTTCCAACACCTGTCCTTGATATTTAATAATAATCAATCTAAATTTATCGGACACTAAGTTTAATAAGGAAACACTATAGATGGTACAATTTAGACGGGAAGCTATGGAATTATCGAAGATGATTTTGAATTGGCAGTAAACAAACTTATTAGCTAGCACCTAATTTACAGACGTAAAAGAAAAATTTAAAGAGTAGCAAGAAGGAGAAAATGACAAAAGGTTTAAATATATGCCTACTCTCTACATAACAATTCACATGACCACCTATTACAGCAACATCAACTTTCTGGCATCTACAAAGTTTTTAAGGTCTCGATGCTCTCCTAAAGAAACAAGAACAACCTAGACACTGGTCAACAGGGATCATTCCTTTGCCTTTTGATGGATCAATTGCTTCCAGCGTTGCAATTACCTCGTTCATCTCTGGTCTCTTGTTGGGGTCTGAGTCCCAACATCTCCTCATCACGTTTGCTAAAGACTTCGGACAACATTTGGGTATTTTTGGCCTCGCGTTCTGCAATGATGTAGTGGCATTTTATGAACCTTGTTAAATACTTTCCAGAATTTCCAGAGGCCAATATTTCCCTTGATAAGACATAAACAAGGAACATAGTAATAATGTTAAAGAATATTCACCTTATAAGTAACAGCTGAAGTCAGTTCAGAGAAGTTAAGGTTTGGATATGGTAGATCACAGCAGTATATCTCCCACAAGCAAATTCCAAAGCTGTACACGTCGCACTTGCAGGTGTATGGTTTATTTTCAAAAACCTACATCAAAAAAACATTCCCGCATTGGTATATGTGGAAGCTGGACAGCTTCTGATGTAGAAATTATAAGATTAAGCAAAAGAACGTTTGTGGGGTCACTTGATAGAGATTAATTTAATTGTATACCTCTGGAGCCATATAACCAAGTGTTCCAATAAGGCCTGTCATCTCGCTAGTAACTGAAGCTTGAATCCTAGAGACTCCAAAGTCAGCTATTTTTAGTGTTTGATCCTCGTCAAGAAGCATGTTCTCCGCCTTTATGCCTCTGTGCACAACGTTCTTGGAATGAAGGTAGGCCAACCTGTAAGAGTATATGCCTCCGTAATTGCTAAAAGCTAAAAGACGACCATACAACAAATTACATACGTAAAACAATGAGCTGAAAAGAAAAGGCATATAGAAGCGGGGACGAGATTACTTACCCTCTTGCAAGGTCTAGGGCTAAATGCATCACAGTCTTGAAAGGCAGCTTCCTTTCTCGATTCTTGAAAAGGTAAGATTTGAGAGTACCACCGGGATAATACTCGCTCACAATCCCACATACATTGCCTGCCAGTTGACGGTTACAGATGTTGATTGCTGTGCCTGATGGATCCGTAAAAGCACCAATAAACTGACAAAACAGAGAACACCAACGTCAAGAAAAATATATAAAAACTATCAAACTCCTGCCATGATTTGCTTGATCAATTTTCGAAACTTGCACCCAGTTAAGCATCCCCTAATTTTAACATGCATCACGTATTTCAAAATAAAAGAGCTAGTTACCTTGGAAACATTGGGATGATCAAGCTTGGCCCAAGTAGACACCTCTTGCCTAAAAACTTTCATCAGTGTTGCTACTTCAGATGTTCTTAGATTCTCTTGTCCCCTTTCAAGCACTTTCACTGCAAAATTCATGGAGCAGAGAACAAAATTAGAATCTAATTTCTTTTAAGTTCTTATTTAGTAGACAAACAACGAGAAAAAGCAAACAAATATCTAGCAAGTTGAAAGAGAAAAAACGAGTTCACGCATGAGGATTTTTAGGCTTATCTTAAGAAATCCTGAAGCGACGCATGCATGGCCAACGTAAAAAGCAAAGTATCTCCACGATATAAATGTATAAATAGAAGATATTTACCGACAACGTCCCGGCCATTGTAAACAGCTCGATGAACGGTGGCGTAGGCACGTCGAGTAATGACATGATTAAAGAGAAGATTCTTAGTATCGATTTCCCACTCTTCTTTTACTTCAGGTTTGCAGTTTTGCATGATGTCCCATAATTTATCAAGATGTCTGTCTAGCAATGCCAAGCTCTTGGAGTCAATCGTCATCTCTGAGAAAGCAAGTACGAGAATTACTTGGTTCAAGGGATCACATAGGTACGTATATTTATAACACTTAAATGGGAGGTTTTCAAGTAGGATTAGGAGTACTAATCATAACTTAATTACTATTTATATAACACTTAAACGGGATGTTTTGAATTTGAATAATTCTACTCAAAATACATGTAATGTTTCAAGTAGGATTAGGAGTACTAATCGTAACTTAAATTACTATTTATATTTTACTGTTTGGCTTATTTATATTTTACTGGTCTAAACTATCTTACCGTTTGGCTTATTTGAGGTTCTTGTGCGTTCATTCTTCATTGGAGTTTGGTGATTATTTGCATACCGGATAAGGAAGATGAATATGGACCAATAATACTTCATTTGGATTCACCGGGACTTCATGCTAAGAGATCAGTTTTTTACAACATGTAAGGGTTTGACATGACAGGGGTCCGGATCCACTGTCTAATTTTCTGGTGTCTTATTTTATTCTATGAATCTCAGCCATTCATTTATGTGGATCCCGCATAGATTCCGCATAAATAAACGCAGGACTCGTATAAATGAATAACTGAGATTCATAAGGTAGAATAAGACATCGTAATATTAAACAATGTTATCCTCGTGATAAGAGCCCTTTCAGAACACTATAGGCACATTGCGTCATTTCAGTTATAAATCCTCTGTTTCATTCTTGATTTTGCGACTCCTTTGGTCCTCCCAACTGCGATGACTATAGTTTTTATGGACTTGTGCTATAAGAAAACTCGTGCCTTGATAGTTAGATTAAAACAACTAGGTTACTACTTGCGTTTGCATCTTACATGATTCTTAAAATTTTTTAATTGGATGTGAAAGTTATATTTCTAGACAGAGTTTGAGAATAAATTTATAGTCATTAGTTGGAAGGAAATGTCATGCAATTGTTGCCTGTTAATAACCTGGAACGTTCTTGGGACTTGGATGTTCTGGTGTTCTATTGTGAGCTACGAGTCTTCTTTGGTTAAAATGTTTGCAAAATGTTTCACACATCCAGTTGGCCAGTTGTTCTACTTAAGGTATATATATTTTGGCATGTTCTAGTTATCCTCATTCCATACCTCTTCTACATAAAATGTTTTATCCTAAAGTATGAAACCATTTTGTACTACAATTGTCTGAAAGACGAGTGGAATATCTAAATCAAGGACGCTCTACTTGATCTTCCAATTGTAGACAAGATATGGAAGCATGTACAAAGGAGGATTGATGAAAAAAACATCGACCTAAGTGTTGCTTACTATTTAGCAAATGCATGTCCTGTTTTCAATTATGCTCCTGGCCATTGTGCATATTCATAATTTTTGCAACAAAGTTTCACCTTTATCATGTTCATGTCAATGGTTTCTGAGATTGTTTTCTGAAATTTGTGACATTATTATTGCAGTTTGTTTCCATTTTCCTTCTCTCAGTTCTTTAAAAGTTTGTAAATATGCAAATCTGCGAGTGCTGTTGATATGATTAACAGAATTTTAAAGAAATTCTGTGTCTCTTGTTTTATAAGCATGTTGATGTTAAAATGCATCCAACACCTGTTCTTGATATTTAGTCTATCTAAATCTATCACACACCAAGGATAACAAGGAATACTACAGATTGTACAATTTAGAGTAGTGGAAGTTGTGGAGTTATCAGAGATGATGTTGAATTAGCAGTAAACAAAAATTTCCTTCGAAATTGCCTTATTAGCGTAATTTACAGACACAAGAAATTTTGAAAGAGCATAAAGAATGAGAAAATGAATATATGCCTACTGTCTACATTACAATTCACTTGACGGCCTTTTACTAAGTTTATGCCTTTTGTTAAACATTAACTTTCTTTCTGGCATCTACAAAGTTTTTAAGGCCTTAGTGGTCTCCTAAAGAAACAATAACAACCTGGACACTGGTCAACAGGGATCGTTCCTTTGCCTTTTGATGGATCAATGGCTTCCAGTATTTCAATTACCTCGTTCATCTCCGGTCTCTTGTTGGGGTCTGAGTCCCAACATCTCCTCATCATGCAATGTTACAGCCTAATACAAGCAGTAAATAATAAGCAGAGATGGCAAAAAAAGGAAATGGTATTCGCTGTGATTGATGAACGTTCTCAAACGATTACAGATTTGGAAGAAATATGAGAAAAACTGCAAAAGGAAAACGGCGACAGAAAGAATGAGAATCAGAGGTACAGAAGAGAGAGAGAAGGTTGTACTATCATAACAATCATCATAACCAATTCATGTGCGTCATTCTTCCTATATAGAAGATTC
>JANZLD010000003.1:23436043-23447270 GCA_026413575.1 Erythroxylum carthagenense | reverse complement strand
TTATTAAATATTATGAGAATACATATTTTATGTCCAATTACAAACCTTATTTAGAACCTTATTATAGTCATCCGCACAACAAATGGCAAAATTATCATTTTACCCTTATGTTGGTTTTCCCTTCTAGATCTCCCGTTTTACTTTATATGGTGATTAACACACAAGATCTCATATTGGTGTTAAGATTTTATGGGTAGCTAGTCCATCAAACTACTGGCGCCAGTTTAATCACCAAATCTCCTTAAAACATCTAGAAGTGATAATATCACTATAAACTCTTTGTTTGAGTGAATGTTCCCTGATACATGTTTCAATTAATAATTCCAACATGCAGGCACTGGATTAATACTCTGTAAAAATCCATTCCATCATATTAAGAATTATAATGAAACATAAACGAGTTCACCACTCATTAAGATTATGGTTTATAATAAGCGATTGCTTAAGTTGTATGTTTTAAGATTAAAGTAACGACCCACTTTATTTTTGAAAACATACTTGATTCCAGATTCATTTAATAGTGCCATTATCAATAGTCAACTACTATTATGATATGAAACTCATCATTCCCTTAAAGTAAACTCCTTTACTTACACGGAGATAAATCGCAACACTACAGTCTAAACCATAATCAAGCAACCAATTTGATTATTCAACTATGAATCCATTAATTTAGATTATAATAATATACATGTTTCCCGTACATCTCTATGTATATGTATATTACTTACAAAAGAATCTTGGTACCTTATGACTAGATATATAATGCTTATTAAAACCAAACTCTTTTATTTTATTAATAATAAATATTTCCATTACAAAACTGTAACTGAAGAAGATTAAGGTACATGTAAATACACTTGCTTTCCAAGGCACTATATTTACATAACTCTAACAACTACTGCTGGGACTGTGATTTAATAATATAATTCTATAAAATTATCTATAGTGAGCACTTACTTAAATCTTACAACCTCCCTCTTAATTATCATTATAATTAAGAAAATTTGCCTAAATTCATCCTTAGATCTTTGATGACACTTTAGTTCCTTTTGCATGCCCAATGACTCAAATGTTCCATAGCACATTACTATTTTGAACAATGTAAGGAATTATATTAAGTTCACTAAAGAACTCAGTAATCCAATTAATCATTTCCACTAAATGAAAAATGTCTTATGGCTTAATCAACAACCATTGCTACATTGGAACCTTTCCAGTCTTAAATGATATTGTTCTAAGTAGATCTTAATTATGATTTACTTATAAAGTTATATTCTTATCTCCTTGAACTCAAATATCAACGTATACATAGAATAATGAGTATCTTTAATACTTCACAAGTATCTAATATCTCAAATACTAAACATCTTTAGTAATCTATGTACTTGGATTTAGAATACGTGAACAAGTTCCAATCTATATCTATAGATCTAATTCCCATAATTAAGTTGTTACCTTTTCTTGTCCAATAAGAGTTGTTCTTAAAAATTATGTTTTCAACAATTGAAAGTTAGAATTGTTATTCTCTATAAGCAATATGTCTCCATATTCGACCACTAAAGAGGAAAACTATACTCTCACTAACCTCTTTGCAGACATGATAAATTCATAATCATCTCCAAACATCTCGTAACCTTTTAACCATACATAAAATGTATTAATAAAGACAATAATTCTAATTGGATGTATTGTCATAAGATTTGAACTTTACAAATTTCATTTTACTCCCACTACTTATCTTGAGAACCATTCTCTTATAAGCATCTATTGAAACAAATAATTTGTTGAATAAGTCTATAAGATTGTATCCAACCTTTTGAATATCTTATAACCTTTTATTAATTAATTTAGTTCTAAACTTAATGGATATAATATATGCTTCAACTAACCATTACGTCCTTAAACCATGAACTTTGACTCTTTCAAAGACTCAATATTTCATATCTAATGTGAAATATTGCTCATTGATTCAATTAGAACTATTGAAGATAAGTCATTATACTAGACATCGCTATACAAGAAATAATATTACATCATACAATATCTCATATATTATTTTCCTCCTTACACAAATCACACTCTTATGGGATTTTCATTATGAAGGTATTCATTAGAGAATCTCATTCTTTATTAATGATAAAAAATTTAAAACTCACCACTACGATCTCATCGAAGTGCTATACCTTTCAGCTTTACATACAATCTTTTGCATTGTGCTACTATGGTGTTGACATACATCTTATATGTTGTAATTAAAGCTTATGAAATAATAATTAACTTAAAATGATATTACATTTTATCATCTATATGATATTGACATATCTCTAAAACTTTATCACCTAATCCTCAACGGAAATTAATAACACTATTGCATAATGGGCATATAGTTTTTCTTTCTATCTTTGAGAACTCTTCTCAAACCTTAAATTATGTCCCAAAAATTAGGTTCATCGACTAGTAGTATTAACTATACGAAAAAAATATATTTTCTAATAAAAATAAGGCCAAGAGTTTAATTATATATTTGATTACTCATACCATTTTATTTGAAATAATAACCCTCAACATTATTCCAAAAAGACTACCCTAAACTATTTAGTGGGCTAGGATCCCATTCAAGTTTATTTGATCTTGAGTTTTCTTAATAAATCAATTAAACCTAAATTAACCAGATAACAACTTCATCAATCACATTTTATATGATTATGAAATTTGTTAAATGACAATTCTTATCAATTTATAACCTTTATATTATTTCTAACTCTATCTCTAAATTCATATAGTTATAAGTTTGTTGATTTCAATTACATAAATTTAGTTAAGTTAAATCCACTGTTATAAGACCAAATATATTTGTATTAAATCAACTTTGAATTTACTTAACAAGCCTAACAATTAAACATAATTCTAGTTTATTCTTATAATAATGAAAGGAAATGATAATCAAACAATATGCATAACAATAGTTATTAATTATTAATTTTCAAAATCTAAAACGATATTTCCAATTCCTTGGATAATTAAATTATATTAAACTCATTTCCTAAATTAATTAAATTCCTATTATAAATAAAATTTTAATTTGATATAAAAATAATTTTCTAATTCAAATTGAAAATTCTTTCCATCCATACCAGGGATGGATCTAGAAAGTTTTTTTAGTGCGGGCAAAATTTTATTTTTAGTGAATAAAAATTTTAATGAAAGCAAAATTTTATTTTTTATAGGATCAAAATTTAAACTAATAATTTTTTATAGTGAAATTAATTGAAGTATAATTTAAATTAATTATATAATTTATAAAAAGTTCTTTTTAAAAAAATTTAACAAGTTACATTCTAAATAAAATTAGAAAACTATTTCTATTCTAACTATAAATTTTTTTATTAATTTTAGAACTATTTTATAATATTAATCAAAACTATTTTCAATATTAAATTTCAAAATTTTAATTTAATTAAGAAAGTCCTTTATATTATTAATTTAGAGAATATTTTCTTAATTAACTATAAAATTTTTCTTTAGTAAATTAGAAAACTATTTTTAAAATATTAAAGAAAGCTCATTGTTTAATTGATAAATGAACGCACCAAAATTATTTTTCTAATAAATTAATATATCGTTTTTAATTAATAAATGAACATATCTTTTCAAATTAATCAAGACAATAACTTTTCTAACAAATTAATTATTTTTTAATTTATAATGAAAACATCTTTTCAAATTAATCAAGAAAATAAATTTTCTAATATATTAATAAATTTATTATTCAATTAAATAAATAGAATAATAATTCTATAAATAAATAAAATAATAAATTTAACTTAAGCCAAATTAAATTGAAATGAATAAATTTAATTAAGAAACATATTTATTAGATAATTAAGAAAATTACCTTTCTTAATTTTAAGGAGTTCAATTAATTAATTTCAATGCAATTAAAATATAGTTAAACCTATTTCTAGAAAATATTTTTAAATTTAATTAGGAGTCAATCAAATTAAGAAAAATAATTAAAAATTTAAAATTAAAATTTGAATTTAAAATTTGTGTCTAAAATTTAGGTTGATGAATATATTATTTCATACTTGAAATATTTTGATGAAGGAATCAACAACCCTAATCTAATTCTAGAATTACTTAAATTTTATGACTAAATGGGCCTTATTTTAGCCCAATAGTAAATATTCATGTACCCAAACCATCCTTATTTTGACCTTGTTAATGTACATTATCCTGTGAGTAATGCATAATGCAATAGTTTGTTTTGTTTAGATTAATGTAGATCTTGAAAACTAAAACCCATTGTTGGGTTAATATTATCGAATTAATTTAATTTAACTGCCAAAGAGCAACTAAAATTTTGAAATTTTGTATCAACAATAGCACCAAGTAACAATTCCGCTGAAACGTAAGGTTTAGGGAAGTCCAGTAGTATGCACTCTTATCCCTAATTAGTAAAATTTTAAATTTTCTATATAAGAGATTATTTCATATTAAAATGATAGTTTTATGATTGATTAGATCTATAGAAAATAGAAGTGTTTTTTAATTGGTAGATTTCAATGCTATATCATGCGGTTAAAATTTCTACAAATGGTATTTGAGCAAAATTGAGTCTATTATTCACAGAAATTTATGTTAAATTATAGTTGTTGAATTGATTACAATCATAAATTAATTTTGTTTTATACAAAGATAAGTAGCTGATAAAGACATCTAGAAATTATATATATTAGATAATAAGATTAAAAATGTGAAATGTGACTTAAGGTATCGCATAGTAAATCTACTTAAGGATCAATTTGTTAATTAAGATATCATATATTCCTAACAATATATGAGAAAGAACTCTCATTGTATACTAGTCTCACAAATTATTAAACAAATAGGAGAAATTTAATGTTCTAATCAAATAAACTCATTATATATAAGTGGGACATAATAAACGGATACATTTATCAATGGGTTTTTTATTTAATTTCCAAAGAGTAGTTCAAATTTTGAAATTTTCTATTAGAATTATTTCAAATTTTATCTTAAGGAATAGATTTTTGTAAAAGAGAAAAGTGATTTCCTTTTAAGTGTTCTTTAACTAGTAAAATTTAATTAATATACAAAATAAGTGATATAATCAATAATACATACTTGATTCGACAAAACACTTCCAGTGAAAGTTTCCCAGATGTCTTACACTTTGTCCCGACTCTGGATAAGGGTAGGAAGGGTACCTGCCTAAAGTCCATCCTTATAAAGGGCCCACCTTTATAAAGAAATCCCAAGAGTTATCCCACACTCATAAAGGCATCCCAAGACTTTTTTTATGCACACTCATTCCTATGAATGCATAATAACCTTGAAGACTAAGAAGTGGAAGAGGCAATTGTTTCTTTCAAATGCTTTGGATGTATTTCTTACCCTTTATTTTTTTTATTTCTATCAATATATGAATTTAAGATGCTCTAACTTAAGAATTGATAGTAAAAAATTTTTTGTTTAGTAATGAACAATAGAACATTAATAGAGTCCCTCTTTTTTACTCTACTTAGGGCCGTCGATTTATTAGGGTCTTTTTTTTTTACTTTGCTCAGAGTCTATAAAAAGTTAGGAATGCCCTACTTACACTGCACTTACAACTGATCATGCAATGGAATTTCAAATTCCATTAAACACGTAGAAGTCATTGAGTCATAGAGCTCAGATAATAGGGAACAGATCCTTTATTCCCATAAACCTGGTCCAACCCTATTCTATTGATTTTTGTTCATACATTTATGTGAGACCTATATAAATATGTGGTTAAAAAATAGTGGCATAGGCTTGGAACAGGTTAAACTGCACAGGTGATCTCATGCACGAATAATAGCTATTATACTATTTAAAGAAACAGTGATTCAATGATTTGCTTCTACAAGACATGAAAGGGTGCGCATGTTTGGTGAATTATCATTTATGTTTCGAATCAATCACATTTTTTCCTACATATACGCATCATGCATGATTAGGTTGTCACAACCATTTGATTCCTAAGATAAAGCCTATTATTTTTAAGGCTGTTGGAGGAATATATTAAGTAGAGTTGCATTAAACATACATGAGGAATACACCCTTCCTTAAAACCAAGTGCGGGCTATGTTATTGTCTACCCATTTCTTTAATATTGGAGATTAACATAATATCTTATGATTATTATTAAGATTAACAGGATATTTAGGGATTATTAAATGGTAAGGATAATATGTGTCCTACCATATTTAGACTTAGTAATGGGCATACTCGATTATTTATTTATTTTTAAATTAAAAATAAAAGTGATATTGTTGTAATTTTTAGGCTTTAAGTATTTGAAAATTAAAAGAAAAAATTTCAAACTCGGCCCAAAGTTTGGTCAAATCGGGACAAGCTGGAGCTGAATAGCCATCTATAAATATGTTTCACTAAACATATTTATGGATAAGTAATCATATATTTGTTAGTTTTATACAATAATAACTTAAACATTTCATACAATTTTATATAATATGATTTAAACATTTCATACAATTTTATATATCATCATCATCACACCCAGTCTGAAATCCCGTAGTAAAGCGAGGTCTAGGGAGGTCTGATAGTATGTAGCCTTACCCCTATATAGTAGAGAGGTTGTTTTCGATAAACCCACATGCAGATTTGACATGCTAAATAATGATGCAAGACACAGAAGAAATAAGTAAATAAGTAAAAACTAGCATGCCGAATAATTAAGTACATATAATTCCAATAAAAGATGAAGACATACTTGATGTATAACCCGATCTGTCAGTACCTCATACCTTTTAAAAGCCCGAATCTTCTCATTGCTAGGCGTATTAGGGGTCTTCATTGAGCGACCCTGAGGATATGACTATCCTACTGTTTACGCGTCCATCGCGGGAATCTTTTCCCAGCATTCGGTTGAACTTCCTATGTGATATATGTGTCATTTACCCTTATCTTATCACGCCATGCTTTTCGACTTCTAGCAACTGCCTCAGTGAGCGTCAACTCTGACATATCTTTCTTGATCACTTCCCTCCAAGTCTTGTAAGGCCTTCCCCGCCTCCTCTTATAGCCACTCAAGTCTGTTGTCTCACCGCACCATACTGGAGCGTCAGAGGGCATCCTGCGCACATGTCCAAACCACATAAGCCTTGTCTCTCTCAATTTGTCTGCAATACTTGCCATCTATAGTCTCTCTCTCACTACCCGATCCCATACCCTATCTCTTATGGTAATGCCACACATCCACCTAAGTATACGCATTTCTGCTACTACCAATTGTCTCGTGTGTCTACGTTTCGTCGACCAACATTCTGCCCCATATAGCAAGGTGGGCCGAATTGCCATTTTATAGAACCTCCCTTTAAGTTTTACAGGGACCTTTTTATCACATAAAATACCTGATGTACTCCACCATTTGAACCACCCAGATCTAATATAATTAATATATCACTATCGATATTTCCCTCTCTCTAAATGATGGATCCGAGGTATCTAAAATTTGACTCTTGTGGCATGATGTCAGTGCCAATCACTACCTCCACCTGTTGTAACATCTGTCTACCTGAGAAATTCCATTCTAAATACTCCATCTTAGACCTGCTCATTTTAAACTTTTTGACTCTAACAATTCTCTCCAACATTCTAACTTGGCATTGACCCCCTCCTTGGTCTCATCCATCAGGACAATATCGTTAGCAAATACCATACACCAAGGTACCTCCCCTAAAATATGTTTGATAAGTTCATTTAACACTAAAGTGAACAAAAAAGGACTTAGAGTCGAGCCTTGGTGTAGGCGAACACTAATAGAGAACGCTTCCGTATCTCCTCCTATCGTCCTGACACTAGTCAATGCTCCTTCATACATATCCCTAATTACTCTAATATACATCGTAGGAATGCCCTTTGTCTCTAAGCATCACCATATGAGTTCTCTAGGAACCCTATCATATGCCTTCTCTAAATCTACAAAAACTATATGCAAATCCCATTGTCATTCCCTATAGCATTCCATTAGTTGCCAAAGTAGTTGAATTGCCTTTGTTGTAGACCTACCAGGCATAAACCTGAATTGGTTGTCTGATATCGAAGCAACTCTCTAGATTCTCTTTTCAATTACCTTCGTCCACAGTTTCATGGTATGACTCAGTCAACTCAATCTCCATTCATCCAGCATCTTGGCTGACTCGAGGATCACATTAAAGAGCTGAGCTAACCACTCAATACCTACAAAACTTGCTTGCTTCCATACCTCTATAGGAATGTCATCCGGTCCTACTGCCCTCCCGCTCCCCATCCCCCTCAAAACTCTTGTAATTTCTCCTCTCGTGATTTTCTCCCATGAGAACCCATTAAGACATAGTCCCAACCTAGGGGGTTCCCCTAATGCTATGTTGACCACAATGTCTTCGTTATATAGGCCATGAAAGTATCTCTTCCACCTCCGCTTGATGGCTTGGGCATCTATGAGTACTTACTCTTCTTTGTTATGTATACAGCAGACTTGGTTAAAGTTCACCGCTTTACGTGCCCTATCTCTCACTATCTTGAAAAATCTTTACGGTCCTTTGACTGTATCCAAATCCCTGTATATCTTCTTATAAGCTTCTCCTTTAGCCACTGAGATAGTCTTCTTTGCCTTGTGTTTCGTCAGTAAATACCTCATCTGACCACTACCAGGATTCCATTTGCCCCCACCCTTGTCCTTTAGATACCCCTAGGAGTCTATTGGTTGTCTTTCTCACTACGAGGGCTATTCCCTGCCACATCCGATTTGCATCCCCACTCATAGCCCATGTTGCATTATTCCTGACCTGAGTCCTAAAAAGTTTCACCATGTCCCCTTTAAGTCTTCCTCATCTGATTCTGCGACCTGGCTTGGTATTTTGTTATCCCCTCCATCCCCTAATTTCGAAATCCAAAACTAATAATTTATGTTGGGTTGATAGACATACAGCAGGGAGTACTTTGTAATCCTTGCACCATGATCTAGCACTTGTCCTGACAAGAAGATAATCAATTTGTGTCTTGGTCGTGCTACTCTGAAACGTCACCAAGTGTGCTTCATTTTTCTTAAAGAAGGAATTTACTATTACTAACTCAAATGCTATGGTCATGTCTAATAAATCAACCCCACTATCATTTCTAGTACCATATCTGAAGCCCCATGAGTGCCTATATAACCGTCTGAATCTGACCTTATATGCCCATTAAAATCCCCTTAGAACGATCTGCTCAGTATTAGAGATTTGAATAAGAACTCCCTCTAGCGTCTCCTAGAAAGTACGTTTTTGTTGTCCATCTGCGCCAGCTTGAGGTGCATACGCCCATATTACATTGAGAACCACATTGCCTAAAACAATTTTTGCCACCATTATCCTATCATTGAACCTTGTGATTCCCACTACTCTGTCCATAAGTCTCTTGTCTACTAAGATACCTACCCCATTCTGCTTTTGCGTACTTCTCGAGTACCATAATTTGAGTCCCTATCTCCTTTGCTTTAGCTCCTGCACACTTAGTCTCTTGAATGCATGCTATTTGTATCTTATAATTATCTAAAATCACAATCAATTCTAAGGACTTTTTCGTGAGGGCCCCAACGTTTCAAGAGCCTATCCTGATTAAGTCATCTCTATCTTTATTCTTGAAAGGTGTGTATACTGACCCCCTTGCACTGATACCATTCGCTCGATCTGAAGACATCCCTCCAAGCCTAAGCTGCTCACGTTTTCCGCAAGTACTACCCTATGAAACCTTAAAAGCTAAAATTAAAGGAGCCAACCACAATGAGTACGGATACTATATAAAAATAAACCCAAAAAAACTAATAAATATATGAAAAAAGAAAAAAGGGGAAATTTTTTTACAATAATAAAAATAATAAGAGTACTAATAATAATAAGGACAAAACTAACACTAATAAGAAACTCAAATAAAAAATAAAAATAGTAGTAGTAATAATAATAATGATAATAATAATAATAATAATAATAATAATAATAAAACTATAAAGAAAATAGTAAAATACTTAGAAATTGTAGGTCTAATTGCAAGGGATGGCAAAAATGAAAAAGCAAAGAATTTATGAAAACAAAATGAAGATACTTGAGTCTGTGAGGCTTGCCATAGAGAAGGAGCGATGTGCAGAGGAGAGGAGAGAATTTAATGAACAAGGCTTAACAACAGGGTGAGGAATAAGGAAGTGTCTTAAAACATTTGGACTGTCAGGTTTGCCAATGGTTCCTTTGTCAGGAGGCTCAAGAAAGCTAACGAGGAGACGTATGTCAGAGACAATGAATTATAGTCCATTGAAATTCGTGTATGATGTTGAACCTCTCCGTCCAAAACATTTGCAAGGATAAGCTGACAAGTGTTACATTGAAGTAAATAGGATCCTAACTTACTTGCTCACTGGCAAAATTAGACGGTAGAAATTATGTTCCATTGATTAAAAAAAAAGAAAGGAACTTGCTCGTGGCTCACAAACAACCCAAAAGTATAACCATGAGCTGACAAAACACTACTCCAGAAAAAAAAAAAGGAAAAAAAAGAAAGAGATCACTGGGAGGAAAGCACACACAAGCAACTATTGGTAAGACTGGTTTTACCACTCATGGAGATGGCTATAAATAGTAGATAAACATGAAAAAGACCATAGTTACAAACAACAAACTTTAATAGAAATTTAAGAAAGCAAAAGGTATAAATGTGTACCTGTTGGTCGTTGTGAGCTGATGCGGTTGCCTTGTATGGTAGCTCTTACCCGTTGTAATTGTATGGTAGATTGTACCACAAACTATCACCACCGGGCTGATACTACGGTTGTGTAGTTGCAAAAGGTGTCTCAGAGCTATCCTGGTAAGATTTAGCATAATACTAGTTGCATGGTTCCTGGTACCTGCTACATACAACAAAACTGAAAACAAAACACTAGATGCAACTGCACTATAGATCTGAGAATGCGCTTCACGTCATCGGCGTAGGGAAGTCGTTGCCGCCCTGTGACGCTTAATCAAAACAAATATTACTCCTACGTATCTGATGAGCATTAATTCAAATATCTAACAATAAATAACCAACGATGGAGAACTGGGAAGTATTTGGCTAATAGTTATAAGGCTACACTACAACAAAACTAAGCTTTTTGCGTCGTTTTGAAAGTAGACGTCGCGAATGGTGTGAGGATATCGCGACGTCT
>JANZLD010000003.1:23420495-23435943 GCA_026413575.1 Erythroxylum carthagenense | reverse complement strand
TAAATATTATTTAAATATTTAGTTAAATTTAAAATTAGCAAATAATTAAAAAAAATATTTTCTGAAATTTAAAACATTTAAATTTAAATTTCAATAATTAAAATTTATTATATTATAAATTATTCCAATATTCATATCAATTAAAACATTATGAATTTCCATTTTATATTAAAACATTATTAACAAAATTTACAAAAAATATTATAAATCAATTATAATTTAATTAATACTTAACAATCCACGACGTCTAATGAACTAGACGTCGCAGAATGTAACTTTTCACAATCCCTGACGTCTTGCACAGACGTCGAGAAATATATGTAACGTTTCCGACGTCTGATTCAACGTCGCAGCATATCATTTTCCTCCGACGTCTATGCAACGTCGTAAAAAGGCATACAATCTCTGACGTTTAAAACCAACGTCGGGCATTATACACTACTTTTCCGACGTTCTACTAGACGTCGTAAAACAGCTTACCTATCTACGACGTCTTCACTTAGACGTCAGAGAAACCCATTACCTACCGACTATCTACGACGTCTATTGCGACGTTTTATTAGACGTCGTAGAGGGTGTTCTGCGACGTGATAAGAGCTTTTACGACGTCTATTAGACGTCGCAAAATGTATGCTTTTGTTGTAGTGCTAGGAGATGATAAAAACAATGACTTTCCCTTTTTGAGTGCCTCCTGAAAACTTCTTTCGCGTTGAGAAGGAAACAAGCAGCTTGCAATTGCCGCTAGTGAAGGAGAGTGAGACGGTGAGGTTTTGGCAAATGAAGCAACAAACCCAGGTTCCACCAACACGAACTCCAACTGCAATGTCTTCTCCACAAGCAGCTCCGACGTCGATGCCGATGTCGACTCTAACTCTGACTCCTTTTTCGACTCTCTCTTATCACATAAATTACCTTCGTTGTTCTATGTTTTTTGTCAGTCTGTCTCTACGTTTTCCATTTTACCTTTGTTATTATACGACTTCTAAAATGTATTTTACAGAGGATGATCATCATTAGCAGACTTTATGATTTCCAACTTTTAACTTGAAACACCCAACAAAGAGAAAAGGCAGTAAATTAAGGATAGGGAGCAAGTGAGGAATTTTTGAGATGGGTGGGTGAAGTCACGAGTTAAAGAGTGAAAAACAAAAGTTTTCCACTTTTTGGTATGCTTCATAATATTTTATATAATATGTACTAATAATAATAAATAAGATTATTAAATTCTCATAGTTCATTTATGTTGGTTTATGGCCTACAACCAATTGCTTTGGTTGTAATTTAGTGACAAATTACTTAAAGGCATTCTTTATCTTGTATATGTTTAAATGTATATGATAAAGTCTATGGGATTATTGTACATTGCAAATGAAATTATAATGAGATTCATATTGCATTTATGTATTATTCCTGAATATTCCTAATCATTGTTATATTAAGATTGGACATTAATAAAACGTAAAAAGATTAGTACACATTTTGCTTTTCCTTAGAAAGAAGTAGTCGATCTTATAGGCTAAAGTATAGATATAATTAAACAAACATGTGGGTGCTTGTTAGAGAACAAGTTCACTGAACAGACTCGATATGAGAAATCCATTTGAAATATTACTTGTATGTCCATGAAATTCTCATTGTGATGATTGTATAGGTGATCCTTTGACTTAAGGTCATCAAAGTTATCTTGTATGCAGATTGCTATATTTTGATACTACTTATGATCTATTTAAACATAGGTCGTTTAATCGGTAGTCATTGGATGCAACATGAACTATATAGAGATATTTGAATGATCAAGATAGGATTCATCACCTTAAAGTAATTAGGAAAAATGTTTCATTGTCTCGAATAGTATTGATTCAAGAAATCCTTGGCCAAGGTGAAATGATGCTTTATAAATAATTTACAAATGTCATTATTTGAATCGATAGCTAATGGTGGATAACTAATATGATTAGACTCAAAATATAGTATATATTAATTTCATGCTCTATGTCTAATCGGAACATTGTATAATGAAATGATTGAATTATACGGAAAAATCATGCAAGGAAAGGTTAGAGAAAACCACTTTGACATTCCAAAATATTTGGATGGTCATGATGCGTTGCTAGATGCCAATCTTGATCTATGATTATAAATTGTTTAATTAGAGAATTAAAGATAAATTAAAATGAGTTTTAATTTATCTAATTATAATTATGAATTAAAATTAGATTTTATAATCATTGCCAACATATTTGAGAACCTAATGGGTCTCACATATAGAATGGATTGAAAAGAGCAATGTTAATTTAATCAAGTTGGACTTGATTGTAAAGTTTGAGAAACTTTATAACTAAATATGAATAAATAAGGATCAATATTAGATATTAAATCTTACATGGGTATAATTGGTATTTAACTAGAATTATTTATAATTCTAATTAGAATTTAATTTCAATTAAATTACTAAAATGATCAAAGCTTATTATAAGTAGACTTAAGCTCTATGGAGCTAGTACTTCTTGCTTAACCCTCTCTGTAAGAGTTATAGAGTTCTTTCAACCTATTTTGTAGATATCGTTGGAGGCCGAACACTTATGTAGCTATGGTGGTTGAGACAAATCAATTTCAGGAACAATTCGAGGGATACGACAAGACAAAGATAAGCTTCGGAATAAGATAAAAATTAAGTTTCCACTTTATTATGATTTGTGTCAATTATTTTATAGAATTAAGTAGATCTTGGTTTTCGAGAAATCAAAAGTCACGAAAAAGTTTGTGATTATTCTGCTACGGTCCTGATCGGATCTCAACCCGGTTTCCCAAAAATTTATAATTCATGTTTTAAATTATTAAGAGTTAATTTGATTCATTTTCACAATTAATAAATAATTTTAAAATATTATTATTTTATTGATCTATTAGATTTATGTATCATTACATATATGAATAAATAGATATTTAATATGTAATTTTAAGTTATTTTAATATTGATAATCATTTGATTATTTTTAATGTTAATCAACAAAATTATAAATATATGAATTATAACTGATTTAGTGACGTTAATAATCACTCGACACTAGGAATGAGTTCAGTAAGCCCATTTGATGGAAAATTACTTAATACTGCTATTTAATTTATTATGTCAATATGAAAAAAAAGGAACATTATCAATTAGCCAACATATCGACAAAATATGAAAATTAATCAATAATTACACTAAACCCAAAAGGCTGAATGATATGAAAATTTAATCAGCCTTAGTAATGAATATATTGGGCCCATATAAAAAGTTAATACATAATTATTCATTAATAGTAAAAATTAATGAATCAATTTTTATATATTTGAAAAATATAAAATATAAAAATATAAAAATTTGATCATTACTTATTAGTATTATGGATAATAAATAAAATTTTAATTAAAAATACATAATTAATTATCATATAAAACTAGTAATATTATCAACAATTGATAAATATAATAAATTATTTTAGCTAATTATTAACAAATTGAATGAACATTTTATATTAAAAAAAGTATACTATTATCTATAAAGTAATAATATATAAATATGAAAAATAATATAATAAATAAATTACGATTTACTTTAGAATTACTGAGAATTATTCAAATTAATTATAACTATTTATTAAAATATAAATCACAAATAAAATATAAGAAATTTATTATTTTATTTATTATCTATAAATCAAATTTAAGAAAGGCTAAAATTTATTATCATATTATCCTTACATTAGTTAATAATATAGAGTTTAATTAATATTTTTAATGCCTAATAAAATAAAATGATAATATATATATGTTAAATATTCTTTTATAATTTTTATATTAGTAATTTTAGGTAAACATGATTTCATTAAATTAAGCAAATTAATTATCATTTTTATAAAATATGAAACTATTAATAAATATAAAAATTAACCATCTTATTTATTATTATTAACACATAGTAATAAAACAATTTTTAATAAAGAATTTTATTTGTTATCATATTAAACTAGTTAAAACATAATATATTGATATGTTATCATGCTTAATAAAATGAATAAATAAATTATTTTGTCATTAATCTTATAGTTTGCTAATGCATTATGCGATCTACCTTGTTGCACCAAAAACATAAACTTATTACTTTATGTTACATGTTGTGAAATCAACCGTGTTTGAATCATAGGTGCAGTAAAAAAAAAGATTTTATAGTTTTTCGATCATATCTTAATAATTGATTAATTTGAAAAATATCAATGGGAAAAGTAATTAAAACATACCTTATTAGAAAGTCTTGCAAAAACCTTTTCACAAGTGTGAATCACGAGTCATTCAAGCATCCAACGTTTAACGGTATCCACATAGCAGAGAAAAATAATTCAATATTGGAGAAGAATAAGTAAGAATGCTAGGTCAACAATAACAACTTCATCCTAATAAAAGTTTATGAGATATGAGGTATGAGGTATAAGGAGGTCTAGAAGTACGCAACTTTATCCTAATTAGTAGAGAGGGTGTTTCCGATACGCAAGAATGGTAGCTCCCTTATGCTTATTTCCTATTTATTAAAAAACATTAGAGTTTTATTGTTTCTTATTCTTATTAAAAAAATTATTATAATTAAATTCAAACTCTAATTATAATTACAATTTAATTATAATAAAATCAAATATCTTATATTTGATTCATAAAGTTTCTCCAACTTCATAATTAATTCCAACTTAATTTAAAGGGTGAATTACAAAAAAAATCCCAAACTTTATTCAGTTTTGTAATTATAGCCTGAACTTTAAAAAGTGACCATTAAATACTCAAATTTTCAAAAATTTTCAAATATAGCCCAATGTTAGTATCTTCGTTAACCTCGTTGGTGTGGCAAGCCACATCAAAAATAAATTTAAACACATATAATGAGAAAGGATGACGAAGAATCTAATAACTTGGAAATATAAGATGCTAACTTGTCTTTCTTGAAATCCACCTAGTTGGGCTTCTATGTCTATCCAATAGTTACCCTAACAAGGAAAGCTACATAAATGGAACATAAAAAGATCATTTTTGTACAAAATCCACCTAATGACTGATTTTCCACAATCTCAAACATAAGTCTAATCAAAGCAATTTCTATCAAAACTTCCTATAAACATGAAAATCTAGAAAGGAAAAGAGAAAAAGGGGTCATCCCAACATTAAAGTTGAGATCTTTCTAGTCATTAAAGGAAAAAGAAAACATCTTTTGTATACACATATTTGTATATATTTCAGTATCAGGAACAAATATTATCAAAAATGGATTCTTAAGGAAGAGGAGATGCAAGATTAACCTAGGAAAGCCACCTAATTAGACTTCTATGCACATCCAATAGTTACCCCAACAAGGAAAGCTATACACACGAGACATAAAAAGATCATCATCTTTATACAAAATCTAACTTGTGACTGGTTCTCCACAATCGTTAACAAAAATGGTTTCTTGAGGAAGAGGAGATGCAAGAATAACCAAGAAATGAAAATCATGTGAATTATTGAGAACAGAGAGTGGTGGTTAGTGTTGTGTTGGCACGAATATATTTAGTTATGGTAAGGAGGATGAATGATGGAGACATGAGGGTTAAGAAAGAGAGGTGGTTGTGGACAAGAAAAGGATGGGTTTGCATGTGACCATTTGTACATTTTGGTGGCTGAGAAAAATGTAAAATTGTTAGCATCTATTATCATATGAATTTAAATTTATGTTTGATATGGCTTGCCACCTTAGGAAGGTTAATTGAAATACTAATTTTGGGCAAAATTTGAAAAAATTGAAAGTTCAATTATTAATTGTCACTTTTTAAAGTTTGATTTATAATTATAAAATTAAGTAAAGTTTAAGATTTTTTATAATTAACACTAATTTAAAATGATTTTTCTCTTTTTAACTGCTCTTTATATGTGAACCATTAGGTTTCTAATATGTTGACAATCATTATAAATTATAATTCTAATTCATAATTAAAAATCTTTAATTCTCCAATTAAACAATTTATAATCATAAATCAAGATTGATGTTTACCAATATGTCATAACTATCTAAATATTAGGAATGTCAAAGTGGTTTCGCTCAACATATCTATGCATGGTTATAATGTATAAGTTAATCATTTCATCATCTAATGTTTTAATTGAACATAGACTATGGATTTGGTATCTACTCATTTAAATCCAATTATGTTCACTCTTACTAATTAATAATTAATTTAAGTATTTTCAAATATCAATTCACTCTGGCTAGACAATTCCTTAAATCACTACTAATCAAGAATAGTAGAATATTCTCTCTAATTACTTTAAAGTGATTAATCTTTTATTGACTTACTCAATTATCTCCATATGGTTCCAAGTACTACCAACTGAGTTAACCTAATTAGAATAGGTCATAAGCAACACCAAAATATAGTAATTCCCACATGAGGTAATCTTAAGTATAAAGATCAATTATACAACCATTATAACGAGAAAATTGATCCAAATAAGTAATATTTTATTTGGGATCCTCATAATTGGATTAGTTTAGTGAACTTATTCTCTAATAAGTACTTAGAAGTTTATTTAAGTATCTCCATATTTTAATAAGTATCTCTATATTTTAACTTATAAGATTAATTACTTTCTTCATAAGAAAGAAATATAACATGTGTTAGTTTTATCGTTTCATCCATATCTTGTCTTAATGGAACTACAACTAGGAACAATTTAGGAATAAAACAAAAATGCAAATTAAATTTCATAATTATGATCTCATCGAATTTTCAATTCCACAGTAATTATTATATGGATTTGACCTTTAGGACTAAAACATCAAATGTAAATAACAAAACACATAAATATAAAGAAAGACTTTATTAATTTCAATAATAATATTAATCTCCCACTTGGACTTATTGTCACGACCTGGTATCACATTGGGAACATGACAACTACTACATACCCAAGCTAAGAACACTCACGAGATCTTTAACCCGACTATGTAAGGTTAACTGAATATCTTTCCTTTTTTTTTGAAATATTTGGGCAGCACAATGATTGTATTTTAAAAATCCCAAAACATAATCAAACACTTGCAAATAATTTTAAACGCACTTCTATATTCACATTAAAATTCTACCACAACTTCTCGACTTTTAAGTCCACTCAAAATCAATCTCAACAACAATACCAAAAGTTCATACACAAGGTCTTTTACAAACTACAAGAAAGTTAGGAGTTCATTTATAAAGTCATAAAGCATATCAACATAGCAATATAATAAAAATAGTTTATGAGCCACTATACAACAAAAGTACAAAACAGAGACTACCCACATGTGATAATGCCCCAAAAATGTCAAAAAATTGCACGAATCACACAAATCGTTAATCTCACTAAATTAACCTGCATGGTTGGAAAGCAGAGGGGGTAAGTACACTATGTACTCTGTGAGTAGGAAAAACATATATAACAAATAGAACTCGATACACATCGAGACGGTATAGATAGCTTATGAAGTGAATATACATCACATAGAAACACATAGGCCTAGCCTATGAATTAATGTATACTGGTTAGGAACCATATAAGCCTGGCCTATTAATGACTCATTTGGTGAATATAGGTTCCAATTCTGGTCCAAAAAAGTAGAAAAATATCACATGTATAAATCAAATCTTGTCAGAAAACAAATACTAGAATAAGCCAAAATAATCATGTGTGTTACCACTAGTCAGCTAGACTAATGTGCACACCTACCGATTCCTAGTATTGGCTCGACTTTCATTCGTGGTGAGTCTGGAATACAATCGATAAGAGCATCATGGCCTTAGGTGAAGACCACGTCAATTTCCAGACCTTAGGTATGGAATCACCCGCAAGTCCTGTAGAAAGATGTCGATACGGGGACTCGGCTTTTATGTACCAGCATCAAGGGTAAGGGGGTCGCTTAATTTGTTGTACCTAGCACATGATTGGCCAATCGTTACCTCACCAATCACAAAAATTATATAAAAACATTAAGTACAAAAATTAAGTAAGGCATTATGCCTTTATTTATCGGTTCAACTGATAAAATGAAACCTTTTTATGACTCTAAGCCAAAAGAGAACAAATACACGCAACATACATGACTTGATTATGAATATGTAATTTCCAAAATAGTATGTCATGTAATAAAAGTCATGGTTTGCACTCTAAGTGCAAAGTTGTTCAAAAATGTAGTTTCAGAAAATAAAATGTTGTCCTTTACACTTCAAGTGCAAGTTTGTTGAAAACAATATTATTTCTCAAAATACACAAAAAATATCAGTTGTACTCCAAGTACAAAGAGTTATTTAAAAAAATGTTGCTTATTAAATAAACAAGTATACTAGCATCTATTTGAGATTCAATTCTACTATGGATTACCTAGGTTCAAAATTCACATACAAGTCATCATGCATGTCTTAGGATATTCTAGTCCCATTTAAGAAATATGGTTTCTTCAACTCACCTCAAAAGAAGGTGTACACTCCCTTAACTTCAATAATTCTCAGCACGAGCTCCTTGATTCACAGCTTTCGAGCCTTTATACATTAAAAAATATACAATGCATTTACTACTCAAACATATATCTTATGTTTATACATCATCACATAAGTGTATAAAACGCAATGTCATTATCTTTAAGCTATAAGATTCGGCCATTACTTATCAATTTGAGCAAAATTCAAGTTTACTCTAAGTAAACATGAAAGTTGCTTTCCAATGTATATCATTATTAATCCTTAAATCCTAAGTCAAGTTCACTTAGACATTTTATCAAACACCTATAGTGCATGACTTTCAAGTCATATTTTCAAGACTTTATCATAGTAATTCATGCTCTTATCTTGTTATACAACAAACACTTCCAAACAACAACACATTTGACCACTCCATTCAATCCAATTCCCTTTATTTAATCTATATGCATCATATTTATACAACTCATTACATTAATCCATTCCTTCTTCCATCATTGTGACCAAGCCTCATCCAATATACAACTTCTTCATTTTTCATCATCAATTCACATTATACATGTACAATTAACACCTTAGAATTCATTTAAATCATCAATTTCAAAAGTTATTTAAAAATTCATAAACTTTCACCAAAGAAAGGGCATTTCAGTTTTGACTTAAGGGGACTTCTCCATGACTCATTTCATTTATCTAAACAATGTTTTATGTATATTCAAGTATAGAGAACAATATATCTTAACACTAAACTCAAAATCAAAATGTAGTGAAAGATGAGACAAAACTTACCTAAACCTTCCTTTGGTGATATCTTAAAATCCTTTGATAATTTCTCAAATCTATTGACAGATTTGAGTTCCTTGATCCCAAATTAGCTTAGAACAACTTGATTTGAGTTGAAGAATTAAAAAAAAGGGTAGGATTTAGTGATAGTTGAAAATGGTTCTTCTCCTCCTCTCTTCCTTTTTCTTCTCATTTCTTTTAATTAAAACAAAATGTTTCACGTCTTTGGTAATGGGGTGCACAATCATGAAGAAGGGTCTAGAATATTGACTCTTCTTTGACCAAAATATGGTGAAATTACCTTTTTACCTTTAGGTTCTGTGAAATTACCATTTTACCCTCCAAACTTTTTCTAAATTAGCAATTAAGCCTAAACTTTGGGAATCTCCAAAACTTTTATTTTTATTTTGGTCCCCAGACTTTCAAAAATAATAATTAAGCCTCTTAACTTTATAAAAGTACATATTGATTCTCCAAGAATTGAAAAATTGCATTTAAGTCCTTTGACTTTTAACAATTGGCAAATAAGCCCTTATGTACATCAACTTTTCCAATTAAGCTTTTTAAGTGTCCAATAAGTCTATAAATCATGTATAATCACCTCTAAGACATCAGAACACATTTAACTTAACCACCGTGGTTATATCCGTCCAATGGAGTCGATTTTACACACTTAGAAGCTTATATGTTAGAAATCTCCAAGATTTCACATACTGATGAACTCTAAGTTCATATAAGGGTATATAACATTATAAACCACTGACATGTATACCCAAAAGCATTTTAAATACATCTTTGAATTCATAGATAACCATGTATATATTAATATTCAGTAGTATTTCCAAATACAAAACAATACAAAAAGGGCTCAGAGAGTCTGGCGTTACATTTAAGCTAATTGCTTTCTATCTAATAGCATATCCATCTATATGTCAATCCTATCTTTTATGAGACAATGGCTTAATAAGAGTATCTACATGATTGTCTTTAGTGAAAACTCACTTTAATGCTTGATCTTTTTATCTCTTTAATCAAGTGAAACTTCTTGATTACATGTTTGGACCATTGATGAGACCTTCGTAACTTTCTTTTTTTAATGGTGACATTGTTGTCATAGTATAATACTAGTGATTCAACATTGCTAGGAACCAATCCAAGTTCTATGATGGACTTTTTGATCCTCAGATACTATAATGTACTCTACTTTAGTAGCGAAATCCATAATGGTTGGTTTTCTAGAACTCTTCTAACTTACCACACCACTATTCAAAGTGAGGATGTACCTTGATTGTGATTTGCTATCATCTAGATCAGGCTGAAAACTAACATAAATACCTATGAACTCTCAATTCAACTCCTCCATAGACTAAGAAAACAATGTCAGTCTTTCTTAAGTACTTTAATATGTTTTTCATAGCCGTCCAGTGACTATCACCAAGATTGGCTTAAAACATGCTTATTGTACTCAAAGCTTAAGAATCATTTGGTCTAATACATAACATTACATATTACATATTACATATTTAATTGATCCCGTTATCAAAGCATATGGAATACAATCTATTTTATCTGTTTCCTTATGTCATCCACAAATAGAACTAGGAACATAATTGCACTCCCACTAACCTTCTTGTAGACATTTGACTTATCCACTTTTTTTAAAATAAAATTGAACTCTTTAATTGTTTCATTAAAATGGATGTTCTAACTCTGTGATGCTTACTTAAATCTATAAATAGACTTTTTCATACTTGATTAGGAAATCTCTTAGATTCAAAACCCTTAGATTATGTCATATATATATATATCCTTAAGAAAAATACATTGAAAAATGATGTTTTGACATCCTTCTACCAAATTTCATGATTATGATATGCAACTTTTCTTTGTCCATATATATGTTATTATCTATGTTAATTTTTCTTTTAAAAGCCCACTTACATCCTATAGGTACAATACCATTAGAAGCATCTATCAAAGTCTATACTTGGTTAGTGTACATAGATTCCATTTTAGATCTTATGGATTTATGTTATTTTAAAGAACTAATGTCAGATTTTCCTTCTTTAAAAGTAGTAGACTTGTCATCTATGAGTGGTACATTATCTTTCCCTTTTTAAATATATAGATCTAATATAGTAGGGGGACAAAGTATCCTATTATACGTCTCTTGAACCTTTAGTATACATCATATATATCAACTTGAGGTTTATCTCCCATCAGGATTTGTATTTATGGTTCTTAAACTTTGCTAAGTTCCACCTTACTCCTACAACTTTCCGTAAGAATAAATTCTCTTTATAAGAATATAGCATATCTTGAGACAAAGACTTTTTGCTTAATAAGATAGTAAAATTGATATATGACATGCTCTTTCAAATATCCAACAGATTGTATTTATCTGTTCCTGCTTAAAGCTTATCAGATATTGCATGCTTCATATAAGCATCACATCCCTAACTCTTTAGGTATGACAAGTTTGGTCTACTAACATTCTATATCTCATATGGAGTTTGACCAACCAATTTAGATGGAACTCTATTCATAAGATAAGCAAGAGTTTCAAGGGTATGTCCCCAAAAGGAAACAGAAGGATTGGATAACTCATCATAGAACATATTGTATCTACTAAAGTACAGTTTCTCGTCTTAGACACTCTATTTGTTGTGAAGTTTTAGGAGTCCTTATGAGAGAATCTTATTGTCTTTTAAGTAAACAAGAAATAGTTTATGCAATCACCACTTTGATTAGATGTAAGTGACTTAATACTCTTACCGGTTTGTTTCTTAACCTCAAGTCTAAATTATTTAAACTTTTCAAATGATTCAGACTTTTATTTGATTAAGTACATATAACCATATCTAGAATGATCATAAAAAATGTAATGAAACATGAATATCCACTTCCAACACAAGTAGACATAAGGCCATACACATCTGAATATATAAGCTATAGTAATTCATTTGTAAGCTTTCCCTTTCCATTAAAGGGTAGTTAGGTCATCTTTTCTAACAAACAAGATTCACAAATTTGATAAGATTCACAAATTTTAAGTTCTAATTCATATAAACCGTTTATAAGTAATCTAGATCCATAATAAATGTCATCTTTATAAAAGGATAACTTTTATTTATAATAAGGAAAAAATCCATTCAAATCTAAATAAGAAATGGAAATGATGTTTCTAGTAATAATTGGAACATAATAACAACTATTTAGTTCTAGTTCACTACTAAAAGACAAAACTATATTATGAGTTCCTATAGCAAATGTAGCAACTCTTGCTTTATTGCCAGCTCGTAGGTCTATTTCATCTTTCCTTAATAATTTACTCTTTGTTAACATTTATATGTTGTTACAAATATGATAACCCTATCCAATATCTAATATCCAAGAATATGGAATAAAATTAAAAAGATTGATCTTAATCATAAACATAATGGAAGACTGAGCTATCTTAAGCTTATAATATACCAGGCTAATAAGATAGTTATTTTAAGCTTATAATATACCAGGCTAGTAAGATAAGTTTTATAGCTCCTCTTTTAGTTTCCAATGACTCCATAATGAAAATATATGGTCTTATCATTTTTATTTTTCTTGACACCGTATTTTGATTTTGTTACTTTAATAGAAGCCTTTATGTTTCTTATTTTTATTCTTCTCAGAGCAATTTTGATTACTCTTAGAAGAATCCTCTACAAAAACAAAATTGGACTCCTTTTTAAAGGATCCCTCTTTAGTCTTAAGCATATTAAGTAATTTATTCAATAACATATCCTTTTGAGTCATATAAAAGTTCATAATGAACAATAAAAAGCTCAGAGTAAGAGACTAAAGTACCAACTCAATATTTAACCTATAGTCAATGACATAACCAAATTGGCTTAATTTTTCAATATACCTAATCATTTTTAATACATATAACTCAACTGAAGATCCTTCTTCCATCTTACATTGATATAATGCCCTAAAAGTCTCATAACTTTTTACCTTATTTTGTGCTTAAGATGCATAATTATAGTAAGAGTATCCTTCTTTTCATGTTGCTTCTGAAGCTTATGAGATAAACTAAGCAATATCACATATTTAACTTGTTCAACATCAACAATATAATGTTGATATCTCTCCCAAAACTTATCAATCACAACTGAACGAGGCTATGGTGGAACAACAATGCTAAAAACATATAGTTTTTTTCTTGCCTAAGAATAATTCTCAAGTTATGTTCAAAAAATTATGTCTAGTTAGCTTGTTAGCATCCATGATGCTCTTTACCAATAAATTGGTACTCATCTTATCTAACAATCAAAAGACATAAAAGAACAAGTATTATTTTATGCCATAAACTAAATAAAAGAAAACGTTAATAAATATTTGATTACTCCCATTATTTTATTCAAAATAATAACTCTCACTATTAAATCGAGAAATTATCAAATAATTTCTTAATGGTCTAGGATCCCATTCAAACTAAGTTGATCTCATTCAAACTAAGTTGGTCTTTCATGACTAAAAAACTAACTTAATTTGAGTTAGGTAGATAATAACTTTATTAATTACATCTTATATGACTTCTAAATCCATTAGATGACAATTGCCAAAATATCTTATATATTATTCTTAACCTTGCCTCTAAGTTCATATGATCATGAGTCACTCATCCAAATGATATAAATTTAGTTAAATAGAACCCATTAATTTAAGATAAAACATATTTGTATTAAAGAGACCTTAAGTCACTCATCAAATTTTACAATAAACAGAACTCTAATTTTATTCTTAAATAATAAAAGGAAAATATTATGTTCTCAATTGTACTTAATATTTATTTGTGTGATTTGAAATTTCAGCTTAAAACATACCAAAAGAATTTAAAAAAAGAATGAGAACTATATGGAGCCAAAACTTTTCTGTGAGGTGTGTGCACTGTACGTGCCAACAACATCTAACTAGCAAACATTGGTTCCCTTGTGGGGCATATATGAGATCATTTTTCAGTTAGAGTTTCATCATTTTCAAGTTTATCACTACCTGGGTTTGTCCATATCCATCCTTCGTTTACTGCTCCATCAACCTTCACCTGTGATAGTTATCTCTATCACCGATACTTTACATCTCCTAGACGTCTGGCTTCTTCTTGCATTATACTAAGGCATTAGCCTTTACATTCAAGGGCAAATCTTGCCCTTGCCATCAGGTGATGGAGGAGAGTGATTTATGATACTCCATCTCAAGACACCCAATAATGCATTCATGTACACTAATTCGAACACACCCATACCATAACCTAGCTAGGGGGAAATGCAACCTTGTTTTCCAGATCTGATTGAATAGAAAAAATACAAGTTTCCAAACAAAAGAAATAAACCCATAAACTCATTCCAAAAACATCAAAATAAGGGGACATTCAATATTATATTTTCAGAACCTAACTACGAGGACATGCATAAGTTATTTTCAAGAACCATAAAAACAAATAGACATGCAATTGTGGGCTGATTCAGAAAAAAAAGAACAATGCATGTTAGGGGAGGTGTGGCTTTCTAAAAAACTCAAAACAAAGGTAATTACTTTAATTTTTAGAAACTGAAACAAAACCTAATTGATCATTTTAAGCCTTAATTTTTATTAAATCATTATCAATCAAGCAATTTAATCAAGTTAAACAATTAAATGGGACTTTGATACCACTATTGAGAAACCAACTATGATTGTTGGACCCCAAACTTTGAGTGAAAATTAGAAATATGAAAATGAAATTAAATGAGTGTTTTTGAATATGAATTGTGTTATAGATGTAATTATGCTTAAGAAAATTGATGAGAAAAAAAATCGATTTGGTTTTGATGGCTTTGAATTATGAATTGGTGTATGGCTAATTATGATATTGGAATGCGAATTATGTATGGATGATGAGTTGAGGAACTTTAAGTATGAACCATGGTTATATATGTAAGACATTATGGAAAAGAAGGAGAGGAATTTGGTGAATGACAAGATGCTATTGAATGTAAGAAAGCATATGAATTGAGGTCAATGTTAAGTCTTGCATGAGGATAAAAATGTGTATGCTGATTCAAGGGAAATTCTGGAATAATTGAAATAGAATTAGCCAAAGTTGTTTACATAGAAGTTGTAGATGATCCTTT
>JANZLD010000003.1:23396310-23409404 GCA_026413575.1 Erythroxylum carthagenense | reverse complement strand
TTAAACCATATAATAAATAAATAAAAATATATCTAACTAAATCTTTTATATAGATTATAAGTAAAACTAATATAAAAAATAAATATTAAAATATATAAAAAAGTCAAATAATATTATATAAAATTTAAAATAAACGTGAAGATGTGTTTGTGGGTATTGTGGGAATTATGTGTAAAACATAAAGGTAAAAAGAACTAAAAAATTGACTCATTAATTAATCTGAAAAATCTACCTGAAAAAATGCTTTTTTGAAAAGTTCCAAATTTGAGATTATCAAAAAACTGTATTTCAGCTTTCAAAAATGTTGTTTATATAAAAAGTGTTTTTGAATTTTATAGTCAAACATTTAGTTTTTTAAAAAAATAGCTTTTGCGGTGAAAAAAATACTTATTCATTCTTCAAAAGTTGAATGAAACAGGCACTTAGCTTCATTTGCGAACATATGTTATTCACAATTCTCCACATCTAATACAGTAGTATATAATAGGCGGTTCGTATCTAATGAAGTCCATAAACTTTGAAGCAGAGTACAGACACTACCAACTTCGTTGCAACAGTCGATGAAGTATATAGCTCAGTTTCATAATGAGGTGGCTGAGCCGAAAGAGAAGGGCAACACCTTATTACAGCAGTCAGAGCATCCTCGTTCACTAAATGAATAGTGTAGTTGTAGCTATTTCGTATGAATCAAATTCTTATTGTTGTACAAAATATTTTTTATTAATAATTAAAATAATTTTTACTTTATATCATCAATCAACTTTCTGTTTTAACAAATTAAAATATAAAAACAAATCAAAATATTGTAAACCGATAATTGATAACTGTATAAATTATACATCAATCATAAGATTATCAAATAAAATTAAATGCAGGGAAAATTTTTTTAAAAAATTATCAGTAAATTTACCAAAGGGAAACTAAAATCCGTTGGTAAAATCTATTCAATTAACCGACGAATAATTAAGTTCCGTCGGTATAGTTAGACGTTAATTTACCGATGGAATAACTAAATCCGTCGGTAAACTTACCAAACGATAGGATTTGCGCGTTGGTAAATTTATCGATTGAAACAATCTTTCCGTCACTAAATTTATCGATAACACAAAATAACCGTCGCTATATTTAGCGACAGAATACAAAATGTTCGTCGGTAAATTAGCAACGGAAAAGATGTGTTTCGTCACAAAATTATTACCTGCGGTCATTTCTTCGACGCCTTGTTCCGTCGATAAATTATATCACTAACTTAGCTTATCGATGGAGAACCTACACATTCTGTCGGTAATGTTTGTCGCTAAACTCTATTTTTCTTGTAGTGAAAATATAAAGACTAAAATTAACGAGGAGGATCAAACTTTACGTTTGTTGTATTCTTTACTGGTATCATATGTTTATTTTAGAGAAACTATAATTTAAGATAGGAAAGTCTCACTGTGAAATATGATAAAGCATCTTTATTTTAAATAGATCATCTAACACGTTAAAATCATGGCACCAATGAAAATCCGAAAAGTAGGAATCTTATTTGTCACGTGTGTAAAAGAGTGGGCACATTGAGTCAGGTTGCTATAAGTTGACAAATAAAAATAAAGGTGATAATAACGAAGGACCAGAAGTCAATATTATATAGGAGTACGTGTGGAAAATGTTTTCTTAGTAACAGAGATAAGTCCAAACCTCATCTTGAGAGAATTTTGGATACCGCTTGTTCTTTTCACATGTGTGCAAACAAGAATTGTTTCTTGCTTTGCGGACATGTTCTTTTCACATGTGTGCAAACAAGAATTGTTTCTTGCTTTGCGGACAAGTCTTGACAAATTGATAAAAACAATCTAAATTAAGATCCTCTGACCAAAGGTTGTCACATTCTGAGCTTGAAAAGAAAATTGATTTTCTTGACCACCCCATGCAAATTCGTATAATTGCACTGGAAAAAGTGGAGTTCTAAAAGTCGGTAATAATGCTTTGATCGTGATGAGATCTAAGAAAATTGGTACCTTGTTAATTATATATGGGACCACTACTGTAGGTATTATTACATTAACTATGTATTCCTTGTCAGGTTCTGATGCCATAATGAATTTTCTAAAAGTCAAGATATAGCCCGACATTGTATAGTTGCAAAAACTCCTTAACATAACAGTGTTACTAAGCATATGAATAAACTACTTTTAGATAAAGGTCATTATATGTTATTGAACTTCAATTTATCAAATGATTTATGGAATGAGGCATTATCCACCTAATGTTATTTAGTAATGGGTTAAAATACTAACTCCCATATGGTTAGCCTTTTTCCAAAATGAAAATCCCACATGTGACTTTAAACTTATATAAACAATCTCTTCAGGTTAATAAAAATTATGTCATAGACCCTTCTATTAAATATCATTGTCAAAGCAATTCACCTGGATACCACATGTCAGGCTTATAAACCCACTACTTTAATATAACCTAAAAAACCTAATCCATTATTAAAACCTATAACTAGAAATATAACCCATATAGTTTTATGTACTTTCAAATACCTCTTATAATTTGAGAAATGGAGAAAGGCCCCTTATAGTTTGAAAAATATATCGGTATAAACTCTTACCAATTTTTTCATAACTCAAACTAGAAAGAAGTAGAAAACTAGGGGAATCTAGTTCACAACCATATATATGCACAAATATGCCAAAGCTTATAGTGAAACAAATATATATATAATGCATTAACATATATCAACTTCTATCACTTGCAATTGCAAAAAATTAAACATAAGTGTCAAAGGCATAAATATGCTATCATATAATATTTTTATAACTAATAATATAGCTTGTATTATTTTCCATCCCAAAAGCAAAAGCAAGTCTAAAAGGCATAAAAATGTTGTACTAATTAACATTTATACCTGCAATTTATGTTACTTGCACTAACAAAAACAAGAAAGCAAGTTTAAAACGTATAAATATGCCATTAGCTATTGCTTTCCTAACTAACATTACATGTCATGTCATCATCATATCCAGTCCAAAGTTTCGCAATAAAATAGGGTCTGGAGAGGTTTGATAGTACGTAGCCTTACCTCTATATAGTAGAGAGGCTATTTCCGGTAGACCCACATGCAAATATGACATGAAGATATGACAAAAAAAAGTCAAATAACCATAAAAGATGTAAAAAAAACTAATAATTAATTAAAATAGAATAATAACAGTTTTAGGGGAAGAAAACTATAGATCTTCATTATTTGATGCAAGTTTAGAAACAAAGTTACTAAGAAAATAGTCAGATGAATATATCTAATATGTTGCAAAGTTCTGCTTATACCTTATATGCGGCAAGTTCTGGTCACCACTTCTTTAATTGTGCGTTTTATCCTTACACGGAGACTAGATATAAATATGTTATCATCTATTGCTATACCATCTAACATTATCTTTCAAGTATTATGATACTTGCCCTCACAAAAAGGGTAAATATAGAAAAATTCTAATTTTTAGTCAATTTTGTAATACTACCATAAACTTTATATGGGGAAATAAAATGCTCCAAATTTCATTTTTTCATAAATATATTTTATCAATAGTCCTTCAGTTGACGATACTAGTGTGGCAAGTTACTTTAATAAACTTTTATGCCATATAGAACATATATGACCTAATTTTTACACATAATGTTTATACATTATCATTGTCTAGAGTTTACGCACCAATTATTTAACTAGATGAAGTTAAAGGAGTAGGTTTTGTATAACATTGTGATAAGTAGCTATATTAAGGGATGACAAATGGACTTGGCTTGTAACTTTTTTAATTTAATGATGACGAAGGAGAGAAGTTTAATATTTTAAAATCCTTTGATAAGCAAGTATGCCAGTTGGAAGATGGAGTTTGATTTGCGAAGCATCTATTTGGGAGAATGTATGATGCTTAAGCCTTATTTGATAAGATGCCAAAGAATGATATGGTCACAAGGGCTAAAATGATTGATGGGTATGAAAAAGTAGGAAAGGTTAGTATTGCTAGAAGTTTGTTTGATGAAATGCTTGAAAAAGATGATGTTATGTGTAATGCAATGATGGGTTGTTATATACACAATAGGTATTACATGGAAGCTTTAAATGTCTTTTATAGTATGAAAACTAAAGGTGCATTGTCCCTAATCAGGTCATATTGTTAACTATTGTTTCAGTGATTACCTAATTATAGAATATTGAAAAGAGGGTAGATTTGCATCTTTATCTACAAGAAAATTAGTTTCAATTAGAAGAAAAACTCGAGGTCGTGCTCATTACTATGTATTCTAAAGTGGGAGGTATTGAGAATGATGTGCTGCTAATGGTTGACACTCTTCACTGTATGGGGCATGTAGAAGAAGCATGAAAATTTGTTGTGGATATGTTGATTAAACATAATGATGTGACTTGGAGAACTTTTCTCAATGGTTCTAGAGCTAAAGAAAGCTTAAGCATTATAAAGCCTATAGTTGAGCATCTTATGTTCTTGGATTCTTCTAGTTTAGGTTCTTATATACTTCTGCTCAATATATATGTTGATCTTGGTGTGTGGGATAATGTTTAAAGAATTAGGACAATGATGAAGAAAAGGACCTTAAAGAGAATTCCTAGTTAAAGTTATATTAAACTTAAGGGAATTGCTAGTTAGTTCTTTGTGCGAGATGGATCCCGCCCACAAGTAACAGTGATATCATCTTTAAATAAGACATGTATAACTCAGGCCATATATGTTTCATAGGAAAAGTACGTTTGCTAAAGTGGCATGTTGGAGACTACATCAAGTTTTTTTTGTAAACAAAATAAAAGTTAGAGTATTTTATCACTATTTTTGAAATTTTAGATTAGTATTACAAAATTTATTGAAGCTCGTAACTTTTATAATTTACTTACAAATAAAAAGGAAAGTGAAAAGATATGTCCCATATTTACAAAGTATTCACTTATTCGCCTAACACAAAAAGCACCTGTAAAATACCTTCATATATTCAATATTACCCTCTTTGACATTGGAGGCCTTTAGACTTGAGATAATGCTTGGTTAGCATTACTATGTTGGATGCCTTAACTTGGTACTATTGGTGCATTTTGCTGACTAAGACCTTATTGGTCTCTCTTTCCACCTAAAGTTCCTTCTTAGTTTCCTTATATTGACTTATTTCTTTTATAATGAAATTAATAAATGAAAATGAAAATTATTATGGCTAGTGATGCTTAACTAGAATAGGTAATAAGCATATGCTTATAAGAAAGTCTCTTTATTGTACATTTTATCCATATAATCCCCAAGCTTGCCTCTATCATGTCCAATAATAGTATATGCATATTGGTAAGGAATTCCAGGGATTTCCACTTCAATCAATTTTCCTGAATTAACCATTTAAATGTATGTGCTTAATTTCAGCCCATCATTAAAATAGGAAATCCAATTACTAGCACGCCTGTTTTACCTTTTTAACTTATACATGATTGTAAAATATCACCAACATAATTTTCCATTATGCTCCTTTTCTTTCGAAATCTCTTCACCATTATCTCAAGCAGGATTAATTTTGGTTTTTACTAAGTCTCTTTGATATAAGCATTAAAGTTCTTAGAGTGACTGTTTAGAGGTATATTATACTCACATAAGACAATTTCTTACTGGTTGACAAAATTTGCAAGTGCACAGAATTGTTCTTAATAATTACAAATCAAGTATTCCAAGGTCGTCTCTCATAAGAACTAAGATACTCACTACTGAATTAATCCTAATTACTTGAACTAAAATAAAAGAAACTTAAAAGATGATTGGATTAGAGCAAACAATAAATTGTAAAAACTATAAAAAAAATAAACAAGGTAAATCTGATGGTTTAGACTTAAGGCTTTGGGGTTCACCAATTTAAGAGATTAATCATTAAATTATGGAATTGATTTAATGACATGTTATAATAACAATTGCACAACTTTACTCATATTTTCTCTCAAGACATATAAGAATACCTAACTAGTTGATTACCATCTCTCACTATGAAAACCTAACTAGTCAAATTCATTAAGAACACACAACCACAAGTTATCACACTAATTTAGGACATCTCTATCTCTAAATCTAATGTGTTTATCTTCCCAGTGATAAATCATACTTCACCTCTTAGTTTATCATATGATTCCTAAAGTTGCATCTATGGTGATCAAGCATAGAAACAACAATGAATTTCAAGAAAGATAAACATAACCCAAGAAATTTCATTCAACACCAATCAATCCATAAAATATAAATCAATCCCCCGATGTAGGCTACATCCCTCATCCTAAATAGGGTTTAGTTCTAGAACATGATAAAAGAATCTAAACAAATAAAGATAATCAACATCCAAGAAAGATTAGAGAGAGAAGATAGAGAGAGCAAAAAACAAGATTACTTCCAATGCTTGATTCAACGCTCTTTGATCTTCTTCTTTGCCTCTTTTGGGTGCCTACTTTTGTGCAGCCTCATTTTCAATGTCCAACCCCCACTTTTGGTCTTAAAAATGAGTTTTTATAGTGTCTTGGGCTCAAAGAAACCTAGTTTTTGCTAAACAGGAAAATATGGATCATATCAACACCGTCAAAGTTTGTTAGCTGGACTTTATGTCCGCTGGGCAGACCATCTCGAGTTTTCAAGCGTTCTAGCTCCGCACATGTCTGTTTGAAGGTAAATCATGTCCGTTGGGCAGACATACTCTGGGCATTTATAGAATTGTGCAATTTTTACCCTTTAGGTGGCAAAATCTCTACTCAGAGTCTCACAGAAATTGTAGAACTCAGAATTGTCTTCAAAATCGTGCTTAAATGACCTTAATCTAACATTGACAAAAAAAGTTATGCTTCTTTCCCCAAAATCTATCCATTTGCACCTATTAAGCAATAAAGTTGAAATGTGTGAGAATTAACCAAATAAAGCTCAAAATTCACATAGAGGTAAGTCAAATTAGTTCCAATTTATCTCAAAATCATATGTAAATAATTTGACTTATCACTTAGTCAACAATAACAATAATTTGATCATTCCCTATCATATAGAATTTAGTAGACCTTAGGATCCTTTCTTTTATAATTTTCATTTCTAAATTAATAATTCTACATATAAACTATATACTAATTACAAAAAATAAAGATAAATAGATGATTAAAATATTCTGTAAACAACATTCAATTTACAAAACAATTTCATATAAATGATTAAGTAAAACAATGATAAAATATTTCAATAAAATAATTTCATAAATAACTATTAAGTAAAATAATGATTAAGCAATTCAACAAAAAAAGTTTCTGAAACTACCAATGTAAGAAACTCCTTATTTTTATTTTTTAAAAAGTTTCAATTTTAAAAACTCTTAGTTTCATGCATACTAAATGGCAAACCCTAATTACTAAAATATATAAGCATGCAAGAAAACTTTCTTAACTTAAACAAATAACATAGTGTGGCTTTAACATATATACATTTACTTTTATAAGCATGCAAGAAAACTTTCCTAACTTTCTTAACTTAAACAATTAACATAGTGTGGCTTTAACATATATACATTTTCTCTTTGAAGTATTCATATCATATCACATTTCCCCTTCAATCTTCAAATGGTTCTTGCTTTTAAAACATATTAATAATTTGCAGATATATCTCCTTCTATAACATCTTTCAATTTGTCAAAAGCTCTTCCTTAGATGATGGACTTTTAGCCTAACTCCTTATAAATTCTCAAGAATCCCTATACTCTAAGCACACTAACCTTATCAATGATTTAGAACCTAACCAACAAAAACTGACATATTCAAATAATTTGTTTATTTTTGGGTTTGAAGTTGGGTAAAGTAATTAAGTCAATAATCAATAGGATAAGGATATGGTTCAAGTTTATGAGTAAGATTTATACACATGTCAAATATTTTTTTATGTGAACACAAAATGCCATGTAATCAGGTTTGATAGTGGATTTATTAAGTCAACTAATAAAGAGTTAACAAAATTTTTCATGGAATAATATTTATTCAGGTTTTCATAAATTTTAAAAGGATATGTTTTTTTAGAAAAAAGATTAATTAAATGAGAGGTTGGTGTCTTTAACTATTTTGTAAATTGCTCTGCTAACATATCTTTTAATTTCAAGGCTTAAAAAGAAGTAAGATACATTAAATTTAATGAATACCATAATATATTTGCATTTGATTGTTATGTATATATATACATGTAAAAACGATATATTAGACACAATATATACAGAGTGTATATTTATTAGGTACAAACTAGATGTAAAAAGGTAAAGGTTGTGGAGTCCTAATCTAAAGTTACAAAAATTATAATCAATTAGAATGTGGTGTTTAATGAAATTTTTATTCTTCATCCTAAAAAGGATTTTGTTTCTTCCTCTTATACAAATCAAGAGAGTGCATCAAAGAAGGTGAGGTTAGAGACTAGATAATTACATTCTTCATTATAACTTCATTTTAAACCTAATCAACTCTAGTTTCTCTTTGAAGATGATTAAGATAAGGAGAAACAGGAAAATGTAAGTACACCATAAAAGGATCCAAATAACATAGCTAAATACATCTAAAGGAAGAAAGTCAAAAGGCTTTAAAGATTTGTTCAAATCAATTTAAAGGTTCATACCTTAATAATGGCACCTAAAACAAATAATATTGGTGAGCTTTTTACTTATTTTGAATGTTTTTCTTATAAAGATTCTTCTAAGTGATTAGTATCCATATATGAGGAGATCGAGTCCTTATGGAAAAATGACATTTAGAAACTAATGAAACTACCACCAAAGAAGATTATTGGTTGCAAATGAATCTTTAAGAAGAAATATGGCATTTTAATAATGCAAGATGTGGGCTATAAAGTTTAGTTAAATCTAAAATGGTAATACAGAAAAGGGAATCGGCTTCAATGATATTTTTTATAAAATACAATTATATTCATACTTTACTTGTTCTTTTGTTATGTATGACCTTAATTTTGAAAATATGAATGTTAAAACATTACATATGGTGAATTTGATAAAAACATTTATATGCAACAACTCGAGGGATCCATTATTAAAGGGAAAGAAGATATTCATATTTATTAAAGAAGTCTTTGTATGAGTCAAAATAGTCACCCAGACAATAGTAATAAACACTTCAACTCATTTATGATTGGTCATTACTTCTCACATAATAAATATGAAATTTATTCTTATTACAAGAGACTTCCTAATATGTCATTTGTTTATTTACTAATTTATGTTGATGACATGCTTATTACTATTAAGGATATATCTAAAGTTAACATATTGAAATCCTTACTGAGTAGTAAGATTAAAAAAGATTTAAAAGTCACAAAAGAAACTCTTGGTCTAAAGATCCTTTGATACATAGAGAAACAAAAATTATATCTTAACTAACAAAGTTACATTAAATAGATTTGGAGAGATTTGACATCAAAATTTTCAAAATAGTTAGTATTCCATCATAACTCATTTTAGGCTTTCAACTACTTACTCATTACAAACAAATAACACTATTGATTACATGTGTCATATTCCTTGCTTTAATTCAGTTGGCAACTTTTTGTATCCTATAATATGCATTTGACTCGATATTTTTCATTTTATTAATGTTGTTAACAGATATCTATTCAATCATGCAAAGGAACATTGGTAGACTATAAAGTCGATTGCAAAATACTTATGAAGTAACAAAAATACATGTTTAGAATGTAACAAAAAAATAATTATTTAGTTATGTTGATTTATATTATACATGTGATCTTGATAAGAGAAGGTTTTTTTATTGATTATTTTCAGTTGTGATTTTGAAGTCAGTTGGAAAGTAATTTTGTAAGAAAAAGTTGTATTTCTTATTACAAGATTAAGTATATGACTATTGTAAAAGGTTCTTAGGAAGTTATTTGGTTAAGAGACTTATTTGTTGAACTTAGTTTACATTGTAAGATTATTGTTGTTTATTATGGTAGTTACATATTGTTTTGTTCAAGATATAATTTCTTGTGATGATATTGATGTATGAAATTATAATTTTGTAAATAATTCAAATAATATGTTACTTCTCTTCCTAATTGTAGGTTAAATTTTTACATAGACTTGATTAGAATTTTCAGCGTTTAAGATGTTTTATATTGAGCATATGCAAAGAATGTGAAGTCATATTAATTTTAAGATGTGTGAACAACATTGTGGCCTATTGATAGAAAAAAATTATAATTGATTGTTCCTTTTACAAGTCAAGACGTAAAAAGTGAAGCATAGATTCAGTGCAAAAATTAGAAACTTAAAAGCATGGACTTATCTACCGGAGACAAATATAAGTTTGTTCAATACTCATTTATTGACAACATTTTCCATCTTTTGGCAATAAATAACAATTTATTTTTTGGTTTAATCTTAATGAACTTCCAACTTCTTTAAAAAGTGAGTTAAAGAAAGACATATAAAGGGAGAGAGTTATATATTCCATATTTGAGTGAGATTTTGAGTACATCAGTTATTATATTACTCTACTATATTTTTTATAGTAAAATTTTTCAAATTTCCTTTAACAACGAAAAATTTGTAATTATTTTTTATTTTATTGCTATTGTCTTATCTAATTTTTTTATTTCCTAAAATCAATATTTATTAAGGTATTTTTGCTATTAAGTTCTATGTATTCTTAAGAATGCCTATAAGATTATAATGCAATAATAATAATGAGCATAATTTCATGGTCAATAAGAAATTACTACTTCAACTGTTTAATAGTTCCTGATACAATTGATGAAATCCAATGAAATAATCTTATCAAAAGTATCCATTAACCTAAAAAGAGTTGGAGGAGTATAACAAATTAATATTGATGTAATAAGGTGAAATCTATAATTATCTTATTCAATATTCCTTTAAAAATATATAACATAAATATTTATAAGATAGAGATGAATACTTTTAATAAATAAGAGGCTTGAAAATAATTAAAAAAAGCATAAAATCTCTTTAAATAAAAAATTTATTGAAAAGATAAAAATAACTTCAAAAGGAAGTATATATATATATGTTAGAGTAGTGTTCTAAAGGTAATTGCCTTTAACACTTTTGTACAAACTTTATTTTGATAGTAAAAGGTAATTTTCATTAATTTGATGTTCATTTATTTATGAATTTATGTTGTTCTTAAATCACATTAATGAATTCGATGATACAAAACATTAAATGAAGGAAATCATTATAAGATCATGATAATGAGATTCCTATCAGGTGCAATTATGTTAGTATCTAAATTATCCCTAGTTATAGGATTAATGAGACAGGACATTGTTAATCCAAATAGACTAGCACATGTTATACTCCTTGATTATATCAAGTAGTGGATCTCATAAACTATAAGCATGAGATGTTTAGAGTTAAAATGTAGATGCTTACTAAGAGTAGCAAGTACACTGGATAACCAGCTATGAGATTATCTTATGGATGATCTATCAAAAATCAGTTATTAATCTCATCACAACAATGGTGAAAATATCCGTAGACTTGAGGTACTCATGAATATCTTTGATATTGATCCTAGCTTTGACACTATTCCTTGTTGTCTCAAGATGAGGTTACTTATAGGGTGGTGATTGGGTATAGCTATTGGCATTCGAAGGTAATTGGGTAATCAGTAAAGGTTTTACCACTCCTAATAGAAGGAGATGATATCCACGATCTCTTGTCGGAGTCATTACTTGGAAGTCTCTAGCCAGAATAGTTATGTGTTATGAAGAGAGTCTTCAATGACACATAAAGTAATGAGATCCCCAGGATAAGAACTAACATTACTTAGACTAGATGTGATGTAGTCAGTCTAGTAGAAATTGACACATAGCTTATACTCCAAACCAAAGGAGGTATAGCATGGCAAAGGGACATATTGAATGGTAATTGTCTATAGAAAGGTTCGTAAGTCAGATAATTAACTATCGAAGAGTTTGTGTGTTAATTCACTTACGCTCCGATAAATTGGTATCATGAAACCTTTCATAATATGTTTAGATTAAGAGTTAATTCAAGTGGCATAAAACCATTCGTGATATGCTTGGATTAAGAGTTAATTAAAGTGCCTAAAATAACAAAAAATATAAGGGTCAAATGCATAAAATATCTGATGAAAAACAGAGTGTGCATGAATGTCATTTTAAGCAAGTCACGATTGTTGAGACCCGATCCGAAAATCGGATCCCAACCGGAAAACGAAAAACAAAGGACACGAATGCGAATGGGAATGGAAATTTCGCAACGAAATTTCGTATCGAAAAACAAAGTAAGCGATAAAGTAAAACGAATAAACGAGTCGAAATCGGAAATCGAAAGAACGAAACATAAGGCGAAATCAAATCGAATACGTATGGAAGCAAACCAAAACGAATGAAGTAATTGAACTGAATGGAATGCCGACATCCGAGAACCATAACCAAAGAAAAATGATCGCGTGGACAGAATCGCGTTGGAAACCCTAAGACGATCCAAAACCCGGTATGAATTTTTTTTTTCTTTCTCATCTTTTTTTTCAAACTCATTCACTCATAATCACTCATTCAAAACATAACCAATCCATTCGATTTCACTTCATTCATTTTAATCATTTCTTATACATCTAAAACATCTTAATACAACTAAATATCTTCTTATCTTATCCCGATTTTTACCGAAAATCGGGCAGCATAACGGCTGTATTTGGACAGCCCAAAAAATTTAAAACATAAGAAACACACTTCTAATATTACAACTCAACAATACCAGGCAACATCGGACCTCCCGTCCGGCATCCAAACACCAACAGAAACACAATCTTAGTTCTAAACACTTCATAATTCCAATCCATAATACATCTCAACTCAAAAATCTCAATCAGTCCCAACCACATTCAAAATCCAATTTCATACATAAAGTATAATCATACTTATAACTCATTCCGAACACAATACAATCTTCTACATTTACTGGCCACAAGCAAAACCATTCATATACAATCTTTAAACATAATACGAACATGTACAAGTCGGACTGTGATCATACTCGTCTTCCATCCGATCTCCTGCGTAAAAACC
>JANZLD010000003.1:23352338-23363778 GCA_026413575.1 Erythroxylum carthagenense | reverse complement strand
TGCGGGGGAGAGGAAGAAGAAGGCAGACGCAGCCCTAATATAAGATCAAAACGACGTCGTTTTGGTTTTAACCAAAACATCGTCGTTCAACTTAAGTAAAGGGCGCGTATTTCACCGACGCCTTCACCGACGGAAATTACACGTCGAAAAACAGTTGACCAAATTCTCCGACTGAAATGTTTTTGGTCGGAAAAACTTTCACTGTCCACCAAAATCTGCGACGTTGACGTTTTTTCGGTCGCTGTTTCCAACGACTTCCATTCCGTCGGTATTATTCCGTCGCAATTCATCATTTCCCTTGTAGTGAAAGAAAAACATACTCAATATACTATTGAAGAAAATGAAAATTTGTGTATGAGAGGATGTGGTCCATCTTGTGATTTCATTTCAAACATATCTCTTGTTTGATCCCAATTGTGCATAAATTTGATTTTTTACGTTAAGGAGTTTCATTCCAATGAAAAATTGTGTGGTTTTATCATTTGCTATGCTGTCCAATGTTGATAGTTAGAGACGTTTTGCATTATTTTAGTTTCATTTTCAGCAATTTCCTTCCGATTAAAGGGGAACACCTATAGTGAGATTTTTAAAAAAAGGGAAAATTAAATTAATAAATAAGATTTGCAGTAGTAAAATTTATCCAATTAAAGGACCAACTATAAGAAAATCAAGCAATACAAATACTACTAACTTAATCATAGAAAAAGTTAAAACCAAGTTTAAACATCAAATATGAGGAAGATTATGAGTAATAATGAGATGTTCAATAATATGGCTCATCAACTTATGGATTAACTAATTTTTTATTGAAATTCTCTCTTATTCTTTTGTGTGTGTGTGTATGTATCTGTATATAGTAAATAGTAGTGTCAAAAGAGATTTAAATTTAATCACATTTTCCTTCTCCATTTTAAGTCAATGCTCTAATTCACAATATAACGTCGTGTGCTCACTAAAGACGAGAGATTGTTAACCTTTTGCATATTTAGCCATGTTGGCTTGGTATAGTCACAATTAAAAATAAATAAATGGTCAAGGAGGCTTAAATTCTTGATGGCAAAAAGAGCAAGTATATGAGATGAAATTTGCAGCATGCAGTTTGTCCTTAATTTCTCATTAATAGCCAAACATAAGTTGAATACCACTCTTAGAGAGACTTGTTTACTCTATAAAAGTTTATACCAATAAACTTTCAGGACTAAAGAAGTCCCTGCATGACTTGTTGGTGAATGAGTCTGAAGACTTCCCCAACCAAGTATCCTTATCTACAATTGTAGAAATATGGTGAATAGAGGACACAAGCCCTAATAGATTATTCACAATGCTCAGGTGAAGATATTAGATAAATGCTCTAACGGCAATCACCTTTAGCACTTATTGTTCAATTTATTTTATGATTAATAGAGGCAATTTTCATTATTTCGATGCTCATACATTTATAGATTTGATGTTGATCTTAAATTGATTTAATGAAATCCTTAATACAAAACATAGCATGGAGGAAATCATGATGAGATAATAATAATGAGATTTCTATCATGTGTAACTCTCATATACACACTCTTTTTCTCTCTAACTCTCACAAGAGTTCTTGTCTTTGCTAGCACAAAGAAAAAACTCTAGCCATCTCGTAATGAGGTTTCATCCTTCTATCTTTGTGTGGACTTTCATTAGAGATAGTCTATGTTGATCATTATGGTTTACGACAACCCAACGCGAAGAAGATTAAAGAACGAAAGAGATCGTTAGAAAGGTATGTAAACATATTACATCTCATATTTTTGTTTTCTATATTTATATGCGTGAGTAGATCTGATTTTTTAGGTTCCATTTTATTTTCTGTTGCGTATATTTCGTAAATATTATGTATGAGATGTATGATCGCAACCTTCAGAGCCATGTTGTGCCTTGTTAGATGTAGCATACATGACATGTGAAAACTATTTTCATGATTGTGACAGCTTAGAGTCATGTAACGTTTTATTCGAAATTAATTATAGAAAAATGATTTTCATGATTTTCTTTCACCAATCTATTCATAAGCTGTAAGTGAATGATTCAGTTTGATTGAAATTTTTTTTAATGTGATTAAATATTTAATTTCGAATTTACAAGAACACGCATGAAATCTATCTTTCTGCTTGACACGTGATGTCTATTGGCTAAACTGATAAGGTTACACATGATTTTTGGGGAATCTGATTCTGAAAAAATTATATGAACATATTTCAAATTAGTATATGCCTCTGTAATTTTTATAAAATTATTAAAAAATTTAATAATTTTATCAAATAATTTTCAGATCTAAACAGTTTCTAAAAGTTGTAGGATCTGTTTTGTTTGATATTTTTATATGTTTATATTTCGGTTCTAGAACCTTAAAAATATTTTTATTTGATAAAAATGTATTAATTTGATGTTTTATGCATGCTTAAATGATTTTTCTTGAAATTTAATTTCCATAAAAATTTAAAAATCATATTTATAATTTTTTTGTTTATTAGTGTTTTCGTGATGATAACAATTTTTGGGTGATTCCTAAATTATTTTGATCATTATGAAATGACCTAGAGATGCTTGGAATGATGATTTGATGTTCTGAATTTTTTTAAAATTATAGAAATTATTTTTGAATTAATTTTAGTAAAGCAATAGATTTTCTTGTAAGACTAGAAAAATTGGCATGTATGACAAAATTGAAGTTATTTAATTTTGGACATCAAATGATTATTTTAAGGTAAATTATTTATGAATTAATTTTTGGAATTAGGAATTCATTTTAATTAGATTAATATTAATCCCAATGTAAATAACATACAAAAGTAATTTTAACCAAGTTAGTAAAAGGAAGATGGTAAATTTAAGTGTTGGATTGGGCTTAAATCCAAGTGTTAGATTGGGCTTAGATCCAAGTATTAGGATCTATAAGATGTCATAACCAAAATGATGTGTTTACTTATATGTGTTAGAGAATGCATAGTTAGGAGAATGTGTGGGCTTACATGATGGATGGTTATGGGCTTAGGCATAATTTGATTAGGTAGTCCATATCATACCATGTAGTTATAGTAACTATACATACATACATACATATATATATATATATATATATGAATTAATTTTTGGAATTAGAAATTCATATTAATTAGATTAATATTAATTCCAATTGAAATAACATACAAAAGTAATTTTAACCAAGTTAGTAAAAGGAAGATGGTAAATCTAAGTGTTGGATTAGGCTTAGATCCAAGTGTTAGGATCCATAAGGTCATAAACAAAATGATGTGTTTACATATATGCATTAGAGAATGCATGGTTAGGAGAACGTGTGAGCTTGCATGATGGATGGTTATGGGCTTAGGCCCAATTTACTTGGGTAGTCCATATTATACCATGTAGTTATAGTAACTATATGTATTTGTATATATATGTTATATGTATAAGACTATCTAAATATTCTAATTGAGGTGTTTGACTAAGGTCTTATCTAACCTAGATAAGACCTTAGTCAAACCCCTAAATTAGAATATTAAAACTAACACCTTCCTTTAAGATGTTGAGAACTAGAGTCCTTTTAAATTTAGGATTGTTGGGCAAACCCAAACCCGCTTTACACGGATATATTCGAACCATAAAAATAGGATTTCTGGATTAATGGGTCAGTTTTAACTTCAAGCATGACTTGTTGGGCAAACCCAAGATCAACATAGATAGAAGTGAAGTTGGCTAGTGTATATTAGATGTGCACGTGTCAAAAGTTAATAGCCCAATGAGTGTGCACATATCAACAGTTGATAGCACTAGATTCTATAGTTGCATTGGAGATGCAATTGGTATGATCGATATGTATCGGTTGAGCTAAGGTGGCTTGTTGGGCAAACCCAAGGTCATTCTTAAGGATATTGGATATCAACCCACTAGGAGAATTTCTCTACGATTTCTCTGGGATTTGTATTGAGGGTTATGAAATTGTGCAAATAGTGGGAGTCATAATGCGTATTATTAAAGTCCTTATAAACATGCATTTAAGTACATTCTAATTTTTCTCTCTTTGACAAAAGGTTACTATTTCCCGAGTCAACACCATGAGTACTAGTGTGAATCAAAGGTCATTGATGGAAGCTAACAAGTTGACTGGACCAAACTTCCTTAACTAGCTCATGAACCTGAGAATGGTTCTCAAGTTTGAGAAGCTTGGTTATGTCTTGAAAGAACCACTTCCCAATTCCCTTGCTGCTGATGCTTCTGATGATGATTAAAGGGAATATAGGAAGCATCTCGATGATAGTGAGATGGCTAGTTGTATTATGCTACCCACTATGTCACCAGAGATGCAAAAGTAGCACGAGACTATAGATGCTCTTTTATGAGCAAGCAAGTTCTGAAAGATTCGAGACTTTGTGATTGCTCTTTTGCTCTAAGATAGTTAAGGGGACATCTCCAATACAGTATACTCTGAAGATGAATGCTTACATCAAGCGATTGACCTCTTTAGGTTTTCTTTTGGATCATGAATTAAGTATTGACTTAATTCTGACAAGTTTAACCGATCGTTACTCACAATTTGTGCTTAACTATCGGATGAACAATATATCTAGCATAAATTTTAAGCTAGTCAATATGCTCAAGGCAGTTGAGCCATCTATCTGTAAGGACAAGGTTGTGATATTGGTGGACTCTTCTGGTTCGAAGAAAAAGAGCCAAAAGAAGAAGAAGTTCATAGGGCCTAAGGGAGGTGTCAAGAAAGCAAAGAAGACTGCCTTGAAGGGAACTTGCTTCCACTATGGCAAAGATGGCCACTGGAAGAGAAACTATAAGGCTTATCTAGAGTCTTTAAAGCAGAAAAAAGGCATCTGATGACTTTTAGACATAATACATACTGATGTATATGGTCCAATGTCCATACCCGTCAAAAGTGGTTTCGTATACTTCATTACCTATATTGATGATCATTCTCGATATGGGCATATGTATCTTAAGAGATACAACTCTGAAGCCTTTGAAAGGTTCAAAGAATTAAAAAATGAAGTTGAGAAACAACTTAGGAGAAGTATTAAATCACTTTGATCGGATCGCGGTGGTGAATACTTAAGCCAAGAGTTTTTGGATTATCTCAGGGATAATGGAATATTGTCCTAGTGGACTCCACCTTACACGCCACAATATCATGGTGTGACTGAGAGGAGAAACCGAACCTTATTAGACTTAATGAGGTCTATGATGGGTTTAGCGAATTTACCAAAATCCTTTTGGGGGTATACACTTGAAATTTCTGTTTATGTATTAAACATAGTCCCATCAAAGTCAGTTGATGTTACTCCATATGAGATATGGACTAACAAAAAACCCTATCTTTCTCATATGAAAGTTTGGGGTTATCCTGCTTATGTAAAGCGGATTCTGATAGATAAGCTTAAGCTAAATATGACAAGTGTCTATTTGTAAGATATCCTAAAGAAACTATAGGATGTCAGTTTTACCATGTTTTGAAACAAAAGGTGTTTGTTTCAAAACATGCTGTCTTTTTAGAGAAAGAGTTTCTTCTAAGATAAAATAGTGGAAGCAAAATTGAACTTGTGGAAGTTCAAGATGCTCAAACAGGTGCAGGTCATCTACATAGACCCTAGACTATTATTCATGAAGATGAAACAGTAACTCAACCTTCTAACACACAAGAAGTTTGTAAGTAAGGTAGGATACGTCATGTTCACGAGAGATACGAATTTCTTATAAGTGAACATAACGACATATAGCTCATAGAAGATAATGAGCCTACTACCTATCAAGAGGTTCTGAAGAGTTCAGAATCTGACAAATGGCTTCAAGCTATGAAATTCGAAATGGATTCCATGTATGAAAACCAATTATAGGCTTTGGTTGACCCACCTAAAGGAATAAAACCTATAAGGTACAAATGGGTTTTCAAGAAGAAAACTGACACGAAAGGTAATGTAGTTACCTATAAAGTTAGGCTTGTAGCTAAAGCTTATCATCAAAGGCAAGGTGTTGACTATGAAGAAACATTTATCCCAGTAGCTATGCTTAAATCCATTAGGATACTCCTAGCCATTTCTGCTCATTATGATTATGAGATATGGAAATTGGATGTGAAGATGACTTTCCTTAATGGAAACCTAACTGAGGATGTGTATGTGACACAACCTGATGGTTTCATATCCATGAAAGAAGAAAAGGTATGCAAGCTTCAAAAATCCATTTATGGATTGAAGCAAACGTCCAGGAGTTGGAATATCTGATTTGATGAGACAATCAAAGAGTTTGGTTTCTCACAAAATTTGAATGAGTCGTGTGCGAATAAGAAGGTTAGTGGGAGTGTAATCGTGTTCCTTGTACTATATGTAGATGACATATTGCTAATAGGAAATGATGTTTCAACTTTGCAATCAGTTAAAATTTAGTTCGTTAAGAACTTCTCTATGAAAGACCTTGGAGAAGCAACTTATATTTTGGGGATAAGGATATATAGAGATAGAACTAAGAGGTTCATTGGTTTTTCTTTGTTTACATATTTAGACCAGATGTTAAAGAGGTTTAGCATAGAGCAGTCCAAGAGAGGTTATCTTTTTATAGTACATGGGATTACACTCTGTAGATCTATGTGTCCAAAGGCACAACATAAGAGGACTCGCATAAGTTTGATTCCTTATGCTTCATCTATAAGATTAATCATATACGCTATGTTATGTATTAGGCCCAATGTATCGTATGCTCTAAATGTTACTAGTAAATACCAGTCAGACATTGGTGAGGGTCATTGGGTGGCTGTCACGAATATCCTTAAGTACTTGAGAAGAACTAAGGATGTATTCTTGGTATATGAAGAAGGTGATCTTATAGTAAGCAGGTATACTGATGCTAGTTTTCAATCTGATAAGGATGACTCTAGATCGCAATCCAGATATGTATTCACACTAAATGGTGGTGCAGTCAATTAAAAAAGTTCCAAACAAGAGATGACTGTAGATGCGATAACAAAGGCAGGGTACATTGCAACTTCAGAAGTGGCAAAGGAAGTGGTTTCGATCAAGAAGTTCATCATAGAACTTGCTATGGTTCCAAGCATCACTGACCCAGTGTAGTTGTATTGTGATAACAACGGGGCTATAGTGTAGGCGAAGGAACTGAAGTCTCATCAGAAGTTTAAACATGTACGCAGGCGCTACCATTTGATTAGAGAAATCATTGGTAGAAATGATGTCAAGATAGAGAGAGTTCCCACCGTTCAGAATATAGTTGATCCATTAACTAAGCCTATTTCCTAAAAGAGTTTTGTGTCACATTTACATGCCTATGGTATTAGATATCAAGGCGACTAACTTTAGTATAAGTACGGGTTTGTTAGAGAAGTGCTATAAAGGCAATCACCTTTAGCACTTACTGTACAAATCATTTTATAATTAATAAAGGCATTTTCATTATTTCGATGTTCATACATTTATGGATTTAATGTTGATCTTAAATTGATTTAATGAAGTTCTTTATACAAAACATATCATAGAGGAAATCATGATGAGATCATGATAATGATACTCCTATCATGTGTAATTATATTAGTATCTAAATTTTCCCTAGTCGTAGGATTATTGAGATGGGATATCATTAATCTGAATAGACTAGCAGATGTTATATTTCTTGATTGGATGAAGCAGTAGATCTTATAAGTTGTAGACATGAGTTGTTTAGAGTCAACATGTGGATGCTTACTAAGGGTAGTATATATAATGGATTGACCTACTATGAGACAATTATATCGATATTCAATTCCAGTGTCAATGATAGTCTCATCATAGCAATTATGCAAGTATCCTTTGACTAGGTGCTCAAGGATACTAATCCTATACTTTGACTCCATTCATCAGTGCCTTACAGGGGTACTCATACAGTGGTGATTAGGTACAGTTTGAGGTATTCCAATGTAATTAAGTAGCCAATAAAGGATTCACCACTTCTGATAGAAGGAGATGATACCCCGACCTCTTGTCAGGGTCTTTACTCGGGAGTCTTTGGCCAAAGTAGAAATGTGTCATGAAGAGAGTCTTTAATGATACATAAAGTAATGATATCCTCAGGACAAGTTCTAATATCACTTAGACTAGATGTGATGTAGTTAGTCTAGTGGGAGTTAACATTTTGACCATGCTCTGAACCAAGTGGGTGTAGATGGTGAAAGAACGAATTGCCTGGCAACATTACGTATAGAAGGGTTCGTAATTAAACTACTGACTTTCCGTTCAATTGGAGGTCATGGTGTGTTGCTAGATGTCGCTCTTGACTTACTTCATTTAAGTGTTAATTTAAGTGGCTAACTAATCGAGAACCTAAAGGGTCACACACATAGGAGATCTGAAGGATGAATAAAATGGTCTTGAATGGTGATTGAAGATATGAGAGAGTGTTTCAGGATTGTATCGCGATGTGATCGTAGTAGAAAACGTTGTATGGAATGGATTAGAAACAATTATTATTGGCGGCCAATTTGGTCATTAACTTTCCAAAACTTCTATTAATGCATGTTATTTATGGTCATTAACTTGCCATAACTTCCATTAACGCATGATATTCATGACCATTAACTTCCCATTAATGATGGGGGTTATGGGAGGACAAAGAGGGTAGAAAGTAATCATCATTTTCTTGCATCTTATATAAGACACAAGTTAATGAAAGGTTTTTTCTCATTCACGTACTCTTTTCTCTGTAACTCTTACAAGAGTTACCAATGTGTAGAAGATTAAAGAACAAAGGAGATCGTCGGAAATGTGTGTAAACATATTACATCTTATGTTTTTGCTTGCGATATCTATATGTATGAGAAGATCTAGTTTTTAAGGTTTCGTTTTATTTTCCACTACATATATTTGATATATATTATGTATAAGATGCATGATCGGAACCTTACAGAAGATTATATGAATCATTAAACAATACTTCTTTAGTAGCAGCTAGTTCTAGTATCAAGGATCTCATATTAACAAATTGAGCATGATTGTCAAGACGGCCCAAAGAACTCCAATTATCATGTTAAAGGTTGGTATTATCTCTATTTCCTATCTTTGTTTTAATGAGAGTTTTCAACTACTACCTAAGTTTGAATATATTCATCATTGTCCAGGAAGAGTTACTTTTGGGAGACACTAACCAAAAGTTTGGCTCATTTTAAATAATGTGCATGCAACCACTTCACCAAAGTTATTCCTTATCCATAAGGATCCTCTATAATCTCCTAGCTATTTAAACCTTATTACTTGTTTTGATCAAAACTATATTGAGCCCACCTTCATCTCTAGGCAAACACATAACTTTTATCTTACTTTTGGTTTATAGCTTCCTCACAATAAGTGAAGACCAGTAAATATGTACTAAAGTTCAACACTGAGTTAATCAGTTAAACCCTAGTAGCATAAATAAGGTTCTTATTATACTAATTATTGATTATCCTCTAATTTTTATCTATCAGTGAAAATTCCCTATAAAATGGCCTTTTATGAGAGATAGAAACTCCAAGGTAAGTACATAGAAGCTACTTTTCTTACAATCATGTCAAATAAGTGATCTAAGGAGAGTAAGCTATAGTAGATGAAGATATCAAAACAAAACTTTCATCCTTATCCATTTCTAATCTAAATAACTCCTTAAAACACCTCAGAGCATTCATTAGATCACTAACTTAATTCAAATATACACCAAAAAGGAGAAATAATTCATCCATAAATAAAAGGCTATGAATCTTAAACTGCTTGCATTTGATGTTGTACTTAAAGATCTTTTTCTAACTTATAACATAAGTAATAAGCCTAGATAGCACTTTCATGCCCAAAGTGAAAAAAGTAAGGAGATAATGGGTCTCCTTGCCTAAGCTCTCTAGCATAATTAAATAATCTACTAGGCTTACCATTCGCTAATACACTGTAGGATACCGTGGTAATGCATTGAGTGATCTAATAAATAAACCTTGGAGGAAAGCCAAAGCATAAAAAGCATTAATAATAAATACCCATTCCATATAATCAAAGGATTTATTAAAGTCTATTTTGATAGTAAAACTCTTAAACGAGTGCTTTATGTTATAATTTTTGAAGGACTCATAATCTAGAAACACATTATCACCAATTTGCCTCCCTAACATTAAAGAACTCTAAGAAGAATTATCAATGGTTTAAACACTTCTTTAAGCCTAGAGACAAGAATCTTCATAATTATCGTGTAGATAGTATTTCTAAAAGTTATGGATCTAAAGTCTCTCCAGTTATTCGTATTAGAAAATTTTTCTAAGTTGATGTACATTTTGTTAATTTCTTTTAACATACCACCATTATTGAAGAATTCCATTATAGCTTTAGTGACTAAAGGCTTTAGTGTATGCTTAGATTTATTAAAGAAAAGGCCATTAAGGTGATATAAACTAGGGGCCTTGTTAGGGTGTAAAGCAAAGAGAGCTTTCTTTACTTCAAAATCTATAATAGGCATGATCAACAGATCTACATCAACTAAAGAAATTCTATCAATGATGAAGGATTGTAACAATTGTACTAAGGAGGAGCACGTAGAGGAAGAATTAAGAAAATTATACAAATAATCATAAGTCTCCTTTGGAAGCTCATACTAAGAAGGAATAATGTCACTATGATGTCCCATAAGTAAACAAATTTTGTTATGATTCCTTCTTGAAAGAATAGACTTAATAGGAAAAACAAGTAATGTTTTTTATCTCCATTCTTATGAAATTATACCCTAGATCTTTGTTAGAGGATTGAACTATTAATCTCAATAGCTAGGAGATAATCAGATAAAGTATATATTTCCTTTAGTTGAATTAAGGAATTCAGTGGGTCAAGGTAAAACATTCTTTATACCTTCTCTAGCTTATCTTTTGATGCTAGAAATATAGTTTGAGTATCATTATATTTCCTCTTTTTCAATTCTTTAAATTCATCTTTAATATTTTGTAATTTTTGTTTGCATATGAAAGCCTTATACCCTTTAAAATGATAACATATTCTTTTTAAGATAACATTCTTAAACTCAAGATCATTAGCCAAATAGTTGTTTAACCTAAATAGAAAGTACTTGATCCTTCTCAAGTTAAGGCCAGTGATGACTATTAGAGAATGATCAAAGAATGATGGATTTCCAAACATAACAACACTCTTAAGAAAGTTGTTCAACCATAGGTTACTCACCATAGCACTATCAAGTTTCTTTCTCATAAACCAACTCCCTTGTTTCTTATTACTCTATATATAATATTGACCATACATGTTTAGATCAATTATGCCTATGTTGGATATGTAGTTATGCATGTCATCTGAGTGATTTCTTATTGAGGAATTACCGTTTGTAATATCCCACCCCCTCCTGGAAGGGTAAAATAGGAAATTTGTCGTAGGATGGGATTGATAGGGAATAATTAGTACTGTTC
>JANZLD010000003.1:23340984-23352238 GCA_026413575.1 Erythroxylum carthagenense | reverse complement strand
AATCACGAATGTGAAGGAGGAGCTGAATAATAAGATCATCCGTAGATAATTAATATTCCACCAAAGATAATTTAAAGGAGCATTAGTAGAGTTAATCCTTAAAAGCTCTGGATTCAACAAAAAAGGTTTCACATCCATTTTAATCTGACATTCATATTTTATTAGAATTTGTTTTAATTAAAAAACTAGTTTAAAGAATTTTATAGAACTAAAAGTACTTAAAGAGAAAGATTTACAAATGAGAATATTCAAATTGCGTTTATTATTTACTTCAAACATTGGAATTTTAGTATTCTCAGCATCTAGCGTGGAAGGCTTCATTATTCTTCATCTTTGAAATATTACTTCCCACCGACTTTTAATAAGTGGACCATGGGGGAACTTGATGTTCATTGTATTTGTCTTGGTACAGATTGACGTCAGAAATTTTAATAAGGAGTTTCATTCCAATGCACAATTGTGTGGTTTTTTCATTTGCTATGCTGTCCAATGTTGATAGTTAGAGACGTTTTGCATTATATTTTAGTTTCGTTTTCAGCAATTTCCTTCCAATTAAAGGGGAACACCTATAGTGAGATTATCTTTTTTTAAAAGGGAAAATTAAATTAACAAATAAGAGTTGCAGTAGTAAAATTTAGCCAATTAAAGGACCAACTACAAGAAATGATAAAATTTAGCCAATTGAAGGGCCAACTACAATAAATCAAGCAATACAAATACTACAAACTTAATCATAGAAAAAGTAAAAACCAAGTTAAAACATTAGATATGAGTTATGAGTAATAATGAGATGTTCAATAAATATGGCTCATCAACTCATGGATTAACTAAATTTTTCTTGAAATTCTCTCTTATTCTTGTGTGTGTGCTCGTGTGTATATATGTATATATATAGTAAATAGTAGTGTCAAAAGAGATTTTAAATTTAATCACATTTTCCTTACTTCTCCATTTTAAGTCAATGCTCTAATTCACAATATCACGCCATGTGCTCACTAAAGATGAGAGATTGTTAACCTTTTGCACATTTAGCCATGTTGGCTTGGTATACTCACAATTAAAAAAATAAATGATCAAGGAGACTTAAATTCTTGATGGCAAATAGAGCAAGTATATGAGATGAAATTTGCACCATGCAATTTTTCCTTAATTTCTCATTAATAGCCAACCATAAGTTGAATACCACTCCTAGAGAGACTTGTTTACTCTATACAATTTTATACCAATAAACTTTTGGGACTAAAGAAGTCCCTGCATGACTTGCTGGTGAATGAGCCTGAAGACTTCCCCAACCAAGTATTCTTATCTACATTTGTAGAAATATGGTGAATAAAGGGCACAAGCCCTAATAGATTATTCACAATGCTCAAGTGAAGATGTTAGAAAAGTGTTTTAACGACAATCACCTTTAGCACTTATTGTACAATTCATTTTATGATTAATAAAGACATTTTTTATTATTTCGATGTTCATATATTTATGGATTTGATGTTAATCTTATATTGATCTAATGAAATCCTTGATACAAAATATAACATGGAGGAAATCATGATGAGATCATAATAATGTCATTCCTATCATGTGTAATTATATTAGTATCTAAATTTTCTCTAGTCATAGGATTAATGAGATGGGATAATATTAATAAGAATAGACTAGCACATATTATACTCCTTGATTAGATTAAGCAGTAGATCTCATAAGCTGTAGACATGAGTTATTTAGAGTTAACATATAGAAGCTTACTAAGGAGATTGTCGAAAAGGTATGTAAACATATTATATCCCATGTTTTTGTTTTCTATATCTATATGCATGAGTAGATCTAGTTTTCGAGGTTCCATTTTATTTTCTGGTGCATATATTTGATATATATTATGTATGAGATGCATGATCTGAACCTTACAGTAATATCAGAGCCATCTTGTGCCTTGTTAGATGTATCATACGTGATATATGAAAACTCTTTTTATGGTTGTGACAGCTTAGGGTCCTATAATGTTTTAGTAAAATTAATTATAGAAAAATAGTTTTCACAATTTTCTTTTACCAATCTGTTCATAAGTTGTAAGTGAATGATTTGGTGTGATTGAAAACATTTGTAATGTGATTAAAATATTTAATTTCAAATTTACAAGAACATGCGTGAAATCTATCTTTCTGTTGGGCAAGTGCTGTCTATTAGCTAATACACATTTAATTCTGAAAAAATTATGTGAACATATTTGGGATGTGTTTATGCCTCTGTAATTTTTTGTAAAATTATTTTAAAATTTTAATAATTTTATCAAATAATTTTTAGATTTGGACAGTTTTCCAAAACTTGTAAGATCTATTTTGTTTGATGTTTTTGTATATTTATATTTTAGTTTCGGAACCTTAAAAATATTTTTATGTTATAAAAATGTGTTAATTTGATGTTTTATGCATGCCTAAATGATTTTTCTAGAAATTGGATTTCCAAAAAAAATTTAGAAGTCATATTTGTCATATTTAGTGTCTTATCGATGTTTTGGTGATCATAATAATTTTTAGGTAATTCCTAAATTATTTTGATCATCATGAAATAACCTAGAGATGCTTGGAATGATGACTTGATGTTTTGAAAATTTTGAGAAATTATAGAAATTATTTTTTAAATTAAGTTTAGTAGAGCAATAGATTTTCTAGCAAGACTAAAAAAATTGGCATATATGACAAAATTGAATTTGATTAATTTTAGACATCAAATGATTATTTTAAGGTAAATTAATTATGAATTAATTTATGGAATTAGGAATTCATGTTAATTAGATCAATATTAATTCCAATCAAAATAACATACAATAGTAATTTTAGTCAAGTTAGTAAAAGGAAGATAGTAAACCTAAGTGTTGGATTGGGCTTAGATCCAAGTGTTAGGATCCATAAGATGTCATAACCAAAATGATGTGTTTACATATATGCATTAGAGAATGCATGGTGAGGAGAATGTGTAGGCTTGCGTTATATATATATATATATATATAAGATCATTTAAGTTAGATAAGACCTTAGTCAAACCCCTCTCTTAAAATATTAAATATAATGCCTTCCTTTAATATGGCGAGAACTAGAGTCCTTTTAAAGTTAGAATTTTTGGGCAAACCCAAGCCTGCTTTACACAGGTATGTACAAACCATAGAAATAGGATTTTCAGATTAATGGGTCGGTTTTAAGTTGAAGCGTTAGTTTGTTGGGCAAATCCAAGATCAACGTAGGTAGAGGTGAAGTTGGGTAGTGTACATTAGATGTACACGTGTCAAGAGTTAATAGCCCAATAAGTGTGCACACATCAAAAGTTAATAGCACTAGATTCTATAGTTGCATTGGAGATACAATTGGTATGATTGATACCTACCAGTTGAACTAAGGTGGCTTGTTAGGCAAACCCAAGGCCATTCTTAGGGATATTAGATATCGACCCACTAAGAGAATTTCTCTACGAGTTCTTTGGGATTTATATTGAGGGTTATGAATTCATTCAAATAGTGGAAGTCATAATGTGTGTTATTAAAGTCCTTACAGACATGCATTTAAATACATTCTAATTTTTTCTCTCTTTGAAGAAAGGTTGTTATTGCCCGAGTCAATACTATGAATTCTAGTGTGAATCTAAAATCATTGATGAAAGCTAACAAGTTTACTGGACCAATCTCCCTTGACTGGCTCAGGAACTTGAGAATAGCTCTCCAGTCCAAGAAGCTTGGTTATGTTTTGGAAGAATCACTTCCTAATTCCCCTACTGCTGATGCTTCTATTGATGATCAAAGGGCATATTCTTGATGATAGCAAGATGGCTAGTTGTATTATGCTAGCCATTATGTCACCAGAGTTGCAAGAGCAACACAAGGTTATGGATGCTCATACCATAGTCTATCATCTTAGGAAGCTCTTTAATGAGCAAGCAAGGTCTGAAAGGTTCAACACTTTGCGATTGCTCTTTTGCTCCATAATAGTTTAGGGGACATCTTTAGTACACTATGGACTGAAGATGAATCCTTACATCAAGCGATTGACCTCCTTGGGTTTTCTTTCAGATCATGATTAAGTATTGACTTAATTTTGACAGGTCTAATTGATAGTTACTCACAATTTGTGATTAACTATCGGATGAACAATATATCCAACACAATTTTTTAGTTGGTCAACATGCTCAAGGAAACTGAGTCATTTGTATGCAAGGACAAGGTTGTCCTGTTGGTGGACTCTTCTAATTTGAAGAAAAAAAGCCAAAAGAAGAAGAAGTTCGTAAGACCTAAAGGAGGTGTCAAGAAAGCAAAGAAGACTGCCTCAAAGGGAACTTACTTCCACTATCATAAGGATGGCCACTGGAAAAGAAACTGTAAGTCCTATCTAGAGTCTTTGAAGTAGAAGAAAGCATTTGATGACTTTTAGACCTAATACATACTAATGTATGTGGTCCGATGTCCATACATGCCAAAGGTGGTTTTGTATACTTCATTACCTTTATCGATGATCATTCTTGATATGGGTCTGTGTATCTTAAGAGATACAAGTCTGAAACCTTTAAAAGGTTAAAAAAATTTAGAAATAAAGTTGAGAAACAACTTAGGAGAAGCATTAAATCACTTCGATCAAATCAAGGTGGTAAATACTTAAGCTAAGAGTTTTTGGATTATCTCAGGGATAATAGAATATGGTCCCAGTGGACTCCACCTTACACGGCACAACATAATGGTGTGACTGAGAGGAGAAGCCAAACTTTGTTAGACATGGTGAGGTCTATGATGGGTTTAACAAATTAACCAAAATCATTTTAGGGTTATACACTCAAAACTTTTGTTTATATATTAAATAGAGTCCCATCCAAGTCAATTGATGTTACTCTATATGAGATATGGACTAACAAGAAACCCTATCTTTCTCATTTGAAAGTTTGGGGTTGTCCTGCTTATGTAAATCGAATTTAGTCAGATAAGCTTAAGCTAAATATGACAAGTGTCTTTTTGTAGGATATCTTAAGGAAACTATATGATATTAGTTCTACCATGTTTTGAAACAAAAGTTGTTTCTTTCAAAACATGCTGTCTTTTTATAAAAAGTGTTTCTTCTAAGAGAAGAGAGTGGGAGCAAAATTGAACTTGTAGAAGTTTAAGGTGCTCAAACAGGCACAGATCAACTGCCTGGACCTGAAACTATTGTTCATGAAGATGAAAAAATAGTTCAACCTTCTGACATACAAGAAGTTTATAGGTAAAGTAGGATACATCATGTTTACGAGAAATACAGATTTATCATAAGTGAACATAACGACATATAACTCATAAAAGATGATGAGCCTACTACCTACGAAGAGGTTCTGAAGAGTTCAGAATCTGACAAATGGCTTGAAGCTATGAAATCCTAAATGGATTCCATGTATGAAAACTAAGTATAAACTTTGGTTGTCCCACATGAAAGGATAAAACCCATAGGGTGCAAATGGGTTTTCAAGAAGAAAACTGATATAAAAGGTAATGTAGTTACCTATAAAGCTAGGCTTGTAGCTAAAGGTTATCATTAAAGGCAAGGTGTTGATTATGATGAAACGTTTAGCCCAGTAGCTATTCTTAAATCCATTAGGATACTCCTAGGCATTGTCACTCATTATGAGTATGAGATATGGCAATTGGATGTGACAATGACTTTCCTTAATAAAAATATAATTGAGGATGTGTATATGACATAACCTGATGGTTTTATATCTATGAATGGAGAACAAATATACAAGCTATAGAAATTCATTTATAGATTGAAGCAAGCATCCAGGAATTGGAATATCCGATTTGATGAGACAATCAAAGAGTTTGGTTTCTCATAAATCCAAATGAGTCAAGTGCGTATAAGAACGTTAGTAGGAGTGCAAAATGTTCCTTGTATTATATGTAGATGAATATTGCTAATAGGAAACAATGTTTTGGCTTTGCAATTAGTCAAATTTTGGTTAGCTAAGAACTTTTCTTTGAAAGACCTTGGAAAAGCATATTATATTTTGGGGATAAGGATCTATAGATATAGATCTAAAAGGTTGCTTAGTCTTTCTCAGTCTACATGTATAGACAAGATGTTAAAGAGGTTCATCATAGAGCCGTCCAAGAAAGGCTATCTTCTTATGGTATATAGGATTACACTCTCTAAATCTATATGTCCAAAGATATAAGATGAGAGGACTTGTATGAGTTTGATTCCATATGCTTCATCTATAGTATTAATCATGTCTATGTTATCTACTAAACTCGATGTATTGTCTACTCTAAGTGTTACGAGCAGATACCAGTCGGACCCTGGTGAGGGCCATTAGGTGGCTATAAAAAATATCCTTTAAGTACTTGAGAAGAACTAAGGATGTATTATTGGTGTATGGAGACATAATGATGCCATTTTTCAATCCGATGGGGATGATTCCATATCCCAGTCCAGATATGTATTCACACTAAATGATGGAGTAGTCAGCTGGAAAAGTTTCAAACAAGAGATGACTATAGATTCGATGACGGAGGGCAGACTACATTGTAGCTTTAGAAGTGGCAAAAGAAGTAGTTTGGATCAAGAAGTTCATCAGGAAACTTGGTGTGGTTCCAAGCATCACTGACCTAGTATAATTGTATTGTGACAACAACGGGAATATAGCACAAGTGAAGAAACCGAGGTCTTATTAAAAGTTCAAACATGTACTCAGGCGCTACCATTTGATTAGAGAAATCATTGGTAGAAATGATGTCAAGATAGAGAGTTCCCACTGACCAGAATATAATTGATCCATTAACTAAGCCTATTTCCAAAAGATTTTTATGTCACATGTACACACTTATAGTATTGGATATCAAGGCGACTAGATTTAGTACAAGTGGGAATTTGTTAGAGAAGTGCTCTAAAGGCAATCACATTTAACATTTATTGTACAAATCATTTTATGATTAATAAAGGCATTTTTCATTATTTCGATGTTCATACGTTTATGGATTTGATGTTGATCTTAAATTGATTTAATGAATTCCTTTATACAAAACATAGCATAGAGGAAATCACGATGAGATCATGATAATGAGATTCCTATCATGTGTAATTATGTTAGTATCTAAACTTTCCCTAGTCGTAGGATTAATAAGATAGGATATCACTAATCCGGATAGACTAGCACATGTTATGCTCCTTAATTGGATCAAGCAACAGATCTCATAAGGTGTAGACATGAGTTATTTAGAGTTAAAATGTGGATGCTTACTAAGGGTACTAAGTACATTGAATTAACCTACTATAAGACAATCATATGGATATTCTATTCCACTATCAATGATAGTCTCATCATAGCAATTGTGCAAGTATCCTTTGGCTTAAGGTGCTCAAGGATATCTCAGATACTAATCCTATGTTTGACTCCATTCATTGATGCCTTTTAGGGGTTACTCATAGGGTGATGATTGGGTACAAATTGGGGTATTCAAAGATAATTAAGTAGCCAATAAAGGATTCACTATTCCTGATAAAAGGAGATGATCCTCAGCCTCTTATTGGGGTCATTACTCAGGAGTCTCTGGCTAGAGCAGATATGTGTCATGAAGAGAGTCTTCAATGATACATAGAGTAATGATATCCTCAGGACGAGATCTAATATCACTTGGACTAAATGTGATGTAGTCAGTCCAATGGGAGTTAACACTGTGACCATACTCTAAATCAAATGGGTATAGAAAGTGAAAGAATGAATTACATGGCAACATTACGTTGGAAGGGTTCATAATCAAATAATTGATTTTCCAATCAATTAGGAGTCACGATATATTGCTAGATACTGCTCTTGACTTACTTGAATTAAGTGTTAATTCAAGTAGTCAATATAATCGGGAACCTAATGGGTCACAAACATAGGAGATCCGAAGGATGAGTAAAATGATCTTGAATGGTAATTCAAGATATGAGAGAATGTTTCAAGATTATATCACGATGTGATCGTTGTAGAAAAAATTGCATGGAATGGATTAGAAACAAGTGTTTAGCTACCAATTTAGTTATTAACTTCCTAAAACTTCCATTAATGTATGTTATTCATGGTCATTAACTTCCCGTAACTTCCATTAATGTATATTGTTCATGACCATTAACTTCCCATAACTTCCTATTAATGATGGGGTTATGGGAGGCCAAAGAGGGCAGAAAATAATCATCATTTTCGTGCATATTGTGTAAGACACAAGTTAATGAAAGATTCTTTCTCACTCACACACTCTTTTTCTCTATAACTCTCACAAGAGTTCTTGTCTTTGCTTGTAAAAAGAAAGACCTCTAGCTATCTCTTAATAAGGTTTCATCCTTCTATCTTCGTATGGACTTTCATTAAAGACGGTCTACATTAATCATTGTGATTTACGGCAACCTAATGTGAAGAAGATTAAAGAACAAAGGAGATTATGAAAAAGGTATGTAAACATATTACATCTCATGCTTTTGTTTTCTATATCTATATATATGAGTAGATCTAGTTTTTGAGGTTTCGTTTTATTTTCCATTGCTTATATTTGATATATATTATGTATGTGATACATGATCGGAACCTTACAGAAGATTATATTAATCACCAAACAATACTTCTCTAATACTAGCTAGGTCTAGTATCAAGGATCTCATATTAACAAATTGAGCACCATTATTAAGAAGGCTCAAAGAACTCCAATTATCGTGTTAAAGGTTGGTATTATCTCGATTACCTATCTTTGTTTTAATGAGAATTTTCAACTGCTTTTGAATATATTCATCATAGTCCAGGATGACTTACTTTTGGAAGAAGCTAACCAAAAAATAAGCTCATTTTAAATAATGTGTCCACTTCGCCAAAGTGATTCCTTATCCGTAAGGATCCTTTATAATCTCCTAGATATTTAAACCTTATTCCTTGTTTTGATCAAAACTATACTGAGCCCACCTTCATCTCTAGGCAAACACATAACCTTTTATCTTACTTTGGGTTTATAGCTTCCTTTTGTTTGACAAGATCACAAAAAAGTCTTAACAAATTTTCAATAACCTTTATCAAGATTTTAGGAAACATAACAAATGAAGACCAGAAAATATGTAGTAAAGTTCAACACTGAATTAATCAGTTAAACCCTAATAGCATAAACAAGACTCTTATTATACTAATTATTGATTATCCTCTAATTTTTATCTATCAGTGATGAAAACTCCCTATAAGATGCCCTTTTATGAGATACAAAAACTCCAAGGTAAGTACATGGAAGCTACTTTTCTTCTAATCATGTCAAATAAGTGATCTAAGGAGAGTAAGCTAAAATAGATGAAGATATAAAAAGAAAACTTTTATCCTTATCCATCTCCAATTCAAATAACTCCTTAAATCACCTCAAAGCATTCGTTAGATCACTAATAGAATTAAAATCTACGCCAAAAAGGAGAAATAATTCATCCATAAATAAAAGGCTATGAATCTTAAACTGCTTGCATTTGATGTCATACTTAAAGCTCTTTTGTAACTTATAACATAAGTCATAAGCCTAAATAACACTTTTATGGCCAAAAGTGAAAGAGTGAGGAGATAATGGGTCTCCTCTCCTAAGCTCTCCAGCATAATTAAAGAATATACTAGGCTTACCATTCACCAATACACCATAGGATACCATGGTAATGTATTGAGTGATCCAATGAATAAAACTTGGAGGAAAGCCAAAGCATAAAGAGCATTACTAATAAATACTTAGTCTATATAATCAAAGGCTTTATTAAAGTCTATTTTGATAGTACAACTCTTAAAAGGGCTTCATGTTATAATTTTTCAAAGACTCATAATCTAGAAACACATTATCACCAATTTGCCTCCCTAATATAAAAGCACTCTAAGAAGAATCATCAATGGTTGAAACACTTCTTTAAGCCTAGAGAAAAGAATCTGCACAATTATCATGTAGATAGTAAGTTTAAAAGTTATGGGTCTAAAATCTCTCCAGTTATTCGTATTAAAAAAAATTTCTAAGTTGATGTACGTTTTGTTAATTTCTTTGAACATACTACAATTATTGAAGAATTCCATAATAGCTTTAGTGACTAGAGGCTTCAGTATATGATAAGATTTATTAAAGAAAAAGCCATTAAGGTGACATAGACCAGGGGTCTTTTTAGGGTGTAAAGCAAAGAGAGCTTTCTCTACTTCAAAATCTATAATAGGCATAATCAACAGATCTACATCAACTAGAGAAATTCTATCGATGATAAAGGATTGTAACAATTGTAATAAGGAGGAGAAAGTAGAGGAAGAATTAAGAAATTTATACAAATAATCATAAGTCTCCTTTAGAAACTTAACCTAAGAAGGAATAATGTCACTATGATGTCCCACAAGTAAACAAATTTTGTTATGATTCCTTCTTGAAAGAACAAACTTAATGGAAAAAGGCAATGTTCCTATCTCCATTCTTATGCCATTGTACCCTAGATCTTTGTTACAGGATTGAATTATTAATCTCAGTAGCTAGGAGATAATCAGATAAATCTAATTTTCCTCTAGTTGGATCAAGGGATTGAGTGGATCAAGGTAAAACATTCTTTATACCTTCTTTGGCTTATCTTTTGATGCTAGAAATATAGTTTGAGTATCATTATATTTCCTCCTTTTCAATTCTTTAAATTATTCATTAATATTTTGCAATTTTTTTATGCATATGAAAGTTTTATACCCTTTAAAATGATAACTTATTCTTTTTAAGATAGCATTCTTAAACTCAAGATCATTAGCCAAATAGTTGATTAACCTAAATAGAAAGTACTTGATCCTTCCCAAGTTAAGGTCAGTGACGACTATTGGAGAATGATCAAAGAATGATGGATTTCCAAACATAGCATAACTCTTAAGAAAGTTGTTCAACCATAGGTTACTTACCATAGCACTATTAAGTTTCTTTCTCATAAACCACTTCTGTTATTTCTTATTACTTTATATATAATATTGACCATACATGTTTAGATCAATTATGCCTATGTTGGATATATAGTGATGCATGTCATCTGAGTGATTTCGCACAGAGGAATTACTATTAACACTTAAATGATATGATGTACTGTTAAAGTCACCAAACACCATTTTAAGGACCATTAATTCTAGAAAAATATCTCCTCAAGCTTATTCCATAAAGAAACTCTCTAAAAAGAAAAGTTAGAACCATAAACAAATGAAATATAAAAATGTGTTTTTTCTTACAATAAGTCTAAGTCCAAATATATGATTT
>JANZLD010000003.1:23328315-23340884 GCA_026413575.1 Erythroxylum carthagenense | reverse complement strand
TCGACTGATGTAGTACGCCACCCTCGCGGGGCACGGGCTCGGATATCACCAACGATATCGGGTTCGGGTCTTGCGGGGGTGGGGTGTTACACCGTTAACTTTTAAATGATATGATGTACTGCTAAAATCACCAAACGCCATTTTAAGGACCATTGATTCTAGAAAAAAATTCTCCTCAAGCTTATTCCATAAAGAAACTCTCTAAAAAGTAAAGTTAGAACCATAAACAAATCAAATATAAAATTGTGTTTTTTCTTACAAGAATTCCAAGTCCAAATATATGATTTGATCCATGATTATAGAGCTCAAAAGTTTCACTTTACTAAAATAAAAATAAATAACAATTCAACCACTATAATAACCACAATAAATAGTGATAATTTGCTATGAGTTATTAAGAAAATTAAGCTTACTCATTGAATCCTGCTTCAACTTAGTTTCTATAAGAAAAATATAGAAGGGTTTAAATTCATCAAATAATCTCTAAGAAGAAGTTGTTTATTCCTTTCACATTCTAACATAACATACTCATATTAAGATTTAGGAGAAGATGAAGAGATCACCTAATTTTTCCTCTTTGATTTCCTCCTAGTCTTAACTATGAACCTATCAAAATTCTCTCAGCTATCCAAAGCTAAATTGTTAACAACTTGAGAGTTTATATCATCCATTAACCTTTTTAGTGCTGAATTCTATATAAGAAGACAATTCCAACTATGGAGTAGCTTCCACAATAACCAAAATATCATTATCACCTAAAGCCCTACTTTATAAAACTAAAAAAGTCAAAATATCCACTAACAATAGTATTAATAATTATAGAAGGATCAGCCAAATCATGTCCTAAAGATATAGTAATAAAATCTCCATTAGTACCCGAATTATTCAAATGATTAGGTTATATATTTATTATCTATTGGATCACTAGCTAATTTTTCAAACATCATTAACTCAAAATTGTCTCCCTTAACAAATCTCTTCCTATTTGGTTTCTATGTATTTCTATTATGATGAGCTAAAAGTGTCCATTAATAAGTGACCAGCACCTCATCTTGATAAAGATTATAAACGTCATCCAATCTCATTAATGGAATAGAATTACGAAACTCTTTTTTAATATCAACAACAACTCAAACTTTAGCATAGCATATCTTTTTTATAGTTTTCATTGTTTCATCTATTCCCACCGATTTACCAATGTAACTAGCTAAATAACTAAGATCAATTGTTATGTAATATATAAAGGAATATTATGCAAGTTCACTTAAATAAGGACATATTGAAGATTGATGTCTTTGAGCTATATACTGGGTCACCATTACTGAAGAAATATCATAATGTCAATAAAGTGCCACGATCTATTGTCTAGAATTTTTAAGCACTTGAAGGGAGAAACATTTAAAGAGGAACAATCCATCATTAGTTAAAAAAAATCCCTTAAACTAGTTTTTCACTATTTATGAGCCTATGAATTTGATGGTGGAAATTTTTATCCTTTTATCAAGAAAAAAATTGTGATCAATGAGGACTTCCATTTAAATGATCCTTCACAAAGAACTTGTGATAAGGGGGAAACAACTTTTCAATCTTCTTCACATAATGGTGGATAATGGTGCAATGAAGCTTGAGAGGAATCATTCAGAATTTGCTTCCTTAAATGTTGCTCAATGGGCTCGACAATAATATGTTTAGCAACATTTAGGACAAGTATATTGGCCAAGATTGGAGATGTTACAGTTAGCAAGAGAGTGGATGGACCAGCTAAGGGACAAAAGGGTGGAAATTCATTAGAACTCACTTAGTTAGAATAATGGGCCATCAATCCAAAAATAACAAATAATGGGACTACATAGTTTACTGAAATACTGTTACTATTGAAGGTAAGTTTAGAGGTGAGAGGAAACTAGAGCTTTGGATAACAAATCTGGAACTAACTAAGTGTAGTCAATGTTCAACCAACCCTAAGAGTTTGAGTGAACAACAAGCTAACATAAGAGAATAAGGAAAAGACCCAGCAGCCAACAAAAACTAATGAAGAATGGACTTTAAAACAACTAGTAGAGCTTGACAATGCTTAGGAAGTGAAGAAGCAATCAAGATGAGCGCTTGAGCAACATAGCCAACAAATAACACAAAATAGGAAAGCCAACATCAAGACAAAATAGTAAGGCCTTGAGTTGGATAAGCAATTAAGCAGAAAGCCAAGGTGAAGTAGACTAAAGGAGCAATAAGCTATGGCCAAAAGGCAAAATATAAGCTAGGGAGCAAATGAGAAGAAAGAGATTCTCTCTCATCTAACTCATCTTCAACTAAAGAATTCTTCAAATTTAGGATGTACTCTTTCAAACATGAAACATAAATTTTATCTACGTTCTCCAAACTTTTATAATACTCTTATTTTTGTATCTGAAGTTTTGAAAATATTCACATTCTCGATAAGTTTGCAATATAAAGTATTATGATTATATTTTTTAATACTATATTGAGAAGGATTTTTTTAATACTCCAATTTGTTGTATCTGTGCCTACACTAACAATTGATTCATTGATTGTTAATGTAGATTATTTTGAATAAAAATTAAGTTATAAGTAAGTTTTTTCTTAATTATACATGATAATTGGCATTAAATTTGAAATTTTAAATCAAATATCTTTTGTAAGTGTCGTAATAAAGTTATAACTAAATAATCCACATCTCTTCAAATATTATTGATAAATTGTTATAAGTTGCTTCAATTACGTAAGATATCGTAATTACAACAGAGGCAGTTAATCACTTATGAACTAAATTATTTAAACAAAGATTTAAAGAAGTGATTTTTTTATTAAATAATAATTGTATTAATTTACCAGCTATGATGGAATATTATTTATTTCTTCGAAAATTTTTAATGCAACGATTATATAAATAATTTTAAATTAAAAATTATTAAAATATCTTATATAAGAGTTACTATGTATTACTATTACTTTGAACATATTTTTTCTTAGAATAATTAAAAGAATATTATTTTAATATAATTATACTATATAAAGTTACTAAATTAATTAAATATGTGACATGCCACATTAAAATAATTATTTTTGAAGATATTGTTCGAGACCATTAGACCAAATAGATTGAATGTTATGATTTGTTGGGAAACAAATACACAACTCTCTGAAAGATCAACTAAATATTAACGACAAGAAAGAACTCTTTAAGTTGTAGCAGCTGAAATAATATGAGATTAAGAAACTAACGACAAAACAAACACTAAGATTTAATGTGGAAAACCCTCCAGTGTAAAGGGAAAAACTACGTAGCAAACCGATAAATAAATCCACTAAAACCAATAAAGATTTACTGAGAAAGTTGATGTCTCACCCCCACAACATCAAGTTGTCTAAAAAAATTTCAGGATTGAAACTTAAGTTGATATCACAATTAACAATCACTCAAATCAATCCCCAAAACAATCAAACAAGGATAAGATTACAACCTTCTTTGCCCTCTCTTTATTTTTCCTCACTTTTGGATGTTATGGCCACACTCTCTGTCTCTTTTCTCTTAGAGCAAGGCTCAAATAAAGCTATTTGTAGACACTTCTTGGCTTTATAATTTAGCATCATAATTGAATTAAACTAATTAGATCATATCTATTCTTATCATATTACATCACACCGACTAATTGGATGACACTTCCATACAAATAGGACTCTATCTGATGGGATTTATCTACATTCCAACAAACAAGACAAGAGATTACATTTAACTAGGAATGATACATCCATATCCATGAAGAATTCTACTATATTCAGATGATCCTTCCATGTAGTCTTTATCTTTTAGAGGTGATGTATATTTACTGTGATCTTATCCACCACATTGTCTAAGATCTCTCCTTAATCTCTGTCCATTGATCATGAGTCATCCAAGCCCAAACCCTTTTATAGCACATTGGTATATATTCTCCACACATGGTCGTGTATCTTTACACCTTTATAGAGACATACGCAATTGATTTACATGGTTGTATACGTTAAGGTATGAACCATAAAGTCGTCTATGATCACCAAAATTCTCAACATAGGGCTTGGTCACACACTTCATCTTCTTCACCTATAGATTGTTCAATAGTCAAAGCAATTGGAAAAGAATTAACTATGTCATCTAATGAGCTGTAGTATGATGATTTATATCCACTCAGAACACCAGCACCTCTCTCATGCTCCTAGAACACCCCATCCCAACTCCTAACTACCTTTTGCTTCTCTAAGTTATAAAGTCTGAATCCAAACTAATCACCACCATATCCAACAAAGATGCAAGGTATCGATTATGAGTCAAGCTTCTTTCTCTGACCCTTGGGTACTTGTCTGAATAACTTACAGCTAAAAACTCTTAAATGATGATATGTGGGATCCTTGTTAGTGTTAGACCCCAATTTTGTTATTTGTTATTGATTTATTTGTTTCATTATTTTTAGAGTTGAGTTATTAAATTAGCAAGTATGAATAGAAATTAGAAATTAGAATGAAGTGTTAGAATTAAGTTAGCTTAAGTAGTTAGTCGACTTATGTTAAAAGAAAGAAGGGTAGATATGGAAAGCCTAGTTTAATGAAGGGAAAAATGGGAAGAAAGACAAAACAAAAGGGGCTAGAATTAGAAGAATAAGAAAGAAGAAAAGAAGAAATCGTGAGAAGAAAAGAAGAGAGGAGAAAAACATAGAGTAGAAAGAAAGAAGAGAAGAGAGTCGTGAGAGAAGTTAGGGAAGAAGAAGAAAACATGGAAAGAGAGAGAAATCATCTTGTCTAAGGTAAGTTTATTTTTCTTTCTTGCTTAGGTAGAGAAAGAAGTAGAGAATGGGTTGTGTTGAAAGAAGATGAGACCCATTTTGATTTTCGTGGGTTTTGGAATTAGGGTTTGGTTTATCTAGGCTAGATGAACTATGGATAGGTTAGGTTTGAGCTTAATTTGTATTTATTGCATTTTTGTGATTATTAAAGTTTATGAATTTTATTAGAATATTTGTTTGAATGAAACCTTGGTTGTTTTAGGAAACTAAGAGAATCAAATCCAAGAGCAAGAGGAAAGGCAAGCTTGACTTGTATTTTGCAAGCTAATTAGGTGGGTAATTTATTTATAGCTATTGTGTGATTATGCAAAATCTTGCTTATGTGTATGAATGTTGATTGCTTGAAATTGAATTGTTGTGATTTGATGATAAATGCATGATGCATTGTGATTATGTTATACAGTGAAAGAGGTTATAACATTTTGAATTAAATAAAAAAAGGAAAAAGCATAAAAGTATGAGCATGTGATAAAATAAATATATGCTTTGTTTGGGCGAGAGAAGAACCATTTTGTTCATCACGTTCACGTAGACAAGAGTCTTCTTCTGGTTGCCCGCTTGTAGCATATGAGCTCCAAAAATGGACTCATTTTGTTCATGATGAAAACTTCGGTTTCTCCATTTCGTACCTATGGGACCCCTCGAGCCATTTGGTTGTGCATTACATCTTTGAATTGTTATGTATGACACATTCGAATGATTTGCTTAATGGATAGAGTCTATGTTATGTGTTATGTATTAAATGCTTAATTATGAGTTTTGAGCTAAATTGGTGAATGATTGCATTGCTAGATATATAAATACATATGCTTGAATTTGTGGTAATTGTCGATGGCTATAAATACATTAGCCATTGAGCGTCGTAGCTCAACCTAATATTTTTCCACTCCTCATGTGCAGAACGAGAGGGTTAGCAATCCTTGCAAGGCATCAGAAACTCCAAGATAGTTAGAGACATTTGTAACTAAGTTAGTTCAATCATTTTTGGTTAGCTTTATTAGCATAGCAAACATTGAGCATCCAATGTATTTTGTATCTTGTGTTAAGTCTTTGATATAATGTTGATATATAATAAAAGCTATGTCTGAACTTCTTTTTGATTTAGAAATGAATGAAGAATTGAAGAAGTTCCCAAGGTGTATGTGCTTATTTATCTTGTAGTTGTACATTTCTTATTTCAAGTCTTTCATAGGTGTACAAATTGTGTTTTGACTTCAGGGGAAAAACAAGATTAATATAGGTGGAGTTAGAGAAAGTTGTAGATTATCTTTCTAGATTTTCGATGCTATATAGTATGAAATATTTGGACTTCAGAGTTAAAAGATATAATTATTAGAAGTTTGTGATGCTGAACAGGATGGAATTTCGGGATAGCTTCATTGTTTTGAAATGTTAACCCTTATAGAGGCAAAAATTGTTTTTGAGGTCTTCATGGAAGTTGTATACCTAGAAGTCCTCTTCAAAACAGTCTTTAAATGACCCTAATTTGATATTTGTAATGAAAGTTATGCCCATTTTACTAATTCGGGTTAGAAGAAGAAATGTAGGGAGGGAGAAGTCATGGTCGCGACTCTGCCGAAAGATTGCAAAAGTCAGGATCGTGACGCGTCACGATCCTGCATCCTCCCCCCCAAGCAGGAACATGTTCCACTCTTTTGATCATAACTTTATCGTTCGACCTTCAAATGACCTGATTTTTAAAGCATTGGATTCATAACACATTTCTATATCTCTCCATCAAAATTTATAGCTTTTGGCATTGATTCGAAAAAGATTAATCCATTGGAAGAGCATGAACTGGACATTTTAGTGAATATGCTTCAGTATTTTCAGGATATCTTGATTTGTAGAGCTCCAAATGAGATGATTCTTATTTCTAAATAAATTAGAGACAGATTTCTTTAAATTAGTTGAAGGAATTGAATTTTAATTCATTCTCTAAGACTTTCAATTTTTTAATAGAAGTTGAGTATAGTGTACTATTTTAGTTTAATAATAGTCCGAAAGGTTTTGGACCATAAGTTTCAAATTTCTGAACCAAATTGAAAAATTTTGGTGTCATTAGAAGCTTGAGACAATGGTGAACAAATGTTCAAAAGAAGTCAAACTAAAATTCTAGTTGGAAGTTTTCCAAAATCTATTATGAAATAGAAGAATGAGTTTGCTCACGTTTTGTGACTCTGAATGTTGGGCTCTGGAAACAGGATCTAACATTTTTTGTTATCAGAGCTTAGGCTTTTCCTAGGCTTAGGATGCATAGTAGGATGAATTGTTATGCTATGTGATTAATTGTTACATTATGAATTGATTGATTTCATTAAGTGACATACATATTATGCATATATGTAGGAACTAAGATTAAAATGAAATATAAGCTAATCATTAGTGTTTTCATTTAAGGAGTAAGATGCCATCTCATAGAATGATACGAGGAGTTTTGCAAGGGTCTGTTTCACTTGACTCTCTGCTAAGAGAGGAGAGTATTGATGTGTCAATACCCACCCCCAGGAAATGCTGAGGCTTCTGTAGGGAAAGGGAGTGAGCCCATTTGATCACAGACACAAAAGTTGCCTGTTCCATCAGAGCAAGTACCTACCTTGGATCCAAGATTGTTTCAGGCATTTACTCAAGCCTTTGTCCAGGCTATGGGTCAGATGCCACAGGCTTCTGCTTCAATCATAGTTAAGAAGGGGAAACAGTTTGACAGATTGAGGAAGTACGGAACAGTGGACTCTTATGAGACCACTGATCCAGAAGAAGTTGAGACCTGGTTGAGAAAGACAGAGAGGGTATTGGAATAGATGGATTGTGAAGATGATGAGAAGGTTGTATATACTGTAAGTCTACTTCAGGTAGATGCTTGGAATTGGTGGGACTATATACCAGGAAGTCAATTAAAACCGCCAGTGTTGGCATGGAAGGACTTCCTTGCTCTTATAAGAAGAAGTATCTATCTGAGGTGTACATTCAGTAGAAGCAGACGGAATTCCTGAGTCTCACCCAGAGGGAGATGACGGTTAGTGAGTATGAGTGCCAGTTTACACAGTTATCACGGTATGTAGCTGAGATGATGCTAAGTGAGGTGGCTAAGTGCCGTCGGTTTGAATCAGGACTGCACCTAGCCATCAGGGAAAAAGTGGTGGTGCAAAACTTTTGTAAGTTTCAGCAGCTGGTTGAAGCATCACTGAGGGTTGAAAACATTGAGAGCATAAAGAGTACTATTAACAAAAAGAGAAAGGGGAGAGAATAGTTTAAGAGGGGAGGTGGTGCTTCTAGGCCAGATAGGAGTACTAAGACCTTCCCTGTACAATTTGAGGAGAGAAGTAGCGGTGCCAGCAAGTCCAGACAGATGAGAACCATTTCTCATCAAGCCTCAACAACTGGAGGCAATAGAAAGGGAGAAGGGGACAAGTCATATGTCCCTAAGTGTGATCATTGCGGTAAGTTCCATGGAGGGGAAGGTTACATACAAGTCTAGACAGATGAGAACTGTTTCTCATCAAGCCTCAACAATTGGAGGCAATAGACAGGGAGAAAGGGACAAGTCATATGTCCCTAAGTGTGATCATTGCGGTAAGTTCCATGGAGGGGAATGTTACATATTGACTGGAGCATGTTTTGACTATGGAGAAAAGGGGCACATGGCTAGAGAGTGTCCGAAGTATGCAAGGAGAGAGGGAACTCAGATGCAAGCTTTAAAGAGAACTGAGACAATGGGGCACAAGACTGCAACTGATGTGGGCAATTCTGAGGTAGTTAAGAGAGTGAATCTTCCTGGGAGACCAAAGGGGAAAGCACCAGCTAGAGTGTTTGCAATGACACAGGAGGATGTAGATACCACTCCAGAAGTTGTGACTAGCATAGTTAAATTATTTGATGATGATGTAATTGTTTTGATTGATTCGGGTTCCACCCACTCATTTATTTCATCAAGTAGAATTATAAATGGTAGAGAATTGAGCTCACTAGATACTCCTTTGATGGTTAGTACTCTAGTCAACCAATGTATTATTATGAGTCAAGTCTATAGAGACTGTGAGATACATATTGGAGGAGAACAATTAATGGTGGATCTAATGCCATTGAGGATGGAAGAATTAGATGTGATTTTGGGCATTGACAAATTAGAGAAGTATAATGATAATTTGGATTGCAAATGGAAGATAGTAGAGTTCAAGTTGAACGAAGGTAGAAAGGTGGCGTTTATGGGAGATAGAAAAGTTAGTCCACATTGAATTGTTCCAGCTCTGACAGCAGAGAGAATGATGAGGAAGGGAGGTGAAGCATATTTGGCCTATGTGGTAGACACGAAGGCAGATAGAGGGAGGTTAGAAGATATACCGGTGGTCATGGAATTCCCAGATGTCTTTCTCAAGGAGTTAACAAGACTACCGCCATCTAGGGAAATTGAATTTTCCATTGAGCTTCTTTCTAGCACAACGCCAATATCGATTCTGCCTTATAGAATGGCTCCGGCAGAATTGAAGGAGCTTAAGGAGCAATTGAAAGATTTGTTGGAGAAAGGTTACATTAGGCCGACCTCTTCGCCTTGGGGAGCTCCAGTCCTCTTTGTGAAGAAGAAACATGGGTCATTGCGAATGTGTGTGGATTATATGAAGCTTAACCATGTCACCATTAAGAACAGATATCCGCTCCCGTGTATAGATGATTTGTTTGACCAATTGCAAGGGGCAAGAGTCTTTTCTAAGATAGATTTGAGATCGAGTTATCACTAGTTAAGGATAAAGGAGTTCAATGTGTCAAAGACTGCTTTTAAAACACTATATGGCCACTTCGAGTTCTTGGTCAAGCCTTTTGGGTTAACGAATGCACCTGTAGCTTTCATAGATTTGATGAATAGAGTCTTTAAGCCTTTCTTAGACCAACTTGTCATAGTCTTTATTGATGACATATTGGTTTATTCCAAGAGTGACAAGGAGCATGAGGAACATTTGAGGCTTGCTTTGAAGACATTAAAGAATGGAAAGTTATATGCCAAATTTGATAAATGTGAATTTTGGATAAGGGAAGTGGTGTTCCTTGGACATGTAATTTCAGAAAAAGGAGTGCAAGTAGATCCGAGAAAGATAGAAGCGGTTGTGAAATGGGAAGCACCTAAGAATGTACCTAAAGTGAGAAGTTTCTTAGGTTTAGTCAGATATTACAGAAGGTTTGTGGAGGGCTTTTCTATGATAGCTACTCCACTTTCCAAATTGACAAGGAAGAATCAGAAATTTGTGTGGACAGAGGAGTGCCAGAGCAATTTTGAGGAATTGAAGAATAAGCTCACAATTGCACCAATTTTGACATTGCCTTCCGGTGATGATGGATACATAGTGTACAGTGATGCCTCAAGAAAGGGATTAAGGTGTGTGTTGATGCAAGGTGATAAAGTGATTGCCTATGCTTCTAGGCAATTAAAGCCTTATGAGATGAACTATCCTACACATGACTTGGAATTTGCTGCCATAATTTTTGCATTGAAGATTTGGAGACATTACTTATATGGAGTCACTACTAGGGTGTTTATAGATCACAAGAGTCTTAAGTATTTGATGAGCCAGAAAGAGTTGAATTAGAGACAGAGAAGATGGTTAGAGCTATTGAAAGATTATGACTTGAAGATAGACTACCACCCAGGGAAAGCTAATGTAGTAGTGGATGCACTGAGTGGGAAGTCCACTATAGCACATATGGAGACATTGTATGTTCCTTTATGGAAGGAATTAGCCAAGCTTAAGGTAACATTAAGGCAAGTCGAGCCTGATTGTGTATTGGATAATTTTAGAGTGAGGACAATGCTTAATGAGAAGATTAAGGGATTGCAGAAGCAAGATAAGTATTTGAGCAAGCTCAGAGAAGAGATTAAAAGTGGTAAACCTTCTGATATAAGGATAAGAGAAGATGGATTGATGGTGATAGGCAACAAACTGTGAATTCTAGATATGATAGAGCTGAAGGATGAGATTCTTGATGAGGCACACAATGTTCCTTACACAATGCGCCCGGGGAGTACAAGGATGTACTGAGATTTGAAAGAGCGTTTCTGGTGGAAAGGAATGAAGAAAGATGTTGTAGAGTATATTAAAAGATGCTTAGTGTGCTAGCAAGTTAAGGTTGAACACCAGGCACCCTCGGGCAAGCTTAATCCTTTATTGATTTCGGAATGGAAATGGGAGAAGATTATAATGGATTTCTTGATGGGATTGCTGAGGACTAGCAGGAAGCATGATGCAATATGGGTAATTATTGATAGGTTGACTTAGTCAGCACATTTCTTGCCGATTAGATAGACAGATTCTTTGAATGCTTTAGCTAAGAAATATGTGGATAAGATAATCAGACTTCATAGGATTGCAAGCTCTATAGTCTCGGATAGAGATCCCAGATTCACCTCTAGATTTTGGGAAAGCTTACATGAGGCTTTGGGAACTAAGTTGAACTTTAGTACAGCTTTCCATCCACAGACCGATGGACAATCAGAGAGGACAATACAGACTTTGGAGGCAATGTTTAGAGCTTGTGCAATGGATTTCATAGGCTCATGAGATGATCATTTGCCTTTAATTGAATTTGCTTATAATAATTCCTATCACTTGGGAATTCAAATGGCACCTTATGAAGTTTTTTACGGTAAGAGGTGTAGAACTCTTATCTGTTGCGATGAAGAAGGTGAAAGGAGGCTTTTAGGGCCTAAGTTAGTGCAAGTCATGATTGATAAGATTAAATTGATGAAACAGATACTTAAAGCAGCTCAAGACAGAATGAAGAGCTATACGGATGTGCACAGAAAGGAGATGGAATTTGAAATTGCAGACAAAGTGTTTCTTAGAGCTTCTCCATGGAATGAGTTTTGGGATTTGATAAGAAGGGCAAGCTTAGTCCAAGATACATAGGCCCATATGAGATCACTGAGAAGCTTGGGTCTTTAGCCTACAAGTTAGCTTTGCCATTGTAAGTATCTAAGATTCACAATGTTTTCCACGAATCGATGGTAAGGAAGTACCGATCGGATCCTTCATACATAGTTCAACCTTCAGAGGTTCGGTTAAGGGAGGATCTGACATATGAGGAGCAACCAGTGGAGATCCTAGATTTGAAGGAAAGGGTTTTGAGAAATAAAATTATAAAGCTAGTTAAAGTCTTATGGAAGAACCATTCGATGGAGGAGGCAACATAGGAACCTTTGGAAGTAATGAAGGAGAAGTATTCATAACTCTTCGTGGACTCAGGTAAGAATTTCGAGGGGGGGAGAATTGTCAGACCCTGAATTTTTTTATTTATTATTGATTTATTTGTTTCATTATTTTTAGAGTTGAGTCATTAAATTAGCAAGTATGAATAGAAATTAGAAATTAGAATGAAGTGTTAGAATCAAGTTAGCTTAAGTAGTTAGTGGGCTTATGTTAAAAGAAAGAAAGGTAGATATGGAAAGCCTAGTTTAATGAGGGGTAAAATGGGAAGAAAGACAAAACCCTTATAGAGGAAAAATTTGTTTTTGAGGTCTTCATGGAAGTTGTAGGTCTAGAAGTCCTCTTCGAAACAGTCTTTGAATAACCATAATATGATATTTGTAGTGAAAATTATGCCCATTTTACTAATTCAGGTCAGAAGAAGAAATGCAGGGAGAGAGAAGTCGCGATCGCAACTCTATCGAAGGATCGCGATCGCGACTTTGCGGCCATGAGCGTAGGTCGCAATCATGCTTATGCATGATTGTGACCTGCAGGT
>JANZLD010000003.1:23318186-23328215 GCA_026413575.1 Erythroxylum carthagenense | reverse complement strand
CACTTGAAGGGAGAAAAATTTAAAGAGGAACAATCCATCATCAGTAAAAAGAAAATCCCCCAAACTAGTTTTTCACTATTTATAAGCCCATGAATTTAATGGTGGAAATTTTTATCCTTTTATCAAGAAAAAAATATGATTAATGAGGACTTCCATTTAAATGGTCCTTCACAAAGAACTTGCAATAGTAGAGAAACAACTTTTCAATCTTCTTCACATAATGGTGGATAATAGTGAAGTGAAGCTTGAAAGGAATCATGTAGAATTTTCTTCCATAAATGTCGGTCAATGGGCTAGACAATGTTATGCTTAACAACATTTGAGACAAGTATATTGGCCAAGATTGGAGATGTTATAGTTGGCAAGAGAGTGGATGGACCAGATAAAGGACAAAGTGGTGGAAATTCAGTGGAACTCACTTGGTCATAATAATGGGCCATCATTCTAAAAATAACAAATAATGGGACTATATAGTTACTCAAGTATTGTTACTATAAAAGGTAAGTTTAGAGGTGAGAGGAAACTAGAGCTTTGTATAACAAATCTAAAACTAACTAAGTGTAGTCGATGGTCAACCAGTCCTGAGAGTTTGAGAGAACAACAAGCTAACATAAGAGAATAAGGAAAAGACCTAGCAGCGAACAAAAACAATGGCTAACAGATAAGTACAATAATAAATAAGAAAAAACTAATGAAGAATGGACTTTAAAACAACTAGTAGAGCTTGACAATGTACTTAGGAAGCGAAGAAGTAGTCAAGATGAGTGCTTGAGAAACATAGCCAACAAGTAACACAAAATAGGAAAGCCAAAACCAAGACAAAATAGCAAGGCCTTGAGTTAGATAAGCAATTACGCAAAACGCCAAGGTGAATTAAACTAGATGAGCAATAAGCTATGGTGAAAAAGCAAACTATAAGCTAGGGAGCAAATGAGAATAAAGACATTCTCTCTCATCTAACTCATCTTCAACTAAAGAATTCTTCAAATTTAGGGTGTACTCTTTCAAACATGAAAAAGAAATTTTATCTACCTTCTCCAAACTTTTGTAATACTCTTATTTTTATATCCGAAGTTTTAAAAATATTCACAATCTCGGTAAGTTTGTAATATAAAGTATTATGATTATATTTTTATACTATATTGAGAAGGATTTTTTTATACTCCAATATGTTGTAACTGTGCCTACACTAACAATTGATTTACTGATTGTAAATGTAGATTATTTTGAATAAAAATTATGTTATATAGTTAAATTTTTCTTAGTTATATATGATAATTGGCATTAAACTTTTAATCTTAAATCAATATATTTTGTAAGTGTCGTAATAAAGTTATAACTAAATAATCCACATCATGTCAAAAATTATTGATAAATTGTTATAAATTGCTTCAATTAGATAAGATATAATAATTACTACAAAGGCAGTTGATCTCTTATAAACTAAAATATTTAAACAAAGATTTAAAGATGTGATTTTTTATTAAATAATAATTGTATTAATTCACTAGTTATGACGGAATATTATTTATGTCTTTGAAAATTTTTAATGCAACAATTATATGAATAATTTTAAATTAAAATCTATTAAAATATCTTATATAAGAGTTACTATGTTTTACTACTACTTTGAACATTTTTTCTTAGAATAATTAAAAGAATATTATTTTAATATAATTATACTATATAAAGTTACTAAATTAATTAAATGTGTGACTTGTCACTTTAAAATAATTATTTTTTAGGATATTGTTAGAGACCGTTAGACCAAATAGATTGAATGTTATGATTTGTTGGGAAACAAATACACAACTCTCCAAAAGATCAACTAAATATTAATGATAAGAGAGAACTACAACTATAGTAATGACAAGAAAGAACTCTTCAAGTTGTAGCAGTAAAAACAGTATGAGATTAAGAAACTAACGTCAAAACAAACACCAAGATTTAATGTGGAAAATCCTCTGGTGTAAAGGGAAAAACTATATATCAAACCGACAAATAAATCCACTAAACTTAATAAAGATTTACAAAGAAAGTTGATAACTCACACCTACAACATCAAGATATCTCACAAAATTTTAGAATTGAAACTTAAGTTAATATCACAATTAACAATAACTCAAACCAATCACCAAAACAATCAAACAAGGATGAGAATACAACCTTCTTTGCTCTCTCTTTGTTTTTCCTCATTTTTGGATGTTGTGGACATACTCTCTATCTCTTTTCTCCTAGAGCAAGGCTCAAATAAAGCTATTTGTAAACACATCTTCGCTTTATAATTCATAATCGTAATTGAATTGAACTAATTAGATTATATCTATTCTTATCAAATTACATGACACCGACTAATTGGATGACACTTTCATCCCAATAGGACTCTATCTGATGGGATTTATTTGCATTCCAATTAATAAGATAAGAGATTACATTTAACTAGGAATGATACATCCATATCCATGAAGAACTCTACTATCTTCATGTGATCATCCGATATAGTCTTTATCTTTTAAAGGTGATGTATATTTACTTTGATCTGCTCTTTCACATCGTCCAAGATCTCTCCTTAATCTCTATCCATTGATCATGAATCATCGAAGCCCAAAGCCTTTTATAGCACACTGGTACATAATCTCCATACACGATCGTGTATCTTTACACCTTTATAAAGACTTACACGACTGATTTATATGGTTGTGTAAGTTAAGGCATGAACTATAAAGTCGTTTATGATCACCAAAAGTCTCAAAATAGGCTAGACATTCAACAATCTCCCCCTTCAGCCCAAATATAGGGAAGACACATTATTCTCACTTGAGATTCATCTTGGCAAGCTTACTGTAAAGATCATGCTTATTTCTATAAACCACTTTAGTTAGCATATCAACACCATTCAAATTTGTATGAATCTTCTTCACATTAATTGTTTCTTTTTTATCATTGACCTCAACCAATGATATTTGACTTTTTCACAAAATGCAACCTCATACACATCCTCGAGCTTCCTTTTAGTGGTAAGTAATAGTCACTCAAAACTTGGATACCTTCTAGAAGGCCTTCTTGCTCTTGTTGAACTTTAAAGTTGTGTTTTATTAGCTGTTGTATCCTATTGCTTCCCCTACTCATTATCCTCAATTGATTCATCTTTGGTATTATCTAGTTTATGTAGCTCACCAATATCAATTTTTTATCGCCACCAATGTATGCTTGGTCACACACTTCATCTTCTTCACCTATAGACTGCTCAATTGTCAAAGCAATTGGCAAAGAATTAATTATGCCATCTGATGAGCTATAGTATGATGATCTCATGCTCTTGGAACACCACATCCCAACTCTTGACTAACTTTTACTTCTCTAGGTCATAAAATCTTAATCCAAACTAATCACCACCATATCTAACAAAGATGCAAGGTATCGACTATGAGTCAAGCTTCTTTCTCTGACCCTTGGGTACTTGTCTGAATAACTTGTAGCTAAAAACTCTCAAATGATGATATATGGGATCCTTGTCAGTCCTCGCTCTCTCAAGAATCTCAAAATCCAACGAAACTAAGGGAATTCGATTTATCCAGTAGTCCACTGTTCAAACTGCTTCTCCCCAAAGTGTCTTTGGTAACATAGATATTTTAAGTATGCAATGAACCTTCTCCATAATGGTTATGTTCATCCTTTCAATAACCCTATTATGTTGTGGTGTCCCTGGTTCAAGTTTCTCAAGTCTGATGTCATACGATGTACAGTATTCTTTAAATACCTTAGAAACATACTCCCTACCATTGTCTATTCGCAGGCACCTTAGCTTCCCCTCAGCTTCCCTTTCTACTATAACATGAAACTTCTTGAAAGTTTTAAACACTTGACTCTTAAAGTTCAACATGTACACCCAAGTCTTCCTCGAAGCATCATCAATGAATGTAACAAAATTTCTATTACCACCTAGTAACTCCTTCTCAATAAGACTACAGACATCTAAATATGCTAACTATAATAACTCTAACTTCCTTGCAGATCTTCTCATGAAAAAGACTTTATGTCACTTTTTAGCAAAACAATGATCACAAAGATTAAGTGATTGTGAGTTCTTAACTAAGATAAGGGATTTTCTAGCTAGCAACTTTAATCCTTTATCACTTGTATGTCCTAATTGTTGATGCCACATATTTAGTAAAGTTTCCTCTTCGGCTGTGTATACTTCTCTACCACTACACACCTTTAAGTGTATCTTATATAGTAAGCAACTTAACTCTCCTCGGGTAATTGTCATTGCCCTTCTGGATAGTTTCCACATTTTATCCCTGAAAGTGCACTTGAAATCTTCTTGATCTAACACATTCGTCGATAACAAATTTAGCCTTAGATCAGACAAAGTCAAAGCATCCAAGGTTTTTTTAAACCTAGATATCACCCATACTGACTATCTTAGCAAAACTTTAGTTTCTCATCTTTACACTCCCAAAATCTCCACTTTTGTATCTTAAGAAGTACTCCTTCTTTGGAACACAATGATAAGAAACTTCAGTGTCAATCAACTATTCAAAACCAACATTGTTGACATGGAAGCATTCACTAGTTACATAAACCAAGGACCTCTCAGTATCCTTACTTGAAGAAGTTATATTAGTACCCTTATCATCACCATTATTTTGATGATCTTGCTTTTTTTGATCCCTCTTCCACCTATAGCAGAACATCTTAATGTGTCCTGGCTTATTGCAATAGTGGCATGTCTTCACATCATTGTCACTTCTAGACTTTGAACAATTTTTAGGCTTTCTATGACCTTTGGGACCCCTACTCTTATTCTTCCCTATACTTTTTATTACGAAAGCCTACATGTTGTCAACTCCAATATACTTTTATTTTATTTCTTCATTAAATATACTCTTTTTGATTACATCTAAAAAGAGCACACCTTCAGAAGCTAAGTTGCTAATTGTCACCACCAGTGCTTCTTAGATATTTAATAACAAACTTAACAGGAGCAGAGCTTGAAGCTCATTATAAAAAAAATGATATTCATTATTGCAAACTTGTTAATTATGTCCTAGAAATCACTTAAATGCTCCAAAACTGATTGCAGCCTTCAATTTCAAATTCATAAGTCTCTTAATCATAGAGGCCTTATTATGAGTGGTATTCCTTTCATACATACCTTTTAACTTCTTGCATAACTCGAAAGGATATGTTTTTTGGGACATATGGTTGAATATGTTAAAATCAATCCATTATCTAATAGTAACCACAGTTTTTCATTTTATCTTTTCTCATTCTTTGTCTAACATCTTTTCAGTTTTTGAAGGAATATTATTCTTCACACCTCTATCCACAATAATAGGATCAAAGATATCCTTACAATATAGAAGGTCCTTTATCATGGGCCCCTATATCGAGTAATTTGATGATGTTAACTTGACAGTAGAGCTTTCTTCACGTTTTAATTATGACAACTCTGATACCAATTGTTAGGAGACAAATACACAACTCTCTAAAAGATCAACAAATATTAATGACAAGAAACAACTCTTCAAATTGTAGCACAAAAAAAATGAGAATAAGAAACTATCAACAAAACAAACACCAAGATTTAACATGCAAAATCCTCCAGTATAGAGGGAGAAACTAAGACATAAACTGGAAAATAATCCACTAAATTCAATAAGGATTTACAAAAAAAAAAAGGTTGATCTCTCACCCTTACAAAAACAAGTTATCTCATAAAATTTCGAGATTAAAGCTCAAGTTGATATCAAAATCAACAATCACTCAAACCAATCCCTAAAATAATCAAACAAGGATAGGAATAAAACCCTCTTTTCCCTCTCTCTATTTTTCCTCACTTTTGGATATTATGGCCACACTCTCTATCTCTTTTCTCCTGGTGTAAGGCTCGAATAAGCTATTTACAGGCATCTCTTAGCTTAACAATTCAGAATCCTAATTAAAATGAACTAACTAGATCACATCTATCTTTATCAGATTACATCACACTAACTAATTGAATGACACTACCATCCAAATAGGACTCTATCTGATAGGATTTATCCATATCCTAACTAATAAGATAAGAGATTACTTTTAACTAGGAGTGATACATCCATATCCATGAAGAACTCTACTATCTTTAGATGATCCTCGCACATTATATATATATATATATATATATATACTGTGATCATATTTGCCACTTTATCTAAGATCTCTTCTTGATTTCTATCTAATGATGATGAGTCATCCAAGCCCAAGCCTTTCATAGCATACTGGTACTTGGTCTCCACATAAGGTTTTATATCTTTACACCTTTACAAAGACTTATACATTAATCTACACGGTCGTGTAATCAAAACGTAAACCACAAAGTCATCTACAATCATCGAAAGTCTCAAAATAGGGCTAGACAGTCAACATGATTTGTAATAACCAAATGTATTTATATAGAAATTATTTAATTATGTTTATTTTAATATTTTAGTTGTTTTAAAAAAGTAATTATATACTATAATCAACATTAAAAAACGTAATAATACATTTGATGAATTAACCCACTATAATAATTGTGAATGGTAGGTTATTTATGTATTTGTAGAAATTCTCTATCGAACAGCTACATATGTAATCAATAAATTTGAAATTAGAATAAATGTGTTTTATGTTATTTTGAATCTATTTTTCTTTAAGGTAACTCAATGAACATTATTTTTGAAACTACAATAAAAAGGACATTTGACTATGAAAAAATCATCACTAAAGGTCACAAAATCGTCATTAATAGTGATTAGTGATGATTTATATTCATCGTCAGATTCCTATAGTTGAAAACTATAGGGACGTTTCTCACTAATCTTCACTAATAGTTTTTGTCTACATTTTATTTTTGTAACAAAAAACTATTAGCGACATTTTGAGAAATTGTCCCCAATACCTTTTAGTTACCCTTAGTTTTTGTAGGTAAAAATTATTAGCTACGTTTTCATAAATATAGCTAAAAGTTTTTAGCTACGTTTCTAAAAGCGTAGCTAAATATTTTTAGCTATGTTTTGTAAAATGTAGTCTAATTTTTAATTTACATTTTAATGAAATGTTATATCATGTTGAATTATAATTATTTGTTACATTTTTAATCCATATTATTGTATATAATATTTAGATTTTTTGTTGTTAATTTGCTATAAAAACTATACAAAAATATTTGATAATTTAAAGAATTGTATATAAAAATAAAATATCATTAAATTTATTAGTGTACAAGATTTTAATTACAACTTCAAAAATACAAATATATATAAAACAATAAATACAGAGATTTGTTTACAAGATATAATACAAACCACTCAATAATACAAATCATTCAACCTCGTTTTCATCTTCACTGCTTTCATAATCCAAGCCAAGTAATTTTGGAGGTACTTTTTATTTTTAGCTAACTTTTTTTTCCAGTATGTTGTAATTTATCTTTAAGTGATTTGTTTGCCTCTTTAAGACCTTGAATGTATGTTGATATTAATAAGAATTAAACAATTGGATTAGGGCCAAACCCAAGACCCTTGATATATTCGAATCGTGTATTAAGCACGGAATTAAAAATGTCTTCTACATTTGCCTCATTTCCCTAAGACATTAATGTTTGCAGCAACTCTCGAATCATATTCTAAAATTAAAAAATAAAACTAATATTCAATGCAAATATTATTAGTTACTACTACATAAATAACTAAACTTAAAATTTAAACAAAATTTTATACTTACATAGTTATTTTGCTTCTTCAAACGTCCACCTTTGACCTTACTTATAATGAGTTAGATTTTAGAGTACATGAGATTTTAGAGTGTGATCTTATTACATTATTGTCTATATAGTTCCTTCTCGTTCTATTTTATGGAAAAAAAATACAATGCACAATAAATAATATAGTGTTTATTAATATAATTATAACTTGTAAACAAAGATCTTACATATTTATTTTACACGACAACAAATGATTTAGAGCCTTGGTTGTGAGGAGTTATCCTTTTTTCCTCTATTCATCTTGGCCTTCTCACCTGTTTCCTAAATAAAGAAAAAACATAGTCATTAAATCATCTAACAAGATTAATGGAAGCAAATGTGAAGAAAAAAAACAAATTTGAATGTTGGGAGAGGCATAATAATCACACAAATTGTTCTAATTTTCTTAAGAGATTCGTTTTGGAACATATCTCCTTGCCTCTACATTAAAAGAAAAAGATTTGTAATACTAATACAGCCTATAACGACAACCCCTGGTCCTTTGTTTTAACAATAAAGTGACACAGTTTGAAACATCAGAGTTGTCAATATCGGCGATATTCAATTTCATCTGTGAACAATAATTGACATTGTAATTAATCTTAAAATAAGTGAAACAATATTGCATATAGTTAAATAAACTGAAATTTTATCAAAAAAATTTCCAAAGCATTCTCGAGCAAGTTGTCATCCTTCAAGTCCTTACCATGCTTTAGGCAAGGTAATTTTGTTCCGGCAATTATCCCTAACTCACTGAACAATTTTATTGATTGAATCTTGTCTAAAGGACGACCTTACGAAGTATCAATATGTAATAACAACTTGTTGTTTGTTACAACATTCATTCGTTGCAACTCAGAACCTCTAGTTATATCTCTACCCCTTTTTCTAATGATAACATTGGAACCTGACAACAAATGAATGATGATAAGAAAATATACATTAAATATATAAATATATAGTTGAACATAAGTCTATTTATAGGTGTTAAGGATTAACAAACCAGCAGATCCCTCTATACTAATAGAGGAAGAACGAGGTTGTTGCTGACTTGCTTTATTGGTGGATGAGGTCGATTGTTGTTATTAGCTAGGAATTGATTATTGCTAGGTAGGAACAATTTCAATACATGCCACCTTCTTCTCTTTGTTTCTACCAAGTGCCATAACGTTGGATATCTATTATAATAAACATAAATTTTATTAAAATTACAATATATTCAATCATCATTACAGGCATAGAATCAATTATCAACAATCCATATTGAATCCATTAAATTTTTCTTTTTATGGCCTTTTCAAACTCTAGAGAGAATATTAGAAGTTAAAATATCTAGCCTATAGATATATGGGGAAACTTACAAACTTTCAATCAAACTAGTGATGCATCTTTCATTGATTGAAGCTATCTTGGAATATGAATTATTATACTTAAAGACAAAATAGGCTATCCTTTTGTAAACCTTTAAGTCCTTGTCAAGGAGGTTTCATTGATTGTCCATCAAGGAGACTTCGTTGATTGTCCATCGATCATGACCACAATAAGTTATTGTTTTTCCATATGTTATCTAACCATATAATCTCAATTTTGGAGTACATGATCTTCTAAATTTACTAGTAAGTAATAACCAATATTGATAATAAAAATCACCTAACTTCAAATTAACAGCTTCCTGAATAATAAATTATATTGTTGATTCTTTATGTTAAAGCAAATAACATAGTAACTTTTAAATCATCTTAACATTATTAAGAAAATATTAGAAACAATTCCACATACTACTACTTTTGTAGAAACAATTCAAACAAATGACATGTTATAGGAAGAAGCAATTCAAATCAAATAACATACTAATAATTTGTTAGAAACAATTTAAACAAAAGTAAAAAGACTCTAACATAACTTTCATTGAACATATTATAAGTAGTACTCAAACAAGCTTCCCAATCCATCTAAGCTTTAATCAACCCATTCTATATGCATTCACCATCTCACCATCTTCATTATTATCACAACACACATTCACCATTAACCAAACCACAACACACACGGTGCAAAACACAAAACCTAGCAGAATATAAAACCCAAATACAAAAATGAAACTAGAATATAAAAACTTAAGTGCAAAGGATGGATGACTTATCTCGATAGACAATAAACTGGAGATGAAGAAATCGAAGAAGATGATGACTAAACTAGACAATAGAAGAAGATGAACGTAGAGGAAGCAAAACAACAACAGGGGGGGGGGGGGGGGGGGG
>JANZLD010000003.1:23157233-23179532 GCA_026413575.1 Erythroxylum carthagenense | reverse complement strand
GTAGCATCAGCTGAGAGAAGTTTTTCAAAGTTAAAATTATTAAAAACCTACTTGAGGTCATCAATGTCACAAGAAAGATTAAATGGTTTAGCTATGTTATGTATTAAGAAGGGTATGTTGGGACAATATTGATCTTGATAATATTATTAATGATTTTGCATCTAAAAATGTACGAAAAAATTGTTTTTTATAAATCATGATCCCCTGTGTATTTGTTAGTGTTATGATCATTTAATATTTAATTGGTTATATAAACTTATAAATTAAGTCATTTATGTTTCATACAATTATGTAAGCTTAAGCATATTGTCAATTTATTGGGGCCTTTTTTTTTAATTTCGCCCAGGGCCTATAAAATTATAGAAACGGCCCTGAGTATCACTAGGAGCCTTTCTATTCCACTGGTCTGGGCCCACTAGAAGTCTCCTTGCTCTTTTTCATGGAGAGGTTACTACACAATTCGACTATTGTCTCCATATTTGTTCCTTTCCGAATCATCGGCTCTGATACTACTTGTTGGAGCTTAAAAAACTCACTTTTATGAGAGATCTATATCATAGGTCTAGTGATGAAACATATTTGTAGATTTTGACACTACACTTCAATCTAAAATTTTAAAATATTAGGTTTATGGGTTCTTTCCGTTTATATCTTTTTCACTAGTTTCATCTCTTTCTAACGTGAGATTCTTACTCATACTTGACATTTCAATAATCTCTCTTTCAAGTGTGAACTTCTATATTGAACTTGGGCTCCACTTTGAGAGAAAGCCTTTTTCTGTCTTTTTTTAATAGCTCGAGTATATAACGTCACCAAGAGCCCTTCTACTTCACTTATTTGAGCCCTCCAGGAATCTCCTTACTCTTCTTCATGAAGAGGCAATCACACGATTCAACTATTGTCTCTATACTCGTCCCTTGTCGAACCATTAGTTCAGATACAACTTGTTGGATCCGGGAAACTCACTTTTATGGAAAATCTATATCATGAGCTTAGTAATGAAATATGTTTGTACGCTTTAACACCATACTTCAACCCAAAACTTTAAGACATTAAATTTATGAGTCCTTTCTACTTATATGTCTTTTATTAGTCCTATCTCTTTCCAACATAAAATTTCTATTTACACTTTACATCCTAACATAAACTCTATGTCTAAAAGAAATTATATAATTCAAACAGAAAGGAAGTAATCAGTAGAAATTTATTAGGAACGTGGGACATGTAATTTTATACAAAACCATCTTTTAAAAACTATATATGAATATGAATCCTAAGTTAGAATGCGGCGATTAAAGATTGTTATTGGTTAACTGGTCGCCTTATTTAATGTGATCCGAGAAAGCCAGCTAGTTTAAGAGTTCTTAGCGCAAAAAGCTCCTGCCCGTTGCCCAAAATTCAAACCCAAGACCTCGAATGCAAGAAACTAGATCTGTCCCTCTACCCCCAATGCACGTTGTCAAATTGAGCTTTGCTGGAACCAAAAGAAAACGGTGTAATGATCATATGCTCCCACTAGGTTGTGAAACTCAACCTTGCTGGAACCAAATGAGAATAATTTATGAGGTCAAGATCTCCTTTAAAAGAACAAGACAAGACCCTTTTAGGTTCGGGTCAGTTTCAATCCCAACTAATCTTGAAATATATGGTAAGTAACAACATTCTGTCCTGCCTTGCATACATAGCTGATTGATTTATATCAATAAGAATTTTTTTATATTTGATAATAGTGACAATAACCTTCTTCCAAAAGTTTAAACAAACTTATCCCCTATCTTGAAAATGATCACAAATCCAAACAAAAGACCAATTTAATCAGTATGTGTTCGAGCCAGCAGCTTAACTTGTTTTAGCTAGAAGGTTCGAACCCAAATCATAAAACGCACCCAACCAGACCTTATTCATCTGCGACAGTCCAAGTCATATCATTCTCAAAAATCCAGTGGCACACCTCGATCCGACCCGGACCCGAACCCAATGCCAGAAAAGCTCCATGGGTGGGGCTCCAAGCCGACGTATCAATGTGACAAATGGCAACACCATGATTGATCTTACTCTTATTTTTCGGATCCAAAATGTCCGCTTCGTAGACCCGAACCTTTGGAACTGAGTGGCAGTAGTAGAGTAAATAAGGATACAAACTCTGGTGACAAGACACTGACTTTGTGATCTTCCCACCGTTGATACCTCTGATCGAACCAACCATGACGTTTGTCTTTGATCCCTTGACGTTCTCCGTCGTACGGACCACTACGTTACGGCCCAAAACGGAGGTGGCAAAGTCGATTAAGTCCTCCGCAGAGCCAACGCAACGCTTGGTCTCACCAGCACTTGGTGCTCTCTCGCACTCGTTAATGGCGTTCAACATAATGCTCTCCAAGCTTGAATTATCAGCAGCACGAAATATTTGCTTCAGTTGCGATATCTTAGAGGTAGAGAACGGTAGTTTCGACGTGATGGTCCGGGGCAGAAACGACCTTTTAGGCATTTTATCTCTAATGTCCGGCATAGGCATGACCGTACCCTTCTTGAGCATTGACTCGCGGAAAAATTTCCCCGGTTCAACCCACTTATTTACTACACTGCCATTCACCTTCTTCATCGAACCAGTTTCACTGCTAATATTAGTGTACTTAGCAAAAGACACACCCTTTTTCGCATAATCTTTGAAAGTGTTGTTAACTCCATAGATCTTGAATCCAATCTGCTGTCCCTGAGAACCCTGACCATACCCAGAAAACTTATCAGTCCCTTCATTGAAAGACTTCCCATAATTCGCAAAATTAATCGTCTCTGCATTAGATTTCTTTCCATATGACTCAAAGGAGTCATCCCCAACGTTGGCCTGATCCCTGTAACTCGCAAAGCTCTCAGCACCTGAGTTTCCTCCATCACCATAGTTCCTGAAAACATTTTCAGGAACATTCCCATTAGTCCCATACAACTTGAACGTGTCACTAGCTCCATTAGCAGTCTCACCATAATTAGAAAAACCAGACCCCATTACATTAGAGTTTTCTCCATATCTACTAAAATCGCTGGGGACACCGTTGCCATTCTTCCCATAACTAGCAAACGTCTCACTGCCGGAGTTAGCATCGCCCGTATAAGAGGAGAACGAGTGCGCCCTTCTGTTGCCGTCATCCGCATAGGTAGTGAACCGGAGATTTGGGACGTTCACTCCCTCATTGTACCTCTTGAATTCACCAACCCCACCTGTGGCTCCAGTGCCATAAGTGTGGAAGCTCTGGTCAACAACATTGGAATCCGGGGCATAATTGGCAAACTTATCATTGTGCCCGGCGGCGTTGCGGCTGTATCGTCGGAAAGAGTCAAGTGGGGTGTTTTCTCCGTCGGAATAGTTCTTGAATGAGTCGAGTCCTCCGACACGGTCATTGCCGTAGTTGGAGAAGTTTTGGTTTTGGTACACCGCAAAGTTCGCGTCTTTATCGTGTTTTTCTAAACTCGGTGACAAATCGGGAAAGCAGAAAAGTTTAGCGGCGGAGCAAAAGGCCGGGAGCTGCGTGGAGAGGGCATTTTGGGCGACGAGTTTGGAGAAAGTGGCAGTGTCCACCGCACTCATCGGCGAGACTTTCGAGAGGAGGAATTGAGATTTGGGTAAGCTGCTGCGGATCTCCTTGTTCCAGTAGCGGAGCAGAGAAGCTTTTGGTGTGAATGGGTTCTCCGCCGGTGACTGTGGTTCGTCGGAGCTGACATAACCCACCTGCATTGGCAAGTAACAAATACAAATAAACAATAAAAATTAGAACTTGATGTGCAGACCATACAAAAAGATGAGAGAATTGTTGCAGGAGACCAAAAGCAGAGTACACGGGCTTACATTTAGCAAAAACAGAGTACAGAGGAAGGTGAAGCAGAGAGGAGCAATAGGGTGCAAATGAATTTGCATTTTTTTTTTCTCAAGGAGTGAGAATGTCTGTGGGCTTGTTCGTAGGGTTGTGAATTGAACTATATAAAAAGGAACAGAGAGAGAAAGAGATAGAGCGCTGTGACTTTTTGGGAGAGGCTTAGATTTGAATGCTTGGCATGTATGCGGTTAACGAGCTTTAACGCGGAGGCTGGTCGGTTCTTAGATTACCTGTCAAGAAAGTAAAAGGGAAAAAAAAAAAAAGAAAACCAAAGTGGACACAAGATGTTAACTTTGTAGGTGTGCAGGGAGAGTAAAAGAGGGTCACAGGTTTAATTCACCAACTCTAAGTGATGTAACTTCTGAAGAAGAAGAAAGAAAATAAAGAAAGTGATACGCTTAAATAATCTGGGAGGAATAAAAACAGACAGATGGGGATCTTCAGGGAGGCGAAAAAGATTGATAACTGAAAGGCTGCACGTTTCAACCAAGTCCTTTTTAAGTGTTTGTATTAGGAACCCGAAAGGCAACGGTGAACTAAAAATGGGTGATCAGCAACCCTATTTAATCCAATTATTTTATATTTATCTATTGTTAGTAAATAGATTCATTTAATTTAGTCATTACTCTTATTTCTACTACTTATATTTTATATAAGGGAAATCGCTAAATACGATTAATCTAACTCTCGTAGTGGTCTGCGACAAACAGCTCATTGCTTGTCCCTTTGTATGAGAGCTAGGATTGACAATGGAGGCTCCTGAAGAATATGAATTCCTGGGCTGCTCTTAACTGTAATGGCAGCTAGCTTATTTGCGCACTGATTTCCTTCCTGGTGGACGAGTTGGATTTGCACCTCTCAGTCTTGTTAGAGTAATCTACGTGTACATGTCAACAAAAAATTATTGATATCAATATTGGAAGCGGGAGATGAAAGCAAGTTAATGACTTCCAAGATATTCACTTCTAATATGACCCTGTGATATCTAAGAGATTAAACTAATGTGAGGCCCGAGTGGACTCTCCAGATTTTGACTGTTAATGCTGAGCTACTATCAATGTGCTGAAAGAATCCTCCGCACCATTGTCTATGACAATCGCGAATTAGTCCACTGGCGGTAGCGACGTGTGATTCCTATTTGAAGGCTCTATCTGTGTTGAGTTTGACTCAGTCCTCCGACGGTTTTGTTCATCTCACTCAATTATCCACTAGAAGGCCCTGGGTCGGAAACATACAACTTTCCATCACTCTAGCTCTAATTATCTACTCCACGTACTCCATGATTGCCTTCGGTCCGTCTTCCGACCAAACAAACTCATCGTCAAAGATTAGATTATTTTGTACATGATTAAGTTTTCATTCTTAGTTAATTGAGAATGAAACACAGATCAGATTGAATTACATAACTCCCATTTATTTAGTTATTAAACTTTAGATTCCTTTGCTTTTTAAAATTTGCATATAATTGCTTTTTTTGGGTACAATAAGTAGAATCCTCGAGTGATTTTGTAAATATTAGTTTTTACTAATCTAATGAGAATTACTTAACTAGTTATAGATAAATTTATAAATACAAACTTTGGTTAAAATAATAGTCCCAAGTCAAATTATTTAAAATACATTTTCAAATAAAAAAATCGCTAAATATCTTAACAAAATTTTGTGCAAGTATTTTAAAACTAGTTCCCAAAACTGAAGTATTAATTCAATGAACTTTTTGAGATTTTACTTTTCACATTAGATCAAGTCATAATTGGAAACTATTATTTGCCCATCATTTACTTCACACTTGATTGTAAGTTTTTAGTTTGATTACATCATCACTTTTCTTTTATTGGTATTATATTTGTATAGACAAGCAAAAAGAAGTATGCTAAAACAAAATGATGTTCGACAAAAGCATTAAAGACGGTTTGAGATATTAATTGAAGAACAAATTACAGTATTAATTGATATTAGGGAATTACTGAAATCTTTTCTTTTTTAGTACAAAGGGACATATCAGACTAAATTAACGAATTGCACTAGCAAAAGTTTCCGCTTGCGCATCGCGGCAGAGCAACTCCTGGATTTCGGAGGGCAGCTTCTGGAGGACATGTAGACTCGGACGTAGAACGCTGACAAAGGTCGCCAAATGGTCTGCACACTGATTGCCTTCCCGGACAACATGCTGGATGCGAACCTCTCAAGGCTTCCATAAGAGCTCCCGGGTACCTGACAATAAAAAAGAAAACTCAGTGAACAAACTGTGAGGATGAGAAACGAGAGTAATGACTCCAGTGGAGTCCACCTCGACAATCACCCTCCGATGCCCCAAGTCCCAAGCCAACAAAAGGCCAGTGAAGACCTCCCAAAGCTCAGCCACTAAAGGTGAGCACCTACTTAACTTCTGCTGGAATCCGCCAAGCCATTGGCCATGACAATCCCAAAGTAACCCCCTAGTAGAAGCCGTAAACGTGGCTGGTGTCACCGTCCCGTTGGTACTAAGTTTCATCCACTCCTCCAGAGGTGTGATCCAGTCCACAGGAGAACCCACCGGGACACCTTGAGCGGGGAACGCTCGATGTTCCAGTAGCCGAGCTCGCTCGATCCAAGCGATATAAGCTAGGGTGATATGGGCCTCCTTCTCCGGCCAAACAAAGCCGGGATAAAAAATGAAGGAATTGCGCTATTTCCAAAGAAACCAGCAGGCGACTCCAAAGATAGTGACCCACATAGCCCGATGAACCAGAGCAACCTTCGTGAGATTAGTCTGCAACCACGATGTCTCGTCAAACTGGAAAAAGTCGACGTCCACTACCTCGCTGCTGAAATCTTTCATTTCCTAGATTTTATTGATATCGGCTACATACTGAACTCAAAACTTTTTCTTTTGATGATGGACAGGTGCCAACTTATGCACCCTTTTTATTTGTGATCTGCTTTTATGAGCCTGTTTTTCTAAACAAGTCACAAATCAGTTTTGACAATTACCGAATCGACTAAATTACTTAGAACGAGAAATTAAGTTAAGAAGATTCAAAATCAAATAAAGAGTTGCAACTTAGTCGTTAGAGTCTTTGACAATATGACCAATCCACCTCAGTAAGAATAGAATACGCTGTAGTGAGTGGGGTTAGGAGAATTTGCCATTACATGATATGATGATGAAAGTGTAAATCAGTCCGTTAGCAATTAGTATATTTGTCAACATAGAAAGTTGATTGATAGATAAATTTGGATGGTGGTGGGTCAAATATATAGGCTAGAAATCATAATAAACATAGATTTAGGGCCGTTCAGTCACTCATGGCCTTCTTCTAGAACTTAAAAGAGAAACGGAAAAGTATTAGAATTGTAAGATCTTTTCCTGATCCTCATCTTTGCCAACAAATGACTTTCTTTTTGCATCATAACTGATAAATACACCCACTCTTAATCTTTTTGTGCCTAATAAACTCTAAACTTTAGTAAGTAAGAAGGTTTAAGTCCCTGATACTTCTATTAGAATGACCGTAACATCTACTTCCATCCATGACAAAGTGAGAAAGCTCTTGAGACTGGCATGTTATTTAATTAGTGCTGAATCATTTAGGTCTATTTCGAGATTTTGCCTTCACTAGAAGCTTGTGTAAAACAGTTTTTCCAAGATTAACACAGTAGATCGATGACCACCCCCTTTACAAGATTAAAAAACTTATTAGTTCAAATCTTTATATTAAGGAACAAAGCACTACTGAGTGTGCCGTTATCATCTTGAATTCTTTTGGATTTGGAAACTCGTACTTGGTATTTACTAATTCAGCAAGGAAGTGACGTTTGAAAATAATACAAGATCTATATCATCGCACTAGAAAAGAGAAAGCACTGAAGAAATAAATCGTTTATGCAATTAAAGGATAATGCATTAACATGTTTGAGCACTGGTTACATTAGAATTTTAGTCCAAATGAAGACCCTTCATATCAATGAACTCTTCCGTGATGGTCCACAACCACCAATTTGTATAAAGAGATCAACTAAAAGTTTCAGAACATAAAACAATGGGACCTCTTTGGTATGGTTAGTGTGAGTTGAAAAAGGGGACTAAATAAAGAAATGAAATTGAGTCATGCATACAAAAGAAAAAGGAAAACATAATGGTGTACGTGAGAGAACCTTTTCGGGGACCCAAAATCATATTTATTAGGATAGTGTTTGTACTATAAAGAAAAAAGGACTCTCAAGCTTTTTAACACATGAAGCTTCTGATGTTTTCCCGGAACAATAATCTAGTCATGATAAAACTTCTCTTTTCTTTTTAAAATTTTACCACCACATGTTTTCGTTTATGTTGCATTTCTAAATTGTCTATGGAATAATGCAATGACACAGAGACCATTTCCTCATGGCAATGCCAAACTATTTGTGTACGTCCAAAGTGTGTATATAAATGAGTTGCGCACTGATGGCCGCATCGGTCTCAGCCTTCAGGTCAGTCCATTCACGTGAAATGCAGGTTTTTTGAAGCACATTTTGCGTATTATTCTGAACTTTCCCATGCTTTGGACTATTTCTTTCTCTTCCGTAAGAACTTGCTTCCAGGACCTGTCAAAGCTATATAGTGGTCGCTCAATCCTATCAATATGATGCCGTAATTAGCTGATGCCTTTGTGGATGGGATGTCATCAAGGTGTTGTAAGAGGAGGAGCAAAAAACCAAGACAACTCGTTCCACCAAAAACGACCTTTTAAAGTAGGAGGTTACGTATATTCCTTTCATAAATATGTTCAGGCTTTATTTGTTTCAGTTTCATGACCATTATAGTGCATGTTCCTACAGCTGTAACAACACTCAATTCTAGTACTAACCAAGCACAGGAAAGTTGGACAATTGCTACTTAGTTCCCCGTGAAACATCCAACAGACAATCCTATATATCTATCTTGAAATTTTAGTTTCAATTCCTGCTTTTGAACCTTTTATCATTTTAAGTGCAGAGCAGATATGATTACTTCGGTGAAAGGAGCAAATTGTCACTCCGTGCATATACTTTGATAAGCCTCTTTTTTCTCATAATTGTTGGAGATTAATATTTTCTGTAAGATATCACTTTTAGTGGATTAATTGTACCAATTGGTCTGTGAAAAACGATAAGTAAAAGCATACCCTAATTAATTTCTTTTTGCTTTTATAAACTTTAATAAAATCAGCTTTAGATAAAATGAGAGCACGTGAAAGATATGTAATAAGCCTTGTTTGTGTATACATACATGTTTTTGGAATGGAATTAAAAAAAACTAAAATTTAAATGAAAGTGATTATATGATCATTTAATAGAGAGTTTATTAGAAGTGATGATTGTAGTTTGTTAGATTATCGAATCACCTATTGACGAAACCTAAAATTATAAGATATGATACAGTTGTTCTTATGTCCCTCTCACCATTTTAAGTCCAATTATAAATGACGTAAGCTTAACTCCTTATAAGTCACTTATATAGAGTTATAAGAAAGAAAAAGAGACAAGATTTATTATTTAGAGGATCGAGTTCTCTCATTAAAGCTATGCTCGGTTGGGTGGTTATTACAAGAATGAAATGAAATATAATGTAATATTATTCTATAGTTTAGGAGGAGGGTTTATAATAAAATGAACTGGAATGAAATATGATAAAAAGGAGACGGTTTCACAGTACATATCATTTTATCTTAAACAATAAAAATAAGTAATATTAGATTTGGAGGGTTAGGCTGAAATATAAAATGATAAATAACATTTCACTATATTATATTATAAATCCTTCTTCCAAACAACATTTTACTATATTATATTATGACCGCTTTCATCTCTCTCAAACAATAATTTTTTAATATTACATTCATTTACATTCCATTCTATTATAAATCATTCCATTCTTTTAAAAACTTTACGTCCAACTAAATATGGTACCCTAATAACTCTACACACTAATAATATATTAGGAAAAGCAAGTCTAAAATAAGGTCATAAAGACAATCATGAACTTAAAGGTCTCAGTTTGGCCTAACTGTAAAACAAGAGACTAATTAGTTATAGTCCATATAGAAAAACTCTTAAACATTTTCTCGCTTAGGAAAAACTAGTTAAATTCAATAATTTATTTGAAAATAACTTAGTTAAGTCTATTGACAAATTTAATAAGTTTGCATGTAATTTAAGAATTCATTTCAGCATAAACAACTTAAGTTAATGAACTATCCATAACATATCATGGTATATCATAATTAATCAACATACAACTCCTTAAAAACACAAATATAAATATAACTGACTAATGAAACCCTTTAGAGTTTGATATGGACTGAATTTGGGATAGGCATGTTTGGTTGATCTCATGTCTATAGACCTACATAAATAACTATTTAAATTGTTGAGAGTGTTTTTGACGAAAATACTCTAACACTCAAGTTACTGAGAATAGAGGGGAGTCAAGTATATAGAAATTTTTCTAATTAAACTTGGTTATCTTTGGGTGTTTTCTTATTATAAGCAATCCTTGAAAAAGTGTAGTTAGGCTCTAATTATCCTATTAAAGTTGGGATCCGACTTCGACTAGGTAGTTTAATTGTTATTTGATTAGGACTATACCTCCTCGTATAGACAAATCGTATTTTAATTAAATTTACCCAATTTGGATAATTAGGTAACTCACATGATCTTAAAGCCCACACGCTTAAAAGGAGATGACGAGTCGTGTTAAATCAAATTAGAGTCGATCTATACACTCATTAGAAGAGTATCAATGCAGTATAAATGACCCTTAAAATTATAATTATGACTAGCCACATTAGTCTAGTATCAAATCAAGACGCATGATCTCTGCAAAAGAGGATTAAACTCATACAAGTTAACTATCAAACTATTAATTGCTCTATACAAATCATTAGGATTATCAAATAATAAGCGATTCACTTCCATTAAAAATTCTATAACATGCCTCCTTATAAAAAGGAATGCATGTGTACATATATAATAAAATAACAATAGGCATGTAATTTAAACATCAAAGTACAATAAATTAGTGTGAAATATACAACTTTATCGATGTCAAGTACCATAAAATCTAACGTAAGATTAAAAAATTCTCTCTACATCAAAATATCATGAGATAATATGATACTTATATTCCTTATATGTCTATAAAAATTGATAAACTCAAACATTTTAGTTTATGGGTCAACTAAACATGTCTGCAATGATAATATACTCTTAAAATATATATTCATCATCAAACCATCGTTTAAGATTAACATACTTGGCTAGTTCTTTGTATTTTGAGGAAAAAAAAAATCAGATGAGTTATGATAGTGAATTTTGATAGCCATAGAGCTTGATTCGACAATCCTAAACTCTTCAATAAAGTTCTTTAACCATTTGGTATGCACTTATGTCTTAAAACAAGATATAATCCCAGCTCCCATTGTCGAATCCAACATAATATATTGTTTGGAGCTCTTGAACAACATAAATCTTCCAACTAATTTGAAAATATGTAGTATATAGTAGACTTATTAGTATCAGAACACCCATCAAGGTCAGCATTAACATATCCAATAATCTTTAAATCATTTACACACTTATAAACCAACATATGATCTCTATTTTTATGCATATAGTACAACAATTTTTTCATCGCAACCCATTACTCATGACTATGATTTGCTAAATGCCTATCTAGAGCACTAGCTGTAAAGACAATGTCAGGTTTAGTGCATACATTTGTATACATCATATACATATTCCTAGCTATACTATTGTAAGGAATAGTACTTATCCCCACTTTATTCGCATCATTTGATGACACTACTCCGTACTTAATTTACCATCTTTGATTTATTAGGCTTACAGTCATGCATATTAAAACTCTTCTCCACTCTATCTATGTAAGCCTTTTGATTTAGGAGTAAGACCTTTCAGACTTGTCCTTATACATTTCTACTCTAAAAATAAAATTTACCTATCGAAGATCTTTTATGTAAAAGTTCGTTGAAAGCATCTTCTTCACATTCTATAAAATAATTTAATCATTATCGTTAATCAAAATTTCATTCATATACTAGACTTGAAACATAAACTTACTCCACTTAATTCAGAATATACCCTATATTTAAGTATGTTCTCAAAATCTAAAATTATAATCTTAGAATTTCGTGGACCACTACCGCGATGTCTTTTTTAACTTATAAATCAAGGCTAAAAGCCCAAACTGGAGCTTAACCTTTTTAAGTTTGATTAGTTTGGGACTTAAATTTGTAACTTGCTCATAGAAAGTCCAAAATTTTACGAGTATGCTCAATTTAAGATTTTTTTTTGATAGAAATTAGGGCGTGTTTTACATGTACCGTTATATGCAGATCAGTTAGTCTAATCTTTTCTACCATCCTAAACTAGCCTTGTTCTAATTTCTTCAGTCAATTTATTCTTTACCTTTTAAAAAAAGGACTCTTTCGGCCAACAAATTTTAACTCTAACAATAAAAAAAAAGTTTAAACAAAAAGTGTAATATATAAAAATAAGATAGCACTTTATATTATATCAAGGACAATTATTTAGTAGATTTTACTTTTAAAAATCAAAACAATTATTTAGTACCATTAAAATGTATAAGATTGTAATATTAAATAAAAATAATTTAAGGTTTAATATTCTTTAAAAAAGAATGGGTTTAGCATCATTACCAAAAAGATTTAAGTAAATAAGAATGCCATATGTAAAATTTTTTATTTTCTTCAAAGAAAGAAAGTTTAATAATAGAAGAAAAAGAAAGAAATTAAATAAATTATTTGACAGGTAGTATGCTCTTGAAAAACAATACCCATTAAATTTGTGCAAAATAATTTATTTTAGAAAAACAAAATAAAATATAAATTAATAATACCAAAAAAAAGAATAAAGTAAACTTAAGAATATTGGTTTGGTTTGGTTTGAGTTAAATTAAATCCAAAAGTCAAAATAAATCTTCAATTTTTTATTTAAAAAACCAACTTATTTTTCTATTTTACAAAAACGATCAATTTTATTTCTTCTAATTATATGTCAGGTGAACAGGATGAGTGATTTTTTCTCACCTCTAGACCTGATTATTACACCACTAAGAGAATCTTCCAAGCACTTGAAATAAATATATAAGCATTTATTTGACACCATGTTAAATCTACGAGGAATTATAGAAAAATGTAAATACCTTCCACATATCAGATGAAGCTATCTTAGATCTAACTCCATTTTCAACTATAATATGAGTCCTGAAGACAATTCCAAAGATGAAAATGTATGCAAATATAAATATATAAATATATATAAGTAGCAACTCAGCATACTGGAAATGTAAGTATGCTAAAAGTGGAAAGAAGATGAATAACATGCCATGCCTAATAAAAAAAATAAGAATCCAACACAGAAAATTCTAGCAAACTAATTACTATTTATCATAATAATGTTGTAGTCTAATGCTAACTAAAATGCAAAAATCATTACACTAAGTAGTAACAGCATCAGATGCTAGAAAGTAATAGATATTATACACGAGAAAAAGAAGGTGAAGACTTGCAGGTAGATGAAATATGAACATAGATAAACAAAATGACAACTACTCACCTTAAAATGCTAATGACAATCCCAATAGCAGCATTGTTGTAGCAAATATATCCATGTAGACCTACATGTGAATGAAAATTCAATAAGCCGCCAATAGTTTTACACTACTACTCATCTCAACTTTATTCACCTTAAAATGCTAATTATGGTGAGTGCGTGCTTTCAAAATCTCCATTCTTGGGTCATGCATATAAACCTTTTAGGTTATGTAGGGGCATCAGCTGCTAGATTTTCATCATTTATATGAAGAGATTTCATCTCTCTCTTTTTCTTTTTCATGTAAATGGATTTGTAGATGAGGGTGCACCACCCCACAACCTAGCACTTTCAGCATTTTATCCCAATTGACCTACCTAGAGGAATCAACTTTATTGATAAGGAAGGGGCACTCCCCTCCTTATCGACTAGTCAACTTTGTTTTTTCTTTCATCCATCCATCCATTTTAAACCACAATCCTAGCAGTAGATTTAAGACAATCTTTTGTCTTGTATTTGTTAGTCCATGTGTCAGTTATAACGTCTATTGTCTATATAGATCATGTTTTCTCTTAACATAAAGCAATTATCTCTTTGAAATGTGTACCTAATGGAGTGTTTTAAGAGCAATGAAGGGGGAGGGGAGAAGTTATTCATCAAGATTTTGTTTTTTTTAGATTGTAGGTTTCTCTTTGACGAGTCATTAGCTAGTATTTTTTAAACTTAGATAGCAAAGAAAGAAAGCTAAGCAAACAAAAATCCAGTCTTAATCCCACCATAGATAATGAGACGTAATAGTGTAGCATTGAACCTTATAGGGATTTATATATACGAGAAAGCATGTTGAACTATTGCACTATCTAGACTAACTTTATAGGAATCTTGGTCATAGATTCTTCTAATCGTGTATTCATTATTGAGATCATGACCAAGAAACTAAAAAAATAATAGAAGTTCTTTGTGCGTCTTTTTTCACTAAAGAAACTTATTGGGACAAAAATATGAAAAATGATGATCATCAATAGCTCTTTTCTTAGCAAGTAACGTAGAGAAAGGATGAATTACTTGCATTGTAAATGATCAAAAGATTTGTTTTAATTGAAGCTTTGACTAAATATAAATATAGAGAAGAAATCTTGTGTTTAGAGAGGTTATTCTTTATCCATCCAAGAAATTAGACTAACTAACCTACATGTAATGACGCGTGTAAAATACAACTTAATTTCATCCAAAAAAGTCTTAAATTGAGCAGACTCGTGAAGTTTTAGACCTTCTATGAGAAAATTACAAGTTTAAGTCCCAAACTGATTAAACTTAAAAAGGTTAAGCCTCATTTTGGACTTTTAGCCTATAAATCAACTTCCTAATTTACAAACTTGGTGCTCATTCTCTTTCACATCAATGATTTATTATATATACACCTACTCTATCAAATTGCCATTAGAGAAAGTTATCTTGACATCAATCTGGTGAAGCTAAAAAATCAAAATGACTTATTATAGCCATAATGATCATAAATGGGTCATTTTTTAGGACCAATAAGGGAGCCTCAATATAGTATTTTGGTCCCTATATGGCATATAAGAGGGGTGTGAAATGTGTGTATTCAAATTTTTTACTACTCTTAAACTAATGAGTGAATTGCTTACTTTAATGAATGATTATAATCACTTTATGCAAAACAATCATAAAACAAGCACAAAAACAACAAAAAAGAGTAGAGAAAGAGAAATAAAATTAATTTATAACAATTCATCCAAACAATCCTTAGCCTTTTTCAACTCTTCAAGCTCTACTTAGGAATTTAATATCTTATTTCTTTAATGAATGAAGAGCAATCCTTTATAAATCTTCTTTGCCACTAGTTAAAACAAACCCTTACAATCATCTTACCTTGCAATAATGAAAAGTAACCATTTATATATCTTGTTTAAGGTTAAAAAGAATCCGTATAAAGTATATCTCAAGCAATTTTCCGAATTACTGCAAGTGTGCAACTAAAAAACTCCTTTTTCTCGTGTCAATGAAAAAAGGCTCAGTATATGTTATGTTATGTAAACATGCATTATCAAGCTTCTCAAGGATCTTGTCAACTCTCTCGATTATGTCCCACATTACTCCAATAACTCATACATGTATTTATGCTCAAAATAGCCTAAAATATTTATTTAAAAAACTAGCTATTACAATGAATAGTAATAGTAGTAATGATTAGCCATTTCGGTATATTAGTCAATTAATATGTTCAAAAGCTCACAATAAATAGTTTTAAAAGATATCAGTCAACCTCACAACCATACTTTTCAACCAATCTAGTCAAAAAATAATTATGATAACCTAAATAACCACATTGATTGACTAAACTTCTTGAAACAATTTTTAAAAACTTTTTAAATTCTTTTAACGATTAAAATATATTCCTTTAACAAAAACTTAATTCAAAATCACTTTAATTTTTTTTCCAAAAGTTTATTTAAAGATCAAGAAGTTTTCTTTAAATATCAAAATAGTTTTCATCTTGATTATTACAATAAATGTGAATATGTAACCGATCATGCATGATTGGGCACTTAGTTTATTGATATGAACAAGATATTTTTATGATAAGTCTATATTTTATTAGTAACTGTAAAATCAGTCGATCATTTTGATATATCGATTATCTAAAATTGTGACAAACTTGTGGTATATATCTTTAAAAGATAACGATAGACCATATTGCCATATATGTTAACCACTTTACCCAAAACTCTAGCATTCATTGCCTAAAAGACGCCATTGGTCAACCAAAGTTCCTAAAACATGCTTTTCAAAACTTCTCAAGTTCTTATAAAGATCAAAACATATTCTTTTGATAAAAACTTAATTAAAATATTTTAAAAGTTTTTTAAAGATTAAGATAATTTCTTTAAAAATAAAATAAATTTCATCTTAATTATTAAAGGATTTGTATATTATGCCATATATGTAAATGACTATAAAATAATTAAGATATCAATTCATTGATATGAATAAGATCAGCTTACAAGAAGGATTATAATAGTTTACTTAAGTGCTGATGTGCCTAATTCTTACTTGTTTTTGGTTTTTCAATTGAGTTACATATGTGCTATATTTTACTCATTTTCTTCATCCTTTGATTGCTTAAGATCACTCTTTTACTCACTTTACCCTTCTATTGAGCTTGACCTTGTACATATTAACTCACTAAATATCACTAAGGATAAAACCTTTATTAGTATTCTATCTTATTATCAATAAAACTATAGATTAGAACCTCACTTAGTCCAATATAGTATACTCCCTCTTTCTGTGTGTACTTCTTAGCTAAAAGCCTTATTTTGAACCTCTTAAGCTTGCTTTTAGCATCTCTATTGGTCTTAAATACCACTTATAACTAATTAAATCTATTTAGAATATTTTCCAACTTCCAAACACCACTGCTTTTTATATATTACATCTTCTCTTCCATAGTCATCAACTATATATCGAAATGATCATTCTTTACTTCATCTTAGGTATATTCCTATAGGCATCACGATATTGACTACACAAATTACATATGTACATGTATATACTTGTAGGTAATTATATTTATATATATACACACACACGTAAATATATGTATATATAAATATATGCATATCATATCCACATGCATATGGATATGGCTTCTTTATTAGCTTAACATGTCATCATTTATATCAATACAGAACCATATTCTATAGCTAGTATGGATTTAATATCAGTAGATAGATATGAACTTATTTGACTAATGTATAATTATCTATCTAAACCTTGCGATATTGGCCTCACTCTTAATATACATTCATTTTCATCGATCAATGGCAATACAGATGATGATCAGTTATGAGACCATAAGGCTTTTACTTTTGATGTCAAGGGGAGTCTAAAGGTGTTGGTGGTCAACAACACTCATTAGAGGTGATAGATCAAAGATTTGAGTTTTTCTTTAATTTTTTTCTCAATTTCTGTGATGATTCTAACATATTATGAGGTAAAATAAGTATGACTGTGACAGGCTCAAAAAAAAGTTGATTGGTATATATAGTTAGTCAGTTAGAATCACCAGCGATGAAAATAGGGGGAAAAGATGGTTTTATGAATAGCAATCTTTATGGGTTAAAAATTAAGAATAGAAAAGATGGGGTAGGAAATGTGTATATATATAGTATTACAATCTCCCCTCCTTACAAAAAAACTTCCCTTGAATTTTACAACAATGCTTCACTGAGGAAACAAGCGTGGATACAAATCATGCATCACTTACTCTATCTCCTAAATGATCTCCTCGATATTACCATTCCTCCACATCAACTTAACCATCAAGATTTGCTTAGACCATAAGTAACACATTTGAGAATCTAAAATAGTTACTAGCTCATCTTTGTAGGTCAATTACTCGTTCACCTCCACACTCTACAATTGGAGTAAATAAGAAGGATAAACAATGTACTTGTAAAGCATAGAAATGTGGAATACTGGGTAGACCTATGATATATCCAAAGGCAAAATTAATTGATAAGCTACATTTCCAACTTTGTTTGTTATTTCGTAAGGACCAATATATCTTAAAGATGTTTTCCTTTCTTTTCAAACCTCATCATACCGTCCACCAGAGATACCTTTAGAAACACAAAATCTCTAACTTGAAATTCCATCTCCTTGCATTTCACGTTTGTATAACTCTTCTATTTGCTGAAACCTATTTGTAGTCTTTGCCTGATCATTGGAATCTTCTCTGTTGTGATCTTGATTGGTTCTGGGCCCTCCAATTTCCTCTTGCCTACCTTTTCCTAGCACATTAGTGATTTGAATTTTCATTCACATAATGCCTTGTAACGTGCCATCCCAATGCTACTATAGTAGCTATTATTGTAAGTAAACTAAATCAAATGCAAGTATGAATCCCAACTACCACCAAAGTCGATCACGCATATCCTCAACATATCTTGTAAGGTCTGAATCTTCCTCTTAGATTGCCCATAAACTTAAGGATGGGATGTTATGCTAAATTCCAATGTAATGCCTAATGCATCATATAATTTTCCCTAGAAATTAAATGTGAAGTATGATCCTCAGTTAGAGATTATCGAAATAGGCACCCCGTACTTGATATACACTTGCTTGAGCTCGAATACTGAGTAGGTGATTCTCATAGGTAAGAAATGGGCTAACTTTGACAACCTATCTATAATCACCTAAATTGAATCACATCAAGTTTTGGTATATAGTAAGCCACCAAAAAATATCATTGTGCTCTTTTCTGATTCCCATTTTGGAATTGGCCGTGGTTGCAACTTACCTGAGGGTCTCTAATGCTTAGCTTTTATTTATTGGCAAGTCAAGCACTTAGAGACATATTTAGTCACATGTTTTTCCATATCTTCCTACCATTATTTATCTTTAATGTTACAATACATCTTAGTGGAACCTACACATACATTGTATGTCATATATTATGCTTCCTCTAAAATTTCCTCCTTTAAGTTACTTTAAATCTGGAACACACAATCTCCCATTCATATTTGGCATACCTCCCCCATTGATATCAAAATCTATGATGTCCTTCTCGAAATTCTTACATAAGCTTTTGAAGCTTAGGGTCTTGGCCTTGAGCAACCTTGATCCTATCCAATAATATCGAATGTATTTTGATGCTTGCCAGTAGTACTTTTGAATCTAAAATATGGAACTAAGCACTATGGTCCATCAAATCATGTAACTCCTTAGTTAAAGCTTTCTTCTGTTCTATGGTATATGCCAAACTACCTGAGGACTTCCTACTTAATGTATCTACTACGACATTTGCCTTTCTAGGATGATATTAAATTGAGCAGTCATAATCTTTAGGATTTCCATCTACCTTCTTTGTTTTAAATCTAATTCCTTATACTAAAATATATATTTTATACTCTTATGATCCATTTAAATTTCACGCATCTCACTATACAAATAATGTCTCTAAATATTTAAAGCAAATATTATTATTGCCATCTTTAAATCATAAGTAGGATAATTTTATTCATGTTTTTTCAGTTGTAGAAGCATAAGCAATCACCCTACCATTTTGTATTAACATGAAACCTAGGCCAACTCTTGAAGCATCACAGTAGAACTAAAATTCTCCACCTTTAGTTGGTAAAGTCAAAATTGGAGTTGTAGTTCGACACTCTTTAAACTTTTGAAAGCTCTCCTTATAGGCATCATACTAAACAAACTAAACATTCTTTTACAGTAGACATGTCAATGGGGCTCCTATCTTAGATAAATCTTCAATAGTAGCCTGCCAATCCCAGAAAGCTTTATACTTCTATCACTATCTTTGGTATTTCCTAGTTCGTTACAACCTCTACCTTCTTTGGGTACATTTGTATCCCCTCCTAAGATACCACATATTCTAAGAATATGAAACTCTCAAGCCAAAATTCATAGTTTGAGAACTTGGCATACAATTGATGTTCTTGAAGTTTCCACAACATCACTCTCAAATGTTAGGCATGCTCTTTACATGTTTGCAAATACACCAAAATGTCATTATAAAGATTACCATGAACTTATCTAAGAACAGACATGTTTGCAAATACACCAAAATGTCGTTATAAAGATTACCATGAACCTATCTAAGAACAGTTTAAACACTCTATTCATTAGATCTATGAAAGTTATTAAAGCACTGGTGTTGGATCCCACTTCCGGAGCCCAACATCATAGTCATGAGACATAAGCCTAATACCCTGTAGTTTCTAGAGCCTAACAATCTGGAGTCATAAAGCGTGAGCGGGCTTCTTTTTGGGGTTATTTCAATGACTCCTCATTAGCCATCATCCCATAAGGGTGAAGTGCCCACACCAGTCAAACACCAAATCATAATTTGACTTCTTCAAAACAATTGTAGCTCTCTACCTTTTGTTTATTTTGAAATAAGAACCACCTCATTCGGAGCTCTATAGCTTAAGATATGCCTAAAAATCCAAGTACGTTCATAAATTGGTTATGCTCTTCCAACCAATCCCTCATATTCTTTACATCAATATTTTTCAAATCTACATCGAAAGCTACCAAGTTTTAAGGAGAGGTAACAAAATGTATTAGGAATCTATCCCTTTAAGAATCACTTCATTTGGAGGTCGAGTGATGAAGTTATGGCCAAAAGAATCAAGTATGTTTATGTCCTCAATCATATTGTACCTCTCTTAGGAGAATTGACATAACTTTCTCTGTAAACCTCATATTGGGATTTTTATTAGACAGTTTGAAAGAGATCTTCTAGATCTACAACTTTTATGAAGTCTCCAAAGTGAAATTCAATCGACGACAAGGTCAAAAATGTGACCAGATGATAGAATTAGATGAACAGTGCACCAGACGATATGACATCATCACCAGACGATATGACGTCACCATACGATACGTCTTCACTAGACGATGTGTCCTCACTAGACGATGCGTCCTCACTAGACGAAGCGTCCTCACTAGACAAAATGTTCTCACCAGACGATACGTCCTCACTAGATGAAGTGTCCTCACCAGATGATACGTCCTCATCAGACGATACGTCCTTACCAGACGATACGTCCTGTTGGGCCCTAAATTTTTCTAATTGATGTTAATAAGCATGAATTATGTTAATTGTGTGATTTATGGCTTAGTTGGATTAAATTGGAAGTATTAGTGGATAATTTAGATTAAGTGAGTCTAGTGTGGTCTAATGGGAATGAAAGAGTAAAAATATATAAGGGCATTATTGGAAGATTTCTTAAGTTAGATAGGCTAAACCTTTGCATGGAGGGGCAAATTGGTCTTTGTCTATTTCATTTAGACTTAAGTGAAAGAATTAGAAAGAAAAGAAGAGTGAAGTGAGAAAGAGAGGGAGAGTGTCATAGAACTAAAGGAAAAGAAGAGAAGTTAGGGCTTTGCAATTCGTGAGATTTTGGACGGATTTGAAGCAATTTCCTGGTAAATCTAAGTGCATTTCATCTTGTTTTGGTTAGATTAAACCCTAGATTGGCTTGGCATATGTTATAATCAATTGTGTGAAGGGTTTCGGAAAAATAGGTAAAATTTCTTTGGGTTGATGATCTTGGTGTGTTTGTGGCTGATTTGATGGTGGTTATGAGTTAGAACTAAAGTTTAGGACTTGAATCAAGGTTTAGATGTGTTGCATTCGCGAAATGGAAGGATTTGTGAATGAAAAAAAGTAGGAAAATCAAGTTCGGGAGGGGTTCCCAGACCCTCACGTCGCAACGTGCTCAAGAGCACGCCGCGTGCACATAAATGTGCACGTCGCGGCGTGCAAGAGGGGTGTACACCACGGCGAGCTCTAGTTTTCAGAACAAATGCATTTTGGTATTTGAGGCATAACTTTGGCTGTAGATGTCCAAATGAGGAGATTTTGGATTCATTGTGAAATAGAGCCGTAGGGCTACAAGTTTTATGAAGGATGGAAGTTTGGAATTAGCCTCTAAAGATCCGAGAATTTGGATGGAAGTCGAGTATAGACTTTTAGTGTTAGTATTTTGATTTTCGAAGTTTATTGAATATTTCCTTTGAATGTTGTTTGAATGGGAACTTGGTTTATTATAGGAAACCAAGCTAACCTGATCCAATTGCGAGAGGGAGGACAACAGTGAATTGGATTCTCAAGCGATATTAGGTGGGTAATATATTTATGGTTGTTGTATGTATGGGTAATTTGTCCTGCTTGCTTGCATGTTTATATGACATTGAAACTGTTGAAAATGCATTGTGACTGTGAACATGCATTGCCTATGAAACATTATGGTATTTTGCATGAATGGAAAGATGAAGAAGCATGAAAAGTATAAAAGCTTTG
>JANZLD010000003.1:23083843-23104613 GCA_026413575.1 Erythroxylum carthagenense | reverse complement strand
ATTAATAATTACCAATAAATAAAATTAAATTTAAAATATCTTCAAACATATAAATTTCAAATAAAGTTTGATTTAATAAATATTAATTTTTAAATAAAATTTTAATTTTCAATTATATATTTTAATAAAATAAAATAATTTTTATTAATAATATTATATAAGAGAGTAAAATAAATTTATTTAATTAAAAATAATTTATTTTTAAATTTTATCTTATATGTAATTATTATTAGCGATAAAAATATAACTATATTAATATTAAGAATTAAACAAGTTTTAAAACTACAATAAAAAATAAAAGTGAAATCAAAACATTACTTAAATAGTTGCCGACATTTGTTGTTTTAACGTTGTTTATTTATTTCCAACTATTTTAATGTTGACCTATACAAGAACCAAGAAATGGATCCTTGTCGCCTCCTCAATTCATCCCAAGTTAAAATATGATTGGAACAGGAAAGCAGCTACCATGTGAAGGAAACTTAAAGATTGAAACTATTAATTCTTGCTTTCCTAGGCTTTTCAGATTCCTCCAAGAATATGGCACCACTAAGAAATAATAAGTCTTATTGCTTACTAGTCCCTACACATCTAGCAAAAAAAAGATGATCTGAAGTAGACACTTCAACCAGTGAGAATAGCAATCCTATAACAGGGACATATCCTTCAAGTCCTTGAAGGCTACAAAACTATGAATAATGCTTAATTTATGTATTCCCGCTTGCTCTAATAGGGTTAAAGACTTGCCTGGAAGTGGTCCCATCATCTGGGATAGACATGAGGCCCTTTATACCTCCACAGCGACTATGGCCAATGACCACAATGTTCTCTACCTGAGTTCAGGTCCATGAGAATAGTAAGTATTAATTGGCATCGAGTCCACTTCAGATAATATAACAATTATCAACTTAATATTTACCAGAATAGATTGGGATGAGACAAGGTCTAGTTGTTGACTAGTAGTTCGTGAAGTTGGATAACAATATGATTTCATCTTACCAAACTACTGGACCGAGTTAGGTGTTACAAAACGAGTTGAAATGGGCATAAAAGCAATATGAGGTAGTTTTGAGTCATTTCAGCCACTACGGACAAAGGCGTGTAGGGCATGAACGAAGATTAGACGCACTTCGTCGTCCGTTACTGAACATGGAGGTGCCACTACAAGTCTAAGAATGAATCTATGTACCTATGCTGTTAGACGTGACAAAAGTAAACGTCACAACTCACAAAGTGGGGCTAAAAGATAAGTACCTTAAGATGCAAGACCGCATATTCAACGGCTGCCCCCACACCGGAGTACTTTGTCTGAAAGGAGGAAAAAAAATCATGCAGATAAGTCTAAATCATTGTGTCAATCCAGGTCATGTAAATGTCCCACTAACATTATTTATTAAACAGCTGACGTTCCAGAATCTTAATCTCAGTTCCAAAACTTCGAACGACAAGGGTCAGAAGGAAAGTAAATGCTACTGTTAGATTTACCCGAAAGAGTAGTGATTGCAGGCGACAAGCTACATATCAAGTGGCTAATTAGGTAGGCACTATTGAAAAAACCTGATCATAAGGTGGGACCATGTTGGCAATGTTTCGGACCATAAAGGCCTCTCCTGGTTGGAAATTGAGAATATGAGAAGGGCATACTCGAGAATCTGAGCAGGCGAATACCAAAAACTGCACGGATAAAACCAGCAGCCTCAGTTTCTAATATATGATTTCCAGTCGATCCATGAACAAAAAGCAAGATGCATAATGTAAAAATAGTAGATTAATATGATGAAAACTCCTTTTAACTCCACCCTAAGTATGTATATCTCATTGAATCTAACACAGAAAACTAGTTGTATAGGGTTATCAAAGCGCAAAATGGTGATAAAAATTATAATGAAAATATGATTCTTCTCTATATTACAAGGTATGAAATATAACCTCAAAAAAGATGTAAAAATAATATTCATTCAACCATATTATATAACTAACCTTTTTTTTTTTCAATTCTTACCTTTTTTTTTCAACTAACCGAGGAACTCTAAATGTTAAAAGAAAAAGTTAAAATCAATATATTAACCTTGGGGCTCTGGCCTTTGGCAAGTTCACCGTACAAGTCCGGACCTTTCCTGAAAAGAAGAGGCATATGCCAATCGTAAGCTACACTCTTAATGGTACAAAAGCTTTGGGAACTGATGAGCCTTTCTAGTTTCAGTACGTAGGTTAATGTAAAAAGGTTTGTCTTGATAAGTGCAATTAACTTTCAGATAAGCAGCAGGCCAATTTAAAAACACGACAAGGGTAGTTCGGAACATCCACTGAAATTGAAGATTCAAAACCCAACAGACATCACACAGCATATTTTTTAGAGAAAAAACATCACACAGCATATTACAATCAAAAGTTAAAGTAAAAACCACAAAACCAAGCCAAAACGTACTCGAATTTCTCAGTTTTGAAATGGACGAAACCGGACTTGATCCTCTCAACCGGGTTGAACCCCTTTGAACCGGCAGCCTCCAATTCGGCTGTTATCTGCTTGATTTTTGCGGCGGCGACGCTCCCGAGGTCAGCTTTCTCTCTGATGCCAAGAACAGATCATGAACCGGTCAGTTTTAAATCATTAGAAACAAAAAGTGGGACCCATATAAACGAAAAATCGTTTCCATTTGGCGATAATAACCAACTCAAAACGCGTAATGTCTCGTCGATTGTGGAACACATACAGTAATAGATCATCCAGAGAGATTTTAAGACCAAATAAATGAAAGTGATTTGTGAGTTGCAGAAAAATGAAATAAAAGGGCGCAAATTCAAATCTAACTACGATGAAGATAATTAACGGAGTTGAAACTCAGGACATAGATAATATACCTGAGAAGATTGGTGAGTCCTGCAATGGCGTCCTCGTATGACTCGTTTGCCATGTTTTTTTCTCGCTGAGAATTCTGGGAGAACACAAAACAAGGAAACCCAAGATGATTTCTATTTTCTTTGTTTGAAATATTGGTTTTAAAGGATGAGCATGAACTGTTAATCTGGAGTCAAACATAACAGCTGAGTCTAATGATAAGTAAGGAAAGATCTCATTTTGATGGTCAGTTTGAATCACTCTCAGCAGCAGAATATGACCCATCGAGGAAAACTAGCTCCTTTTTTTTTTATGTAATGCAGAAGATCATTGGAAAAATCTCAAATAAACAAATAATTCAGTTCATAGAAGGAGTGGACAGGGAAACTAGAAACGTCCTTGAGAATTTGCGATGAAAAAAGATGGAAAAGGACCAAAAGCATTAGCGCAATGGAAAAGACTAATCAAAACTGATGACTGAGTGGGTCGATCTGGATCAGGATTGTTGCAGATACTGAAAGGAGAATAGGGTACAAACCTTTGTTTCTGTGACAGATTCTGCTTTTTATGATCTGGGTTGGAGAAAGAGAATCAAAGTGCCTGTTAGGCAAACAGTTCTTCGATCACACACCTTTTTTCTGTTGCTCAGAGGACCAAGCTCTTCGCTATACAATACTCATCTATATATACTAAATATAATATGGGCATACGGCGCGCTTTATCTTTGACTCAGTGGAATAAGGTTTCTCTCTCCATTAAAGAATTAACGGGTAGATAAATCTAAACAAGAAAAGAAATCAAAAACCGGCAACAAACTAGTAAATGAAAAATTAAAATTTATGAGGTGAGACAGCAAAATTAACAATTCGACACCTTGCATACAAATCTAAATGGAAATGGATATTTTTAATGCCTATACGGAAATAACCTACAAATAAATATTTTAAATACATAGCAAGTTTAATTTTAATTTACACATAATTTATATATTTAAATTATCTAGTAATCCGAAGAACCAAGTTGATCCAAGTAATCATTGAATCTCTAACACTTGATTTTCTAATAAAAATATAAACTCAAGACAAAATATTTAAAGTTCTTCTGCATCATTTAAATACTCTCTAAAAAAAGAAAAAGAGAAAGAATGATATATGTTATCTTTTTTGTATAATCATGTATTTAATATGTTATTAAAGACTAATGATAGGACTTAATCACGAAACATTTTTTCAATTTGAATTACATTGTCACTTGATTTGACTCTTGGGATATATGTATCATTATACACAAAATAGTATACACATATTGTAAAAATGGTAGCGAGATAGCAAGGATCTGTGAAAGTTTAAGGATGAGAATGATGTGACTATTGATCATGTGGTATATGGCTCGTTCAGAAAAGTGGGGCAGATTGTAGGGGAGGTTGTGAGAGTGGCCAGCGGGACTTTGGGAGGATAAAGTCAACAAAGGCGACGTTGTGATCGAAGGAGACGCGTGAATGGTGATGGTATAGGGGAAGGACTAAGGAGGAGCCAATGTGAAATAACACGAGCATGCGATACAATGACGTTTCATAGAAACGACCTTATCCCCATTAAGTATATTCTTATCCAGAGTCGGTATCGCACGGCTCGAAGATTTGACTCCGAGGACATGCTCAAAAGTCGAGTGGGTGGCTTCAGTGAGTCCTTAAAAACAACATCGTTTTCAATAAATTTGTTTAAAAATAATATATTTTTTAAATTAATTTTGAATTTTTTTTTTTAGATTTGCCAATTCAAAATTTGACGATCAATCTTAACTTAATCGAAAATTGAAGTTCGATTAAATTAAATTAACTTAATTTATTAATTTTGAGTAAAATTAAATCAGATCAAGTCAAAGTAAATAAAAATGGCTCGATCAATAGAACACACAACTGACTACTAATTAACTAACGCTAAAGCGAAACGAGATATTCCTTGATGATTAAACTCAGTTACGACCTGCCCTGAGTAGAACGACCCCAGCAAACTATGGTCAACTTAAGTGACACCTTGTGTGTCCATAGACCAGAAAGCACGCAGGAAAATTTGCAGGCCTCAGGAATGAACAACTCATAAAATAATTAGACTTTAACGAGAAGAACCGATCTTGTTTTCCTAACTCATTTCTGAAACGGTTAAGCTTGAAGGTCAAGATCATATGTCAAGGTTGTGCCCCACTCGGACTGTGCATGTTTTGTAATTTATTACCTGTTCTTAAGCATGCGGAATGAGGTATAATAATAAAGAACGCAAGAATTTATAAGAAAAAGTCTGAGCAAAACTCCTTCAACATTACACCACTCTTAGCAAGGTAATTATAAAGTTGCATGTTAGAACTCTAATTAAAGTAAAATTGTATTATGCAGGATCCTAAAGTCATTGGTATTCTTTTTCACATAAACTTAAGGTCACTCTCCAATGGCTTCGAGCTATTTGAGTCCTCTGAAGAAAATTTTTTTCAAGCCATGTGAGCATTTATCAAGTTCAATTTATATATAAACTTATGTGGAGTAATAACTTTGTCAAATGTCAGTTATATCCTCCTAAGCATAAAATGTTTTCAAAAATTTTGACCAGATCTAGAGCCTCCATCCATCTGTTGTCACCTGTCTTTTTCTAGTACCTTAGATATTTTTATCCCTATCACTAATGGGTAAGAGTATACTTAACCAAGTCTCACCATCCATATCTCCTTGGCTTCCTGACGGTCCTTCTCGCTCTGTCCTTGGCTAAATTGCACTGATGCTTTCTTCTTGACATTGTTTTACCTCATGAACTAAAATTTATACGATTAGCAATGCCAGTGTCTATCGCCCGTCGACTTACAGGATCAAATTATTCAATGTTAAAACACCATTGCCTCTTCTATCCTCTTCATTATAACTCTCTTAGATTATAACAATACTTGCTTTTCCATTTGTTTCTCTTTTCACATGTTCATTCTTCAGCTGTGGAGAATCTCTCTTAAAGTTTCCTTTTAACTTTATAGTTAAAACATTGAACAACTTTAGCCTTTGATCTGGATTGTGACTTATGTTTTTAGACACCCTTTCTTTATTCCTTCCTCTGTTGACAACTAGATCTACATAGGATACTTATTTATAAATGCCAGAGATATTTTTCTTCAATTCTCTGGGCTGTCGAGCCTCCTTCACATCATTGACAAAATTAGTCTCTTACCATACAACATGGTATCGACAAAATGTTCGTTTAAATGAGGCAAGGAACACAAAAGGATTATTGCTTAATCCTTATCCTCAATTTTAATCCCAACACCTTGTAGATCCAAAATGATTATAGATCTAAAATGATCCATTAAAATTATCAGTACGATCTTTCTCATGTGTACTTTTTGACATCCTCAAGATATACAACTGATGCTTTTGATATAGACAACTTTTGAGTGATCTCTTTTGAAACTTACTTTTAAGCTATTTCAATAACAAAATAGCACTACTTTCGTCAATTACTTATCTTACGACCTCGTCTCTTAGACTCAATAGTATTATCCTGTGTGCCCCTAACAAAATCTCTTCCTTATCTGACAACCCAAAATTCTTTAATAATATTTCTTATTCCTTTAGCGTTGCTTCACATCCTTGTTGAACAAAAGCTACTCACATCTTCAACTTACCTAAAGTGTCATTTGATTAATTGAATTTCTCAATATTGAACTTAAGTAAAGACATTTTGACAACAAACCTTAACTATGATAGCAATCAGGCAAGGAAGCATATTCTTCTATTATTACTCTGAGAAAATGATATAAGGAGAAATATGACTAAAATTCCCACAACCTTACACAACTCTTAACAAAATATTTATAGAATTATATGTAAAAAGTCTAATTAAAGCGAAACTTTATTACCATATAATCCTAAAGTCACTGATATTCTATTTCCCTAAAAATTAAGGTCATTGAGCCTTTATTTTATCATAATCCTAAAGTAATTAAAACTCTATTTCATCATAATCTTAAGGTAACTGAAATTTTATTTCCCAAAACATATCCCGCAATTCTCCACCTTAATTGGAATTCTATTTCACTATAATTCAAGGCATATCTTACAATTCCCTACCTTGACTTGAAATCTCCAATAATGCTCCAACCAACAATTATTCCCTACCACATAAGTCCCCAAAAGCTTCAAGCTATATGAGCATTTGTCAAGTTCATTCCACAAATAAACTTCTCAACAGAGTAACAACTTAATTTATCAATTATCATTTGCTTCCTTTGAAATATGAATTTTTTAAACATATAGTAAGGAAATATTTCTCAGAATCAAAGATTATTAGAATAACAGATTGCTATCTCTAAGCTATATCATTGAATCTTGATGCTTTTGTTTATAAAAGCTGAACTAATTCTAAAGAACCTTCCGATTTTTTTTTAAGTGTAAAAACTGAAAATGGTTTTCTCCCATATAGGCCAACAGAATACTAAGAGACGTTACCGAGAATTTCCTTGCACAACAGAACGACATGCACTTTCCAAATTTGCCAGCCATGGTTGTGTTTAGACCCTTCTACTTCCTGTCACACCTGCCGCATGAAGAGTCAGCCACTGCCAATGGTGACGTACGCAGAAAGGAGTAGAATAGTTTACTATAATGGAAGAGAGAGTCATTTAAAATTGGAGGGTCTTAAATGACAATTCACAGGGGCTCAAGTTATTCCCTGGCATTAAACAAAATTCTAAGAACATGGCTCTTACAAGAGCTCGGGGGGCGGGAGCTCGACGTGCAAGACTAAAGCAGGCGATGATTGTCAACTTCATAATTGGAAAGATAAGTGAGAGCATAATGAACCTGAAGAAGTTGGGGCTAATGACATGGCTTTTGGAGTGCAAATATGGACACAGAGGCGACTTGGAAACATTGGGTTATCATGATGTAGCTTTCCTATAAACAGGAACAGATAAGGTTAAAGGTGAGCCAGAGATGTGAATCCACGGCAAGCGGACAAATTTTTTAAAGAATTTTTTGAGCTTAACCAGAGAGCATAGCTCCAACCAAGATACATAAAGTGAAATGTGAGGTGCCAATTGCATCGATTCTGTTGTAGATGAGAATCACATGTTGGACTTCCTTAATCTTGAAAAGTCTCTTGTCCAGCAAATTCCCTATGCTTCTCATTCTTCTCACCAATATTCTGACCTGATGGAAACAATTCAAACAGCATCATATATCTTTTAACCTTTACAATTAGAACTTCTTTACTAACCGTAATCTTACTATCTAGTTATTTATTCAATTCCATACATTTCAAAACTATTTGTAAATATAGTTACAAATTTTAGAGTTTTAATCACATCCAAAACAGAGGAGCTAGGTCAACTTTCATGTGTTTGTAAATTATTAAATCTTATATAATATTTACTAACAAATTATTAATAAAATTATTTATTTTATAATAATATTTAAAAATTAAATTTGTTTTTATAAATTATATTTATTTTAAATATGTTTTAATTATTAAGTCATTTTATTTTAAATTTATATATGCTGAAAATATTTTAAATTTATTAATAATTATTTAATTTAATTATAAAATTAAATAAAATTAGTAAGTAAAATTAAATTATTTATAATTCTTGTTAAAAATTAATATATTAAATAGTTAAGTAATATATATTTATTTGATAGTAAATTAGATTATAAAATAAAACATAGACAAAAACAAAAACAAATTTTTATGTTTTTCATAACTTTTTAAAACTGAAAAAATTAAAACTAAAAACTAAAATATAAGGATGACAATGAGTCGGTCCAAGTCTGAGCCTGAACCCAAACTCGAACCTGACCAGGCCAAAGGCAGCTCGAGCCCAACTTGGCCTAGTCAATTTTTCTTTCAATTTAACATGCCAAAGCCACATAGTTTTGCATATAAAGGTCAACTTTAACTTAAGTCAGGTCTAGAAATTCGAGGCTTATATTTTAGAAAATTGTGCTCAAGGCCTGAGCTAGTCTATTGACTTGAATTAGGTCAGGTTCAGACTCAATTGTCATCCCTACTCAAACGAGTAAGTTTTTTATTAAATTTGAAAAAAAAAACAAAAATTTAAAAATAAAAATGAAACAAACAAATTTAATGTAGCTCTCAACCCAAAATCAAAAGGTCAAGTCGTTATGCCTACGTCGATGAGTTATGTACATTAAACTAGACAGTGTTTGTTCCTTAATTCTTAAGTGTCAAACGTCAAAGTGTTACAAAGCACATCCACAATTAATACTTTTTAATTATAGCGTGTAAATCCAATATATGAAATCGTTGGTTTGAACCAGGCTCACTTGATTTTGAAGCATCTCATATTTCTCTTTCAGTTGATAAATCCTATTTCATGGATTTTAAAGGTGATATTTATCAAGAAAATTATAATGAATTAAAATTTGAATTATACTTGTTGGTTCAATTGAATTACTCGAGAAATGATTAGTTAGCCAATCCGATTATTATTAACAACTTCTAAAACTCAAAATGGCCAATTAAAATGCAAATTACCCAAAATTTTGAAGTAATATTAAAAATCGCAAAAAATTGTTCTTATCTTTTTCTTCAATTAAACTTCTTCAGCTTTTTTAATCTTATTTTAATTGGTTTTTCTACAATGTTTTCAATTTTTTTCAAACAACTTTTACTTTTAAAGTCTTCCTTCTTTAATCAAATTTCTAAAATCTAACCAATTCTTTTCAATCTTTGATTTCTTATTTAATTAGTTTTATCGAATAATTTCAATTTAGTGGATTTGTTCTTTTTCTAATCGTTTTATTACTTATTGATTCCATAATTTTGCCTTTAGTAACTTTTGAATAGGTATAGGAAGGGTTTTGCACTTTTAGAAACTTCATTTTTATGTATATGATTGCTGACCGAAGAAAGCAGGAATTTTTTTATAGGTTTAGAGAGTGAGGAGTTGCAAGTGTTTCAATTGAAGTTTTAGACTGGTCTTAAAGGTTATTAACCTTGCCTTTTAACTTATTCATCTTGTTGTTATATCGTATATCTAGTTTTGCTCTTTCTTGGCTTAAACTATTCTCTTGTTACTTTTTTCTTTTCTTAAAATTTAGCTTGCTAAATCTTAATTAGGTCGGCATTTTCAGTTCTATGTTTACTCATGTACAAGTGTTATCTTTTACACAATATATTAATTTATATATTCATTTTGCTTCAATCAAAAGAACTGTGTTGTCTCGTCTTTTGTGTTCTACCATACTCTTTGTTACTAAGATTTTCCTAGACACCAAACTTATACCAAGTTGCGCTTACTCCTTTTCTCAACAATCTCTCTTATGTCCGTTTAAGTGAGTCTCAATCTAACAAAACCTTGTTTTTGAACACCTTACAACCCCTATAGTGTTTAACTCTCACACTCGAGTAAGAATACTATAAAAGTATTAAATAATCATCGCCAACAATAAACAAATTAGAGCTACGGAAAAAATTAACCTTTATTACTTCCCTAAAAGTATGCAAAAGAATGCTCTCCCTCAATGTGTTCCTTTCACTTCTATCTTTATTCCCAGGAGCAAGACTCAAATATGCTATTTATAGACATCTCTGACTTTACGATTCAGAATCCTAATTGAATTGAACTAACTAGATCAGCTCTATCCTTATTAGATTACATTATACTAACCAATTGGATGACACCCTCATCCAAATATAATTCTATCTAATAGGATTTAGCTACATCACAACTAACAAGATAAGAGCTTATATTTAATTAAGAAAGATACATTTACATCTATGAAGAACTCTACTTTCTTTAAATGATCCTCCCAATTAGTCTATATCTTTTTAAGCTGATGTATATTTATTATGATCTTGTCAGCCACATCATCTAAGATATTCTCTTGATCTCTATCCATTTATGATGAGTCATCTAAGTCTAAAGCCTTTTATAACACACTGTTTTTGTCCAATGCTTACCAAGTCCATTAGTCATCATCTGTTTCTTTGAGCACACATTAAGTTCATAAAACTTTCATATGTCTCCCTCATGCATGTGATCAACCCAAGGTTTATCTCAAACGATCTTTTAGTCTCGCATCTGAATCCTACATCTTATCGAAGATTTCTGCCAATGAGCACCAATGCATGCCAACTCATCGACAATGCTCGTTTTCCTTACTTACATGTGACTTTTTGTCTTATCATGTCGTCCAGAGTGTAAAACACTGGCCATGCGATTTCCCAATTTAGATTTAGGGGTCTAACACTCTTCCGCTCCATTTTTTCTCACTACATCACTATCGTTCGACTAATAACCTTGATGTAAAAAAAAACTTGTGAGAGTCTAAGAAATAAAACTTTAAAGAAGGAAATATTAAGAATAGGAAATGATCTAGGATATCAGCTGAAATCAGATAGAATATTGTTTTTCTTATACATCTAGCTTTTTTTTTACCCTTTTCGACCCTTATAGTCTTTGAATCCTTTTCCTCTACTATAAGCTCTAGTAAAGTAATATATATAACAATTCTCCCTAGCTCTTAAGATGTGTATCAAGGACCCCCTATTAGACATGTGACAATAATTTAATGGCACATTTAGCAATGTATCAATAAAAAAATGCATAAAAGGACATGGCTTATCCTATTTTTATTGTAAGATGTATTTGTCGAGGTATGTATATTTCCATATAGTTGTGAGGTGTATGAAATGATAACTATAAACGCTTTAGAAAATCATGTAAAGTATAATAAAAAAATTTTATTTCATTTTACTTAGGAAGTCTTATATTTAATTTCAAGATTTGTACGATGTTAAGTTTGGTTAGTTTAAATTATGTTTTAGTTATAGGATATGAGTGTGGTAATTGGTTAGGGTTGAATTTATCTTAAAAGGAGCCTTACACTTCTTCGATAGCTCAAGTTTCTCATCATACATAAATTTCTCTGACACATTATAACATGACTTAAATCAATTAAGTGCAGCATGTAACTATTTTAACAGTTATGAACCAATTGCTTTATTGTAGATTTGCCATTAAGACCATGGCCTTGTAAATTTTAGCACTTTTACCTATTCTCCGGTTGTTTCTCACTCAATCACAAGTTGACAACCCTTTATGTTGTACAATATCGTACTCTTTGAATAGGTTATGAAAAATATTCTTTGTATCCAATATAATATGGTCAGATATATTATCAACATGGTAGTTTGAACATTTATCTTAATTTATGATAATATCTCCATGTTCTTTCATGGTAATGAATGCTTAAGTATGCAATGCTAAACTAAAATGATTGTGAATGCTTAATTATGCAACACCAAACTGACTCTTCTCTAGGGCTTTACTATCACTCATTTGATTACAATAAGGAACTATATCCTTTTCTCTTTTGTGTTTTCTCAATATCACTTTGCATAAAAAATATTTATTTGACACTTAAATATTTTATTAATCATAGGTATACTTCTTAATACTAAAGCTTTTTCTTTTAAGCCATAATATACCTTTCTTATTGTATAGATATTTATTATTTGACATATTCCTTATTTTTTTCAATCTATTTGAGTATTCATTGTTGTTGGCTTAAATGTAGCTTATAATGTATCCCTAAAGAGTATGAAACAGAGATGTTTTCACCATTTAATTATTAATATAATATTTGAAATTGGCTTATCAACTTCTTTCCAACTTTCATCATAAGAGAAATTTGCATTTAGACTAAAACTTTTGTCATTATTAACACTTTTTTTAAATCATATTACAAATCACTCAACATGGTTAAATAATGTGTCGTTTTCAACTTCAGTGATGTAAGTTGTATTGATGTATAGTTTCTAGAACAATTTTCTTCGATTCTTGCTCTATAAAGAATAATAGTCCACATGATCAATTAACACATTAGCTATTGGTTCCTATACATTATATTCATGGCATCTTTTCAGGCAGTGATTTATATTATGCTTGTATACTAATCTTGTAAACTTAATGAAACAACATAAAAGTTTTATTTCAAAAGGATATTTGACTATTCTATTAGTCAAATTGTAAAGTATTTTTCTCATTTTAAAGATAAAATTATAATAATAAATACAAAAATATTAGAAAAAGATTCAATGAACTTAACATCCTTTACTTGTGGTAAAATTGATCCAGCACATAATTACTTTTCTTCTTCTCAAATATATGATGGAAATATTTAATATAACTATATGTTTTATAACTGAATACCTAGGGGAATTCATAGAATGAAATAATATCTTACTAGTGTTAACGGTAATATTGTTTCTTGTTAAAAAGAAGAATCTTTAAATGCAGGTAAGATGATAGAAAATTATTTTCAACAAGTAAAAAGAGAAAAATAAAATAAAATAACCCATAATGTATCATTTAGAGAAGATGAAGCACAAACAAATCAGGTAAAGGAAAAAAGAAAGCTATTATGGACATATATTCTTATTTTATTCTAAGAAACACTCCTAGTTCTCAATGCCAGTTTAAAAGTGTTTTAATTGACAATGATGATATTTTGTAATGTAAAAGAACTTGGGTTAGGTAGTTTTTATCATTCATGTATTCCTTTTAATATTTTAAATTCATCATATTTTCAAGAAGCTATAAGTATTATAACACTGATTGGTCTAAAATTTAAGGCACGTTTTTATTATGAGATTTATGTGCCTTTAGATATATATATATATACAATGTGCACACACTCACACACGCCCACATAGAGAGAGAGATATATATATATATATATAACTATTTAAGGAATAACATAATGTACTATTACGGTAGATGGGTGGATTGATCAAAGATAAAGAACTTTGATTAATATATTAGTTATTGAAATATTGAAATAATTTTTATCAAGTGTGTTGAAGTTTTTAATATGGTAAAAGTAATTATACTTTATTTTATTTATTTTCTAACATTATCAAGCAGATTGGACCAAAAAATAGTATACACTTCGTTATAGATAATATAAGTAACTATTAAGTAGGTACTTGTTATAATCAAAGTATGAGCATATTTATTAGTTTTCATCTACTGCCCATTATATAAAATTCATTTAAAAAGATGTTGGTTGTAGATACCATATTTCTAATTATTGATCAAGTTTTATCTAATATAAAACCCTCAATATCCACAAGTATACGGATCGTAACTTGTAGTATTAAAGGTGTCGATCCTATAAGGAAATAATTAAAACTAAATAAACCTAACTTTGTCTATGGAGATAAAAGATGATTAAAATAAAATAGTAACAGAAAATTAAAATAATTAAATCAAGCAAATAATCAAATAACAAATGAGCTACCACAAATATGTGAGGAAAATCAAGGATGGAGCTTAGGATTTATTATATCATTATTTTGTTCCTTTAACCCCAATTGATTCAATTATGTGTTGACTCTAGATCTTATAAGGGATTAGCTACTCTTTCTTAAGACCTAATCAATTAATTAAATATGAAAATTATAAAATTGTAATGTCTCAATTCACAACTCTTTCCCTAACAATTTTAATTAGTTTTGACATGATCTACTCAATAATCAAGTTCTCACACAAGATCTCTCTTCAAATGATGGTTGATTTGTTAATCATGTGACATATTAATCTACCAACTCTCGTTGCGCAAATTAATCTGATTTCTTTTGACTCCCCCTCTTGATTTATTTCCAAAGTATAAAATGCACCATTAACACAACATATAATTTGTGTTGAATCAATTGAAATCAAAGTCACAAAATAATTCAAGAACAAACCCTAATCTGAAAATTTAGAACATAATGAACATGAAGAACATCATCAAATTCAGTCCATACATAAAGTTTAATGAAAATAACAAGAAGAGAGAAAGAAGAACTTGATTTGGAACTTGAACTCAAAATCTAGAAATCTCCAATTCTCTCCTTGATGCTCTTTCTTTGATCCAATAATGTAAGATGGTGATTGCTCTTTTTTTAGTGTTTTATATTCTTAAATAGTTCTTAAGGCTTCTAGGGTTCTTTCTAGGGTTTATCCACTTAATCTTGTTCCAAAAACAGCGACAAAATGTTAAAATTACAAAAAGAGTCGCGTGCTAGAACAACTGAAAGTTGTTGGAATTGTTGTCTGCACTCTCTGTCATGATCATGACAAGCAAGGCACGATCGTGACCTGCTCCCATACTTCCGCTTCTTCTCTTTTCTTCAATTTCCTCTTTCCATACACTCAAACACACATCACAAACCTCTTGAAACATAAAATTAAGATCCAAATCATGCTTAAAACCACACAAACACTTAGAATATAAACAAACACTAATAATAACATAATTCTAAGCCTATATACATGATAATCATCTAAGAAATACTCAAAACTACACTTAAAAATTTATCAAAACCTAGTATAATTTATACCTATCAACATTTTAAACTTTTGCTTAACCGCAAGCCAAAACAAAATTTTAATATCAATTAATTAATTATTAGCATTTTCAAAGGATCAAGTGGATTTTCACTACATACTTCGTTAATTAATGTTTCAATTTTAGATTGTAGGGTAAGATAATTTTGAAGAAAAAAATGTAATTGTTTTCATACTTGTGCTAAATTTTTTAAGAATCCTTGATCTAATATATAATTTAATAATCCCAAAAAACATTAAACTTCTGTTACATTTTTTAAAATATCAGGAAATTGATATAATTTTTCAAGGATATTAGGTTGTAGTTTTAAAAATCCACTAGAAAATTCTATTCCTAAATATTCAATGTTTGTTTGAGCTAATTTGATTTTCATCTTACTTAAAATTAATCAAGCATAACTAATTTGATATGTAATAGAAAAAGGATATTGTCCAATGTTCATCAATTGTTCCCAATAAAATTTATATGTAATGATAATTATTTCATCTAATTTGTGTGATTTTAAAGGTATTCCTAATTTTAATCTAGTATTAAATTTTATTTTTTCATAAGCTAAATTTCCGTTTATTATTCCAATTATTTGATCATTTAAATTTGTCATTCATTCATCTATATTAGCAAGAATCAGGCTTACCCTTAATCTTAGGAAATAACTTTCTGAACTTATATAGAAAACACAAACCAAGCTATAACACATAAATTCATGTGACATGCATATGACATCTAACTTGACGAAACCAATTTAACCTTAAACAACATTCATTCAAGTTGTTTCAACATATTAACCTATGCCATTTATGGCTAAGCATTTTAGATTGGATATGCATACTAATCAAGACATTAACTTCATATTCATTCACCTAAAGCACTTATATACATACATTGATAATTAGTAATCAACCAAAATTGCAACTATCACTAAGTATCCCTTCATGAAAATTTTTTCTATTTTTAAAATTTAGTAGGATTTATTTATCGAAACACCAATTTTTTATTTTCTTTAATATTGACCTAGTCTTTTCACACGAAGGCAAACATTTGTGATAAATGTTTCTCATTTACTTAACTAGGTCATGTTTTATTAGTTAGCTTGGTTGGAATGTCATTTTAGCCTTTTGATGCAAAGACAAATATTTGTTATGAATGTCCCCTAGTTACTCAACTGTATCACATTCTCAACTAGCTACTAGCTCTATTTAGAATTCGAAGGCTAGTGAAATAGTTATTTATTAAAGATACACACTTTTTTCACGTTTCACACGACCTACTTCATTTCTTTTAGCTAATCATCCTTATGAAAGGTTACTAATGGTGTTATTTATTTAATTGACATAAAATTATAAATGTACGTAATGATTTCCTAAGGTGAAGGAACTAACGTCATACCCTAATTAATGTGCATATTCAAGCAAAGATACTTAGAAAAAAATTTTCATAAGCTAATATATCTTTACAACTAAAAAGACTATGTTCAAAGCAAAACTAATTCCATCAAATTATGGCCATTGACACATTCATCCAATTCACACTTATGCTACACACCATGTTAACCTAAGCAAAAACTGACAACATGACATGCAAAATTCACACTCATGATAATACTAACAATACAAACCTCCTCACCTTTGGACAGCACATTGTCCTCGATGTAAGGAAAACAAACAACACATAAAGGAAAGGAAAAAATGACAAGGAAAATAAAAACAAAAGGGAAAAAGAAAGGTTAGAGCATAAACCAATTACAATGATTGATGTGGTGATGGTGTTGGAGACGGAGGCTAAAGTGAAGACCTTCCTCTAGCTATCCTTTTCATTATGTTTTGTTCCTTCAGTTGACTCCTAAGCTTGCCTCCCTAACTTATAATCACTTCAAACAACAAGAAAATTAGCAATCCAAACCATTCCAAGAACATGAAAAATTAAAACCTAATTACTAGAATTCAAAACAAACCTAACTACACAACAATTTCAATCTAACTTCCAAACATGCTAAGTTATAGTCATTAGCTTAACCTTGCATCCTTCCAAACTCAGTTAGGATCAATTATAAGGGCTTGCTACAACCCTTTTTGGTCACTTTCAGTTTAATAGCTTATACATAAGCTACATGTGGTGAGATGCTAAAAAGGGCATTATCAATCAAGTTAGGAAATCCAAGTAAATTTAGTAACGCCCTTCTTAATAATAAATTATCAACATAATTAGGAATGATAAAATCCCTTGAATCTTTACGGAAATCAAATAGTTAGCCTTGTAGGAAGGTGGATTGCTCGTCTTCTTTTGCAATCACCATCATCCACTCTCCCTCTGTAGCTTCTTGAATAAGGACTTCTAAATATTCCTCAAACTCTATATCCTTTGTCACCTGTTCCTCATAGCTTACTTCTCCAAAGTAGTCCTTCCCTTGGACTTTGATAAATTCATCCATTATGTCTATTTTGATGCAAGGGTTGCTTTCCTTAAGATTTTTCAAGTCCTTGTTCATATTGAACTCCACTTGCTCATAATCGATTCGAAGTAGCAATTTTCCTTCATAAACATTTATAAATTATTTTACAGTGTTCATGAAGGGTTGTCCAAGAATTAGGGTACAGTTCTTATCCTCTTCAAAATCTAACACTATAGCAAAAAGAGATTTAAGCAATAATATGTTTGCAACAGTTTTAAAATATGTTGCCAAAATTTAATATAATGTAACAGTTTTTAAAGCATTGATTTTAATAATATTAAAAGGCAACAATAATAATAATTTGTTGCTAAATATAAGAAACGACAACAAAATTAAAAAATATCTGCGAGAAAATTTTATGTATGTAACATTCTAAAATTGTTGCTACAGCCCACTCATCTATTTACGTATTAAAACTTTATGGCATGGGTTCAAAGATAGAATTAATTGATAAAGCTTTGTTATATTGAAATCACGTAGTTGTCACACCCCTACCTCATTTCATAGTTCACTGTCATCTAATTCTTAATCAATTATTTAGGTAGCATTGACTCTAACCATCTAGTTTTGATTATTTACATTCAATCTATTTTTACAATAAACAGAGCAAGAGAAATAAGCAGACGATGCTGAGGGTTGTGACAAGGAAACTTTCTTCAATCCCACAATCATGGAGGCCCTCGCAAATCGCCACCTCCACGATTCTGATTCATTTGACTTCAAATCGAGGCTTCTTAACAATTCCCATATTTTCTAGCCCCACTTCCATCTTCCTCACAAAGGTTAAGGTTTTGTTTTCTTTTTCTGAGTTTTGTTAGATGTATTAATGACTTTGACTATAAGAGGCTCTTAGTTGTGTGTAGGAATTTGAAGTTGGAAATTTGGTATTTAGAGGTTTGGATTCGAGTTTTGATGGTGATGTAGCACTGATTAGATTTTGCCATTATAGAAGAGGGAAATAAAATGGAGAACTTGCAAGCATAATGGTGTTAAACTCGACTTGAGCATTAAAATCGATAGATGCAGAGAATTGATCAGAGTGGAGCCACACTCACCTGAAGCGAATTCTTGTGGACTACATGTTGCGTACGTCATACTATGAGACGGGAGTAGGGATGGCAGTGGGCTAGCCCTTGCCAATTTTTTTAAAATTAAAAATATAGAACAACTTATTTTTTTAACTAGATCCGGGTCTGGATAGCCTAAGCCCATACTCGCTGAGGCCTAACTCTTTTAAGTAAAATGATGTTATTTTGCTTAAAATAATTGAGTTTCAAGTCAGTCTGGGCCAGGGTCCGGTCTATAGGATGACCCATTGAAAATAACTAAATTTAGGCTCATGGGCTAAAAAATGCATCCCTAGATGGGGGTCAAGCTAGCACAAGACAATAGCATTCTGGTAACATCATTGTCCATTTCCTTTCCTTTATCTCCCAGTAATTGTTGCTTTCTTTAAGTGGATGAGTGTGAATTGGAAGTTGTGGACTTATGCTTCTATGTATGTACATATTACCTGATTTGGACTAGTCAATCATTGGGATGCAAGTCATGAGATAAGTTGGATATTTTTGGATCTTGTTGATATTGATGTATTGCAAGAAGCAAAAAGGGTGATTAATGCCCTTCATAATAAGGATGATGGTGGTGCTCTGGCCTAGTGTGTTGGACCCCGAGCTTTAAGTGAATTTTAGAAATATAAAAAGTATGAAATAAGCAAGTTTGTATATGAAGTTTGTAATAGATGTGATTATGTTTTAAGAAAAATTGATGAGAAAAAGAATTGATGGAGTTTGATGATTTTGAAATTTGAATAGATTTGTATGGATTATATAAGTTTAAGTGGATGAGAAATTGAAAATTAAGTTGAAAATCAAGAAATAAAGAGAAAAAGTGTGAAAATATGAAAAATGAAAAGTTTGACTTTTTGGCCTTTGAGAGTTGCCTTTTGATTTAGGCAAAATTTGAGAAAATGATCTACATGAAACTTGTAGATTATGTATAAAGCTTTCTTTCGCCATTAAGTTTGCAATTTTTCGATACCAGGAGTAAAAGTTATGATCAGTCGAAGTTTAGGTGTGTTATGGGTTGACTTATGTTATGGCTGAAGCTTTGACTGTAGAATTTACCTAGTTAGAGGTTAATTTAGCCTTAAAGTTCTTCATGAAAGTTGAAGGATTTGATTTGATATTTATTTTGATATAAAGTATGGAATTTTTCGATCAAGGAATAATAAGTTATGATTTTTACAAGTTTCTGCTATGGTTTTAGCATGATAATTAGAGGACAGAACTTTTGATAGGAAAATTGACTACCTTAGAGGTCAAATTGACTTTTATGTCCTTCATGAAAGTTGTAGGTGACTTTCTAATCTTCGCAGTGATATAAAATATGAGGTGTTCGGAATTTGGAGTTGAAAGATATAAATTTTCAAAGTTAAATATTGCTGAGGGTTACATTAAATTGGGGGCAGTACATTTGATTAGATTTTTGACCTCTTTAGAGACAAAATTGATTTTTGAGTTCTACATGAAAGTTGAAGAGCTTTCTTCAAGCTTTCCATAGAGACCTGTCAAATTTGGAATTCGGAATCAAGACCTACGATTTTTGATAAATTCGGATATATATATATATATATATATATTGGGAAAAAAATGAATCTGAAGCCCTCTCGCGAGGGCAACATATCACCCTCATGAGAAGGGTCCTTTTTTTAAAAAAAAATTTATTATTGTATGTTTAATTAATTAATTATTATTTCCATCTTATAGGAAATATGACCTTTTTCTATTCTTTTGTTCATATCTTTTCCGTCCGACATCCGATTGACTTGATTTTTGAAGCGTTGGATTCCTAAGACAATGAATTTCATTTTAGGAGAAATTTGTAAATTTTTGAGATTAAATTAAGGGTGATTAATTTAATCAAAGTGAGTTGGACTATTTTCTGAACATGGTTCGGTATTTTGAGAAATCCTCGATCTGTGATGATCCGATTGAAGTGATTCTTAAGACAAAATAAAATTAAGACATGGGGATACAAATCATATGAAGAAATGAAATTTCAATTTAGCCCCTAAGACTTTCAATTT
>JANZLD010000003.1:23062575-23077264 GCA_026413575.1 Erythroxylum carthagenense | reverse complement strand
TCATTGAGCATGACTTGTACATTGTCCATTGATACATTTGTGCATAAATAAAGGTTTATATGTGTGTAATTATTAATAAGTGTGTAATGCGTGTCTTGCATAAATGGATTATGCAGGTTAAGTGTCCGTATTCAGGCGCTCTCCGATTTTGGAAGCAAATGCTAAAACGGAGCATACTGTGAGTAGAACTAGATGGTCTCCCCTTATTGTTTGTTATTTGAAATTCTGTATTACATGCCTTCTAGATGATTTTATGAATGTGTTATGTTTATGTGGGACCCAGACAGGAGGTCCGATGACTGTGATATTTGTTGGAACCCTACCTCGATGGATCACATGTCCGACATCTTACGTGACAATTGGATGCGCATCCCACGAGGGAGGAATTCCCCACCACGACAAACCTTAAACACGAACCCATTTCACTTACTTCCGAATAGATCTTGAAAAATTCACCCTAATTTCCCTCCTAAAATTTAAATTCCTAGGGCCCAAATTGAAATCTGATTCCTAAGCTAAAATGAAAATTTCATGCCTCTCGATTATTTAAAACCAAAAATCACCCCAACGGATCTCTCTAAATTGAAAAATCACCAAAGTACGGAAGCATGTTCAATATCTCCTTCCAATTGTCCCAAATTGATTTAATCCATAAATTTCAACTTAAACTCGAAAGCTCTAGTTTTCACATGGAAGGGTAGAAATTTTCTTAGAAAACCAATGCTTCGAAAATCAAGTCAATCGGATATCGGACGGAAAAGTTATAGCCAAAAGAGTGAAGTGTATTAAGGAAATAATCTTCCTTAAACAAAATGGGAAGTCGCGATCGTGCATACAATCTGGCGGACCGATCGCTCCTTTTTCTTCACCAACTTCTCAACTTCCAAACTCCATATCTTTTGACTCAAGAGTCCAAAATTTACAAACTTGGTATCAAAAGAAAGATGAAATGAAGCTCTACAACTTCCATGAAGAACTCAAAAACTAATTTGGCCTCTAAGGGAGACAGAACCTCTTCAAAGTAACTGCTTAAATTGAAAAATATCTTACATAATAACAGAACTTCCAAAAGTCATATCTACCAACACAATGGTCCAAAAATATCACATTTTACCTCAATGGAAAGAATAAAAGACAATCTACCACTTTCATGAAGAATGGAAGAATCAATTTAGTCTCTAAGGGAGGTAAAAACTCTTGAAAGCTACTGCCTATAAAAGGACATTTCAAACAGTAATAACATTCTTTCAAACCTTATAACTTCTTAATCCTAAGTCTAAAAGTGACATATTATACACCAATGGATAGCTCTAAACATGAACTACAATATTCAAAAAGATCTTCCAACTCAATTCAAACTCTAAGAGGGTCAAAAACTTAGTCAAAGTTTCTGCCCATGATGAAAATTTTGATAGCATCTCCCTTAAATTTTCACTAGCCAAAATCTTCAACCTTCAACCCAATTTTTCCAGCACCTGCATCACCACTTCAATATCTACTTTCTCCAACTCCCTCAATCAAACCTAGCAAGCAATACATCGCACACATTCTTTATATTCATCAAGAAGGCTAAAAGAGCCATAACAAACCCCATCAACCCAATATTGTCTCCAAAATTTCAGCAACCACAAACCTACTCATCTAGCCATTTTCAAATCTTACAACAACACATTTTGAGCAACATACACAAAATACATTAAAACCCAAATCTTTTTCATTTACATGAAAACATAAGTTATTACAAAGCTTTAGAGGGCATTTTAGCCCTAATTACATCCAAAAGTTTTAAAAGTCAAAGATACAATGAAATAGTTACATACACAGTAACTTTTCTCCAAAATGCAATCTAAAGCCTTGTTTCCTAAAAGATGACTTCAAAAGTAAAATACATAGGAGTAATGCCTCAATCCCGATGTGGTTACTCGTTTTCTCGCTCGTCGCCTGTGGAGGGGAAAGGGGGGAGGGGGTGAGTTCAACGGCTCAGTAGGTAACAGTTTAATAACTAAGAACAAGTAAGCAAAACTCTTTAGCAATTTTTTTTCAAAGCAAACTTTACAATAATCATTTTTGCCATAAAGAAACTCCCATTATTTTCAAATGATCAAAAGATTCACAAAATCAACAAAGACAAAGCAATATCACATAAGCACATAGAGGATGGTTTGGGTGGATCTAAACGGAACGTACTACACATTCCTGCGAAGCGGTCATATGTAGCCGTGAACTTATGGGAGTCCGTGAGGAGCTCCAATGCCACTAGCGGGCAGGCGGGAGAAGTCTATGAACAGACAAGTGCACTTGACTCTTAAGGGACCACCACAAATCCAAAGAATCATGCATATCATATAATTCACATATATTTGCCACAATGGCACTTTTTCGAAAGCAACATACATTTTTCAAAATATTTTCACAATTTATTTTCATACAAAAGGGCACATAATACAATCTTAAACCATCCTAAAAAGTAATAAATGCAAAATCGGTAAGTTATTAGAAGGCATTTATTTGTATTTATGACAAGAAATTCAATTAACTTATTAACTCAATTATTAAAAAAGTCACCCACCTTAACCCCTTTTGCTTTAAGCTTGGTCAATTTGCCTTCCCTCTAACTCCTCTTGCCTCTCTTGTCCTTCATTAAAACACAAAAATCCCAACATTACATGAGATGACAAAATTGACAAATCTAAGGAAGTAAAAGCATGTAATTCTTCCTATAACTACTATACCCATGCCTTTCCTAAGCCATTTAAACCAAAACCCATCAAAAATTCCAAAAGATTTTCCATACACTTACCTTAAAACTCCACCCACAAAATTCACTTCTTGCCTCTAATGGATGATTAAACCTTCCCTTTCCTCTTTCCTTCTTAAAGAACTCTCAAAATCTCTTTTCTAGAGTAAGAAATGACAAAACCCTAACCTCTTCTCCTTCTTCTTCTTCTTTTTTTCCACCGAAGGTTCACTCTCCCCTTTTCCTTGAAATTTTCGTAACTTCTTTCACACAAACGACCACTAGCCTGTTGTTTCCTTTCTTCTTCCTTTAATGAATCTAAAAAGACTAAGAAACCCCTCCTTATAAGCCTTAAACCTTAACAACTTAAGTGAACTACCCAAATTGCCCCCACACCATCTTATTCCTTTAATTTCTAACAACATATAAAACTCTAATTTAAACTTAATCCCTCCATTTAAATTCCTTCAACCTAAGCACTAAAACCTCAAATTATTCTAACCGAATGCATTTAAGCAAACTAAACCTCAAAATAAATTTAAACATGCTAATTTAATAAGAAAGAGGAAATCGGGGCCCAACAATATTTGTATGAGATATTGGATTGTTATGTGCATCTGAATGAAATGAGCTATATGTGTTCCGAATGTGACATTGCATGCAAATAAGATGTGATTCTCAACTCAAGGTTGAATGCCGGGCCACGGTCCAATGATAAGTGTCTGTGATCAGATAAGAGCATGCAATATGTGTGATGCATTCCATGGCATGAATGTATGAAATATAAAGGTGTTGTGACTTGAGTCGCCTGTATGAAGCGCTTCCACGTAGAGCTATGCTCTGTGATTATGTGATGTGACTGAGCCTACGGGCCAGTATTCTATTATGACTGAGCCCTATGGGCCAGTATTCTGTTCTGACTGAGCCTACGGGCCAGTATTCTGTATATATGAGTGACAGGCACTTAGTCACAACAATAAGAACGAATGTGAGTCTCATGCATATAGCATTATAAGATCGACATCCATGGAATGTGAAACCTGAATTTATGTGAATGTGAAATAATGTGTTATATGACTGGGTGAGCCATCGATGATGGTCACTCATTGAGTTTGCAAAACTCACCCAAAATTTGCAACTATTTTTCAGGATTAGAAGAATACCACGTTAGGCCATCGGGAGTATAGCTATAGCATACAAGTGAAGGATAGAGGTCAGGATCAGTTCGCGTCTACATTAGTGTTTTCTTATTTCTGTATAAGATTGTGTATTATGAACTTTTGTACAAATGATTATGTCATTTGTAAAGTCAAACTGACTTAAGTGCTTTGTATTTGTGAAAAGGGCCCAGGTGGCCATTGAAATTATTATTGACTGTATGTAATGATTGTCTTCCGCATAGTGTGTGTTTGTGATTTAAAAAAAAAATTTATACTGACTTTTGAATGATTGAGTGCATTAGCACGCCACCCTCGCGAGGCACGGACTTAGATATCACCATCGATATCAGGTTCGGGTCATTGCGGGAGTGGGGAGCTACAAACTCTTCACCTTTACATAACAAATTGGAGGAATTAAACGAGGAAGAGAAAGGCGAAGAGAAATTTGAGATCTTTCTAGAGTACATAGACTCAGTCAAGATTGAAAGTTAGAGGATAGAAAAGATGTTGAATATGTTGAATCATCAACTGAGACCCTATCCTGAAGAACCTCACATGGAGGAGTCGCATGTGACACCTGAAGATCACAATTTTGTCACGTAAGGAGGAAACATGGAGTCGAACTAATGAACCTAAAGAAAGGCGCTTCTTGGGAGGCAACCTAAGGAAAGTAAGTTTCTTTTCTTTACATTTTCGCATTTCTTTTTATATACATATGTGTTCTTTGTTGGTTTGTTTCTTTGTCTTAAGTTTTCAAACAAAGTGAGAGAAAGAATAAAACAAACAAAATAAACAATTTCTCATTTTCTATTTCTCATAGGACTAATAGTCATAATTAGAGTGTGAATTGACTAGAGAATTTCATAGCAATTTTATCATATGTTTTTACTTTTGTGATTGGTCGATCGATGTGCATTATCTTTAGAAAGTAGTGACTTGTGGTAGACAAAGCCAATGAAATTTTGAGCCTTATTTGACTGATACACCCATATTATTCTGATTGCTTTTTGATAATGTGTGGCCTTCATGATATGTAAATTCTGATTTTACTTTGAGTTTCTATTTGAGACCACATTTTCATCACATGCATTAGCATAGAAATGATTAGGCATTCTTTGTTTCATAAGCTACATTATCTAGATAGCCTACCCCATTAACATGATTTTTTCCTTGTTAAGCCCCCTTGAGCCTTATTAGCCTTTCTTTTTGTATCAACCACATTACATGCTTTATACTTAACCAAATGTCTTACCCAAGTCATAAAACTAGTGGAACATTTATGATTGTAAGTTTACGGATGTACAAAATTCTTAAGTGTGAGGGTGTACAAATGTGTGGATTGGCTATAATGATTGGCATGTTATTTTATGTCTTATCATTGAAATTTCCATATTAATATAGTTTCTTTTAATGTTAAAACAAGAGGGGGAAAGAAAGAAAGAAAAGAGAAAAGCAAAAGAAAAACAAAAGAAAGAAAAAAAGAGAAAGAAAAAGAATTGAAAAAGAAAAAAGTTTGAATAAATTTATGAAGGAGGAAGTGCAAATGAGTTTGCAAAGTTATTCATAATTAATGCATCTTCCTAGAGTTATAATGAATGTGTTATTTGAGTATGTTGAATTTGAGGTAGATGTTGGCTTGGACGGTTCACTCTTGTGGTTTCGATGTATTGTTGGCATAAATTGTATGAGTGATGCCTTTGGATTGGTATATTCTTTATATGGTTTATGTATGAGAGCTGAATTGGGTTGTGAAATATAAATGTTACATATATCATAGCTAACGGTACTCAGTTTTGGATAAGTATTAACTTATATACTTGATGTCACATGAAGTGTTGCTTTGTTTTAGTAGCTTTAATAACTTTCATGCTACTGGACTCAAACACATCTCACCTCACCTTTACGCACATTATACCCTAAAATATCCTTTGATTCATGATTTTGCATGTGAAAATTAGTGGCAGAGAAATGAAATGATATGCAAAGTTGTGGAGTGACATGATCATGAATGGTGTTTAGTGTACCTATGGATATCTTTTATTTAAACATGTTTTTTGAGTCTATCGTTAGATTGATCAGTTTTTAAAGATGATGAATGTTGGTTGATCATGAGTAAAAGCTTGGAATGTTGACATCTTGCTATGATTTTTGAAAGTTACTCATCTTTGCTTGTGATTATATATTCTTGAAACATATGGGAAATGAGTCAATGTTTTTGGGTCTTTGAGCTTAATTTTAATGTTTTTCCCTAGGACGACCAAAAGCTATGATATGAATGGATTTTTCTATATTTTTGTTGGACCTCGAAAAATTTTTCTTTAAAGTAAGCATGATTTAAAATAATTTTGGAGTTTTGATAGATTTAATTTTCGAACTATACTTATGTCAAGGTTAGTAGGACTTGTTGAATTGGTAAGTGGAAATTAAAGTATTAATATAATACGGATATTCAAGGACATTTTTGGGAGATCACTGTAGCATAGAAGAGCATAAGCTTATAAGAAGGGGGTAGGATGGGCTTTTTAGTCTCATTAAAGGTAGAAATGGGATAAGGATGTGTTGTTGCTGATGAAGAGGGAAAAATCATGAATTGAAGAGGGAGAAGAGAGAGAAAGCGAAATTAAAAGAGAGAGGAGAGAGGTTTCAGAGAAAAGAAGGAAAGGAGAGAAATCAAACTTGTTGAGGAAATCAAGGAAACCCTAACAAAGAGCAAGGGGAATGGCAAGCATGACTTGGTTTTTGCGAGCTATTTAGGTGGGTAATGTATTTACAGTTATTGTGTGATTGAGCAAATTTTTGCCTATGTGTGTACATGTGATATAAATAAATTGTGTTTTGAATGATGATATTTGTCATGGCATTTTATATAAATGAAAAGTATGAAAGCATTTGATAAAATGATTTGAGCAAGGTTATGTGCTTCTGTTGGGCGAGAGTGGAACCATTCTGTTAGTCATGTGCATGTTGACAAAAGCCTTCTCCCGGCTGCCCGTTTGTGGCATATGAGCTCTGAAAAATGGACTCATTCTGTTCATGGGGTAAACTTCAGTTTCCTCATTCTGTTTCATAGAACCTTTAAGCCGTTTGTTGTGCATTGCATTTCAAATTGTCAAGCATGAAGCATATTGAGTGTTAGGTGTTAGGAGCCAAATTTGATAAATGTTTATATTGCTTGAATCAAGTATAAATGCTAGACATATATATATACATATGCTTGACTTTGGTCGATTGCCAATGGCTATGAATATATTAGCCACTGAGCTGTGCAACTCACCCTACTACTCCCTCCTCAGGTGCAGAACAAGAAGATTAGCAATCCTTGTAAGGCATCAGAAGCTCCAAGTTATTAGTAGCTTTGCAACTAAGTTAGTTCAATCACTTTTGGACAGCTCCATAAGTATGTTAAACGTTAAGCATCTTACATACGTTGTAATCGTGTTAAGCTTTTGTTTTAATGTCAATATGTAATTGAATTTATGTATGACCTTTTGAGTTGTTTTGGTAAAAGAGTTAGAGCTGAACAGTTCCTTAAGTGTATGTGCATGCTTCTTTGTAGTTATTCATTTCAAAATTCGAGACTTTTCTAGGTGTAGAAATTGTGTGCCAACTTAGGAGGCAAATTTACGCTTGATTGAGGCAAAATTAGTTAAAATTTTCTTTAAGAAAGTGTAGCTTTTCCTTCTAACTTTCCAACGATATACAGTATAGCAATTTTGGACTTTTAAGCTAAAAGTTATGGTCCTTGTAAAGGAAGAAGTATCTTCTGTCTTTTGCTCCTTAGTTTTGCTTCTTCTGTGATGACGCCATCTTCTTCTTTGTTTTGCTTCTTCTTTGTTTTGCTTCTTCTGTAATGATGTCATCTTCTTCTGAGTTTTGCTTTGTTTGTGTTTTGCTTCTTCTGTGATGACGTCATCTTCTTCTGTATGACGTCATCTTCTTCTATGTTTTGCTTCGTCTATGTTTTGCTTCTTTTTAGTTTTGCTTCTTTTGTGATGACGTCATCTTTTTCTGTATGACGTCATGTTCTTCTGTGTTTTGCTTCTTCTTAGTTTTGTTTCTTCTGTGATGATGTCATCTTCTTTTATATGACGTCATCTTCTGTGTTTTGCTTCGTTTGTGTTTTGCTTCTTCATAGTTTTGATTCTTCTATGATGACGTCATCTTTTTCTGTATGATGTCATCTTCTTTTGTGTTTTGTTTCGTTTGTATTTTGTTTCTTCTTAGTTTTGCTTCATCTGTGATGACATCATCTTCTTCTGTATGACGTCATCTTCTTCTGTGTTTTGATTCATCGGTGTTTTGCTTCTTCTTAGTTTTGCTTCTTCTGTGATGATGTCATCTTCTTCTGTATGACGTCATCTTCATCTGTGTTTTGTTTCTTCTATGATGACGTTTCTTCTGTATGACGTCATCTTCTTCTGTGTTTTGCTTCTTCTTAGTTTTGCTTCTTCTATGATGACGTCATCTTCTTCTGTATGACGTCATCTTCTTTTGTGTTTTGCTTCGTCTGTGCTTTGCTTCTTCTTAGTTCTGCTACTTTTGTAATGACATCATCTTCTTCTGTATGACGTCATCTTCTTCTGTGCTTTACTTCTTCTTAGTTTTGCTTCTTTTGTGATGACGTCATCTTCTTCTGTGTTTTGCTTCTTCTGTGATGACATCATCTTCTTCTGTATGACATCATCTTCTTCTGTGTTTTGTGTCGTCTGTGTTTTGCTTCTTCTGTGATGACGTCATCTTCTTTTGTATGACGTCATCTTCTTCTGTGTTTTGCTTCGTCTATGTTTTGCTTCTTCTTAGTTTTGCTTCTTTTGTGATGACGTCATCTTCTTCTGTATGACGTCATTTTCTTCTATGTTCTGCTTCGTTTATGTTTTGCTTCTTCTTAGTTTTGTTTCTTCTGTGATGACGTCATCTTTTTTCTGTATGATGTCATCCTCTTCTGTGTTTTGCTCCGTTTGTGTTTTGCTTCTTCTGTGATGACGTCATCTTCTTCTGTATGATGTCATCTTCTTTTGTGTTTTGCTTTGTCTGTGTTTTGCTTCTTCTTCTTAGTTTTGCTTCTTCTGTGATGACGTCATCTTCTTTTGTGTTTTGTTTCGTCTGTGATTTGCTTCCTCTGTGATGATGTCATCTTCTTCTGTATGACGTCATCTTCTTATGTGTTTTGCTTCGTTTGTGTTTTGCTTCTTTTGTGATGACGTCATCTTCTTCTGTGTTTCACTCCTTCTGTCTTTTTCTTCTTCTGTGTTTCTGTTCATGAACTTCTTCTATGTTTTGTTTGTATCTTCTGTGTTTTGTATCGTCTGCCTTTTGTATCGTCTGCCTTTTGTATCTTCTGCCTTTTGTATTGTCTGTCTTTTGTATCTTCTGTGTTTTGTATCGTCTACCTTTTGTATCTTCTACCTTTTGTGTCGTCTGCCTTTTGTATTTTCTGTATTTTATATCGTCTACCTTTTTATCCTCTGTGTTTTGTTCCTTCTGAGCTCCACTTCTTTTGTGTTTTGCTGACGCATCTTCTTCTGTGTTTTGTTGACATGTCTTCTTTTATGTTTTGCTCCTTCTGGGTTTTGATTCTTCTGTGTTTTGCTGACGCGTCTTCTTCTATTTTTGCTGGCGTGTCTTCTTTTGTGTTTTGCTCCTTCTGTTTTTCATTCTTCTGTGTTTCGCTTCTTTTGTTTTTGCTTCTTCTTAGTTTTGCTTCGTCTTCCTTTTGCTTCTTCTGTGTTTCACTCCTTCGGCCTTTCGCTTTGTTTGTCTTTCGTTCCTTCTGTGTTTTTGCTATCTTCTGTCTTTTTGCTCATTTTGTCTTTTCACTCCTTCTATACCTATCTTCTGTTCTACTTTTGGCCCTTCGAAAGGTAAAATCTGTCTTTGAGGTCTCCATGAAAGTTGTAGACCTTAAAGTCCTCTTTTAAACCGTCTAAAGAAGACTTTAACTCGAGTTCTCTAAGGGAAGTCTTGCTAAATGTCTCGAAATGGGTATAATATAGTTAAGGGCAAGTACTGCTTCTGAGTTTGATTCCGAATGCTGGACTTCGGAAGCGGGGTCCAGCAATTTTTATATGTTATTTCAGTTGAATTCATTCTTATTTTTGTGTTTAATTGCTCATTTTGTGTTCCTTTTAATTTTATATGTAGATTTAATGATGGAATAGAAATACAAGATTAAAGCATAAAGTTTGAAGCCATTAGGAGTTAGGAAGGCTGTCCATAATGCAGCCAACAAAGTGAAAAAAAAACTTTGGAGAAGCATCAAAGAAGCTGTCCAAAATGATAGTCAGATGTGTTTAATGGAGAGTCAAAAACTTGTCCAAAACGGCAGCTCTTAGAGCTTTCCTTGCACACCAAGTGACAACATCTTTGGAGGTCCTCCTTGCTTCAAAATGTAGCTCAATTGGCCTTTAAAATTCCAGCAATATGGCATCACCATTAGCATTTGATGAGAGGAGTTTCACACATGAAATACAAGAGCTAGAGGACGTTTGGAAAAGAAGTAACATCATCGTTTGGCCAGCGAAATGCAGATGTAGTGAGAAGCAACAACAAGAGTGTGTAATGCGTGAGGTTTTAAGGGGCATAAATAGTACCAATGGACTAGAAAATGAATCACAAAATCATAAGAACACTAGTGTAGAAGAGGGGAGGCAAGGAGTAGTGAGATGAAAAAAAGAGCATGGCAGAAGCATGGACCAATATGCAGTACAGGAAAAAAAAGAAGGTGAAATGTAGCGCAAAAGTCCACGCCAAGTAGCAGTCCACATATGGGAGCAACGCAGTAGCTAGAAAGGATGCTTTAAAATGAAGCATTTGATGGAGCCTTCGTCCATGTCAAAATGACGCAGCGCAGGAGGACATCACCAAAGAACAAAATGACAGTAGGAGAAGTGGAAAACGTCAGTTACTAAGATGGATGAAACCGAGACATTTGTCCAATACATTTGCAAAGGTTTTTGTGTTAACAGTCAGGTGGCCACCAACATTAATTTTCACATCAAGTGAATATTGAGAGGGAGTAAAGTGGGAAATAAATAGAGAATAGAGCTTGCGATAGAAAAAGAGAGTGGAGAGGTGACGACTTCAACTTAGAGACGGTTGGCTTAGAGCTTGGAGCATTTCTTGCTTTCTAGGAGATGCAGCACGTCCATAATGACCTTTTTAGATTTAATTTGAATTATTACACTGTTCATTCACAACCTTTTGCTTGGTGTTTGCTATGGTTTTAGTTTTCTGACCAAATGTTTGTTTTTCCTTTATCATATCCGAATGCTTTATGTTTATTTGTCTTGACTGAATGCTTTAATTTCTAACTCATTATTTTAATGCTTAGTTTAATGCTTTCTTTAGTTTAATGTCTTTTTGTTTTTAATTTTTGAACTTAGGATTTTGATTAATGAATGGCTTTGGTTTAATTTTCTAGCATTGATTTTATTTAATTAAGTATAGTTTATGTTTGTTTAGTTTTTGTTTTGATTAATTTAATTATGTGTGGGTACTTACTTAAGAGCTTGAAGGTATAGTAAGGATTAAGGATGAAAATTGTGAGAATTTTAATTTGATTTTGCTTAGTTTGGTGTTTCTAGACTTAGGTTGATTTGAGAATTTATGTAAAATGCAATGGGTTAGGTGTTATCCTTAGGGTTGATCACCCTTTAAGTAATTCCCTAATCCTAAAACTAGGAATGAGCATGTGATAGGTAATAGTCCATAGCGATTCCTAAAAATAGCAATAAGTTAGTTGGATTTGTTAGGATGCTTAATCAACTAATCTAGATCTCATACCTTTAGGTTACACTTTCCTAGCTTATATGTTGGTGGCCTATTTTTAGAGCTTGCTAGATTTACCTAAGTGAAAGGAACTGAGGGTTTGAGAACTTGTTCAAACCTATAGGCTAAGACCATAGCTATAATACCTTTTATCTGGATTTGAGGATCAATAGTCATTCCTAAATCCTGAAGATATCTGCGGTCCATTTCTTTTTTATTGTTAATAGTATTTTCATGTTTTGTTTTGTGTTTGTTAAATCCTAGTTTTGTTCGCTTTCATCATTCCATTTTTTTTAATGTTTTCCTTTTCTTTGCAACATTAAAGATAGTAGTTCACCCTAGCTCCTTAAGGATTCGACCTTAACTCACCCTAACTATATAGTTAAGTTAGTTAGGTATTTTATTATTTGGTAGCTTATGATGAGCTTCATCAAAATTTTAACACCATTATCAGGGAGTTGGCATATGTTAATTGTTGTTTATTGTATTGTTTTTATTTTTGTTTTTGTTAATCTTTTTCATTCTTTCATTGGTTTACATATCCTACAATTCCTCAAAACACATTTGTTTGTGTAAATTTGCTGAGGAAAACAGAGGTTCATTTCTTACTCCATTTAATCCTTTCTCTTTTTTTCATATTGCAGGTCGTACCAGATTTTGTTAGAGAGAGCGAGGAATCCATACACATCTTCCTGAGAGCGGTCGTTCCTTATCCTTTGAAGAAGAAGTCGACGGGAGTTCAGAAGAAACAGAAGAGAATACAGAAGAAGTCGACGGGAGTTCAGGTTTTTATAACACCAGCTCATCGGGATCAGGCTATATCACAGATCCTAACAAGTTCCTATAACACACCACTACCATAGAGTATATTCCTGAACATCTAGATGACATTCAAGAACATACCCTACAAGAATGGCATGTTAGAGCGATCACATCAACTTATCATGATATCATAAAGAACAAAAGTATTTTAAGTTTCAACTCATCCCATTTCACTAAAAAAACATAATTTACAGTCATTTCATTACACACCAACCATATTCATAGGCATTTCATTACACACCAACCATATTTATTTTACATTATAAACGTTGGACCTCGTTTTCGGAGCCCAACAATCCAGAGTCATACAAAGCCCGTTGTCCTATAATGGTGACTTGCCCACAATAGTTGAGCATCAAACAATTAAAAATTTAGAGAATCACAAGCCAAAATCCAATCACATTTCATAAATGAATTCAAAAAGAAGTTTATACAAGCTCATTTCAAAATACAAAATACAAAAAATACGAAATACACAGGATACAACTTGAATGCTTATGCTTAAAAAGATTTTAAATTACAAAATTTCCTGAACTATCTTAGAGTTCCAATGCCTTGTAAGGATTGCTAATCTTCTCCTTTCGCACCTAAGGAGGGAAGCGTGGGGTGAGCTACACAGCTCAGTGGCTAATATATTTACAGCCATTGGCAATTGATCAAAGTCAAGCATATATATATATATATATGTCTAGTAATTCTAGCATTTATACTTCATTCAAGCAATATAAACATTCATCAAATTTAGCTCAAATCACATAACCGCTCATCACACATAACACTTAATATGCTTCATACTTGACAATTTAAAGATGCAAATGCACAATAAACGACTCGAGGGTTCCATGAAACAGAATGAGGAAATCGAAGTTTACCCCATAAACAGAATGAGTCCATTTTTCGGAGTTCATGTACCACAAACGGGCAGCCAGGAGAAGGCTTTTGTTAACGTGCACATGACGAACAGAATGGTTCCACTCTCGCCCAAACAGAAGCACATAATCATGCTTAGAATCATTTTACGAAAATGCTTTTATACTTTCAAACCTTTTCTTTCATCTTTCATGTTCTTTCCTTTCTATATATACAAAATGCCATGACATATTTCAAGCCATAACATTGATCAAAATCACAATTTAATTATATCAAGATATCATGCTTCTTTGATGGTATAACATAATCAAAATCATCATGTATTTTCAACAAGTCAATTTCAAACAATTTAACACATATTCACACATAGGCAAGCATTTGCCCAATCACACAATAATTGTAAATACATTACCCACCTAATTTGCTTGCAAAATACAAGTCAAGGTTGTCTTTCCCCTTGCTCTTGGGTAGGATTCTCTTGGTTTCCTAAAGCAAACCAAGTCTCATTCAATAGGAATCTAATTGAAAATCCCACAATGCAAAATTCACTAAAATTGATTCTAGAATGCTTAAACCCAAGCATTTCCTAGACTCCATGAACTAAATCCTTCCAAAAATCCAAAAGATTTAAAATGATCTTACCTTCATTTTTCACCAAATGAAGGGATCTTTAGCTCAAAGGGAAGCTCTTCTCTTTCTCTTCCTTTTTCCTTTCTTGAACAACTCCAAAATCTCCTTTGAAGACTAAGAAATGTTAAACCCTAGCTTGTTTTCTCTTCTTTCTCTTCTTCTTTTCTTCTCTTCATATTTCTCTCTCTTCTTCATGAAACTCTCTCTTTTTCTCTTCAGTTTTCGTTCTTCTCTCTTATTAAATGCAAAACAACACTTTTTCTTCCAATTATGCCCTTAATGATTGAGAAATGTCCCCTTTGCCCTTCCATTTATGCCTTATGTCTTTTATGCTTAAGTGTCTTGCCAAAAGTACCCTTCAATATTCTGACATAACACTTTCTTTTAGAAAAATGTTCCCCATTGTCTTAAGTTTCTAATGCCACCAAAATCAATCTATGTTGGAACCCGTGTCCGAAGAGACCGGATCCCAACCAAAAAACGGAAACCGAAAACGAACAGAATCGAAAGCAACGGATTTCTTTTCAAATTCATAGCGGAACGAAATGAAAGCAAAGCGGAAAATCGCGAATAGAAATGCAAATAACAAAGCGGAGATAAGTGCTCACACAAATCGCAGCGAATCAGAAAACGAATGTCCGACATCCGGGAGAAACAACGAACAGAGAAAAGCGTCGCGTTGGAAACCTAGACTATCCAAACC
>JANZLD010000003.1:23049751-23062475 GCA_026413575.1 Erythroxylum carthagenense | reverse complement strand
ACTTTCTCTCTTTATTTCTTGATTTTCAACTTAATTTCAATCAACTCATCCACTTTTAAATATTTCTTATTTTCACTCAAAAATCGGGGTCCAACAGATGTAGGAAGGAATAAGGACGAAAATTGTGAGAAATTGAATTTGGTTTTGTTTAGTTTGGTGTTTCTAGACTTAAGTTGGTTTGGTACTTTATGTAAAATGCCATGGTTAGGTGTTAACCTTAGGATTGATCAGCCTTTAGGTGATTCCCTAATCTTAAAACTAGGAATGAGCACGTAATAGTCCATAGCAATTTCCAAAAGTAGCAATAGGTTAGTTGGATTTGTTAGGATACTAAATCAACTAATTTAGGGTTCCATACCTTTAGGTTACAATTTCCAAGCTTGCATGTTATTGGTTTAAGTTATTCGTTCCTTAGTACTTAAAGCTTCTCCACTATTAAATCTAGAGAGCTTGTTCTAAGTTATAGATGGAAATAAGAGTGTTTTTTGAGTGTGTTAGATTTATTTAAGTTCAAAGAACTAAAGGTTCGAGAACTTGTTCGAACCTATAGGCTAACATCATAGCTAGAACACCGTTTATCTAGATTCAAGGATCAATAATCATTCCTAAATCCTAATGATATCTTTGGCCCATTTCTTTATTATTATTAATAGTCTTTTCATGTTTTGTTTTATGTTTGTTAAATCTTAGTTTCTTCAGCTTTCATCATTATGGGATTTTTTGTTTTCCTTTGCTTTGCAACATTAGAGATAGTAGTTCACCCTAGCTCCTTGAGGATTTGACCCTGACTTACCCTAGCTACATAGTTAGGTTAGTTAGATATTTTATTATTTGGTAGCTTACAAGGAGCCTCATCAAATTTTTAGCATCATTATCGAAGAGTTAGCGTGTGTTAATTGTTGTTTCTTGTGTTGTTTTTATTTTTTGTTTTTGTTGATCTTTTTCATTCTTTCATCGATTACATGTTCCACAGTTACTCAAAACACATTTGTTTACATAAATTTGCTAAGGAAAACAGAGAATTGTTACTTTCTCCACTTAACATTTTCTCTTTTTCTCTTATTACAGGTCGCACCAAATTTTGTCAAAAAAGAGAGAGGAATCCCTGTGCATCTTCCCGAGAGTGGTCATTCCTTATCCTTTGAAGAAGAAGTCGACAGGAGTTCAGACGAAATAGAGGAGATTATGGAACGTCATCAGCACTCCTTAAAAGAGCTTGCAAGTCCTCCTTTCAACCCTAATATGCTTTGTATCAATTATCTAGATAATGAGCCGTGAAATTTAACTTGGACTGATACGTGCATTGCCTACTTTTATAGGTTTTCGTGACACCAACTCACTAGGATCAAGCTACATCATCGATCCTAATAAGCTCTGGAAGGAGTTCCTCATCGCATGCTCAGGAATAAAGCTAGCAGGAGTCTCAATGGAGTAACTCAAGCTAAAGGCATTTCCTTTTGCCTTAGCAGATGCAGCCAAGGAGTGGTTGTATGACTTGCCCACCGACTCGGTCAACATATGGGAACAAATGTAACAGGCATTTCTAGAGCAGTAATTTCCTGCCTCAAAAGCTGCTAACATCATGAAGGAGATCTGTGACATTCGACAAGATACATGGGAGTCTTTGTATGAGTATTAGGAGTGTTTCAAGAAGCTCTGTAATAGCTGTCTAAACCATCAGATAAATGACCAGTTATTAATTCAATATTTATATAAAGGGTTGCTTCTTTTAGATAGGAATATGATAGAAGCTGCAAGTGGTGGGGTGTTAGTGAATAGGACACTAGATGATGGTAGGAACTTGATAGCAACAATGGTAGTAACTCCTAGTATTAGGGTAATCGCAATAATGCTTCCTCCTTGACAAAGCAAGTGAAGGAGGTCTCCATCTCTAAGTTGGAGCAGTAAGTTGCAAATTTGACTTCCTTAGTGCAGCAAGTAATGATAGGAAAGGGGCTTACCAAGGTATGTGGTATTTGTACATTAGCTGACCATCCTACAGATGCATGCCCTTCCTTGTAGGATGAACGACATGTTAATGCAATTAAGGGGTTTCAAGGACAATAGAGGAGATATGATCCTTTTTCTCCACTTACAATTTGGGTAGAAAGATCATCCCAACTTCAGGTATGGGAACCCATAACAAGGAAGCAGTTCTAATGCACACCAACCTAATTATTAGCAGCAACAACAACAAGGATTCCATGCACCACCAGGTTTCCATCTTAGTCAACCACAGTTTCAGCCAAAGTCACAACCTCCATAATCACCACAACAACAATAAGCTAGGTGTTTGTCCTTAGACGAAATTGTTAAGAGCTTAGCATCTAACTCTCTTCAATTTCAGCAGGAAGCGAGGAGTGGTTTGAAGAATTTGTAAAATCAAGTCAATCAGTCAGTTAGCTGATGCTATGGGGAAGTTGTAGGCCTAAGTTCCACAAGGTTACCCAGTCAACCTAAAAGGAACCTAAGAGAAGATGCTTGTGCCATTACCTTGAGAAGTGGCAAGGAGGTACAAGGACAAAGGAAGGGGACAGAAAAAGAAGAAGAGGAAAAAACTGAGCTAACAAAGAAGAAGGAAGATCACCATCCTCAGGTAACTACTTCACACCCTATTGTTAACGATTCACCTCTTATTCCATTTCCAAGCAGGTTAGTAAAGAATAAGCAACAGGAGAAGAAAAAGGAAATATTGGAGGTCTTTCACAAGGTGGAAGTTAATATCCCTCTTTTGTAATTAAGCAAGTTTCACGATATGCTAAATTTTTTAAGGAGCTGTGCACCAACAAACAGAAGCTGAAGGTAGATAAGAAGATCAATGTGGGGGCAATATGTCAGCATTCTTATAGAGGAAGCTATGCCCCAAGTGCAAGGATCTAGGTATTTTTACCATTCCTTGTAAGATCGGTAACACGAGGTATAAGAGATGTATGTTAGATTTGGGAGCTTTGATCAATGTTATGCCTTTATTCATTAAAGGATACCTGTGTATCATTCAGCTGACTGATAGATCTAACACATATCCTGATGGGGTTATTGAGGATGTTTTGGTGCAGGTTAACGAGCTTGTTTTCCCTACAGATTTTTATGTGTTAGATATGCAGGATGAGGGCTCTTTGAGCCATTCGACAATTTTGTTAGGCAGGCCATTTTTTAATACATCTCAAACAAAAATTGATGTACATAGCAAAGTGTTGACTATGGAGTTCTATGGCGAGGTCATTTGTTTCAATATCTTTGATGCCATGCGTTATCCATCAGATTATGAGTCGGTCACCGACGTAGATATTCTTGACTCTTTGGTGGAGCATTAGTCTCTTCTCTCTATAAGTATCCCTTTGGAGGTTGCCTTGACTAACTCGCCGGATCAAAAGATATCTGGTTATTAGCAAAGCAAGTTCAAGTTTGGAGAGGATCTAAAGGAAGCAATTTGGGCCCTTGAGACGATTCCTTTTGGCAGGTATGTCCCTCATTTTTTAGAATTTCCCATTAGTACTAATTGGTTGTTACCTTATATTGTGCAGGCACCAGAAGCGGAGTTCAAGCCCTTACTGACTCATCTCAAGTATGCTTATCTTGGCATTAACAACACACTTCTAGTTATCAGAGCAAGGGATCTTATAAAGGAGCAAGAAGAAAAGTTCAATAGTGTGTTGCGAGAGTATAAGACGACATTGGGATGGACAGTTACAGATATTAAAGGTATTAGTCCTTCCTTATGCATGTACGGGATTCTTCTTGAGGAAGGAGCTACCTCAATCCGTCAAGTGCAAAGACATCTCAATCAATCGATGATAGAGGTGGTGAAGAAAGAAGTGATGAAGTTGCTAAATGTGGGTGTCATACCCCATCTCTGACAACAAGTGGGTAAGTTCTTTGCAGGTAGCTCCCAAAAAGTCAGGCATTACAGTAGTGGAGAATAAGAGAGGAGAGATGGTTCCAACTCAGGTGCAAAACGGATAGTGAGTTTGTGTAGATTATCGCAAGCTTAACTTGATGAGTAGAAAGGACCACTTTCCCCTACCTTTATTGATCAGATGTTAGAACGTCTTGCTGGCCGTGCTTAATATTGTTTTCTTGATGGTTATTCAGGATACATTCAGGTTGTTATTGCTCCGGAGGACCAAGAGAAGACGACTTTTATATGCTCGTATGACACCTTTGCCTAAAGAAGGATGCCTTTTGGATTGTGCAATGCCCCCGCTACCTTTCAAAGGTGCATGGTAAGCATCTTTTCTGAGCATCTTGAGAAAATCATTGAAGTTTTCATGGATGACTTTACTGTGTATGGGGATTCATTTGAACAATGTCTGGATCGCCTCATTTTGGGACTTAAATGATGTCTTGAAAGCAACCTTGTCCTTAATTATGAAAAGTGTCACTTTATGGTTCAATAAGGGATAATTTTAGGACATGTGGTTTCTGCTAAGGTTATTGAGGTTAATAGAGCCAAGATTGACCTTATTTCTTCTTTGCCCTACCCGCTTTTATGCGGGAAGTTCGATCTTTTCTTGGCCATGCAGGGTTTTATCGTAGGTTCATTCAATACTTTTCCAAGATTGTATAACCATTGTGTAGGTTGCTTCAAAAGGACAAAGAGTTTACTTTTGATAAGCAGTGCAAGAAGGCGTTTGATGCTCTAAAGGAGAAGTTGGTTACTACACCCATCTTATAACCTCCAGATTGGAGTCCGTCATTTGAGCTAATGTGTGACGCCTCCAATCATGCCATTGGACCAATTTTGGGTCAGAGAGTAGGGCAGATCCCTCATGATATTTATTATGCCTCGAGGACCTTGAATGATACCCAAGTAAATTACAGCACCATAGAAAAGGAACTTCTTGCAGTAGTTTTTGTTTTGGATAAGTTTAGGTATTATTTATTGGGTACTAAGATTACTGTTTATTTTGATCATACAACTTTGAAGTATCTACTGCGAAGAAAGAGGTAAAGCCAAGGATCATCCATTGGATACTCCTACTTTAAAAGTTCAACGTGGAGATAAAGGATAAGAGGGGCTCATAGAACGAAGTAGCATATCATTTGAGCCACTTAGTGAAGCTTGGTGCTAACACGGGCCCTATCAATGATGATTTTCTAGATGAGCAGGTACATCCAATACAGTTGACAGCTCCCTAGTATGCTGATATAGTGAATTTCTTGATTTCTCCTATATTTCCTATAGATTTCACCAAGGAACAAAAGGAGAGGATGATCCTTACCTATGGCGATTTTATGCGGATCAAGTCATCAGACAGTGCGTAGCTGACAATGAATTTCTTTCCATTTTGACATTTTGTCACTCTTATGCCTATAGAGGTCATTTTGTCATAAAGCGGACAACTCATAAGGTTCTAAAGTATGGGTTTTACTAGCCATCTTTATTTCGAGATGCATATGATTTCTATAGGACTTGTGACAATTTTCAGTGCATAGGTAATTTAGGTTCTCGTAGGGAAATGCCTCAAAATCCATATTAATTTGTGATATTTTTAATATTTGGGGCATGGACTTTATGGGTCCCTTTCATTCCTCGTTTAGATTTCAATATATTTTGCTTGCAGTTGATTACGTTTCAAAATGGGTGTAAGCAAAAGCCACCTGACCTGAAGATTCTCGAATGGTAGAAGCTCTTTTGAAATCAACATTTTCTCAAGGTTTGGAGTCCCACAAGCTATCATCAGTGACTAGGGGACTCACTTTGCAACCGGACGATTAAGACCATCCTGAAGAGATATCAAGTGATGCATCGAGTCTCAACCGCATATCACCCTCAGACGAATGGTCAGGCTGAAGTGTTCAACTGAGAGATCAAATCCATCTTAGAGAAGATGATGAATCTCAGTAGGAAGGATTGGAATTTGCACCTCAACGATGCCTTATGGGCATACATACAATACTCCAATAAGGATGCCACCATTTAGGCTTGTTTTTGGGAAGCCATGCCACCTTCCAATAGAGCTACGACATAAGGCTTATTGGGCAATCAAGAAGTATAACATAGAGTTAGAAGTTGTTGGTGTCCATAGATGATTTCAGTTATAAGAGCTCGAAGAGTTCCATGATCACAACATCTCTAGGAGGACATTTGTGGTAGGTTAGAAAGTATTTTTAAATCATTTATGCCTCAAGCTCTTTCCAGGTAAGTTACGCTCCTAATGGATAGGTCCCTTTGAGGTTTCATAGGTATATCCCTATGGAGTGGTGGAGATCAAAAGTGCCATGATAGGGAAAGAGTATAAAGTCAATGGGCATCATCTCAAGCCCTACTTTGAGGGATTTCAAATGCACATCGTGGAAATGATGGAGCTTGAAGCTCCAACATGCATTAGTTGATATCAATTAATAAGGGTCAAAATTGTGACCTTAAACAAGCGCTTGTTGGGAGGCATCCCAACCTTATCCTTTCATTTTAGTTCTCTATTGTTTCAATTTCTTTTTATTTATTATTGCTTTAATTTGAGTACCTTATTTGCTTTTTTTTGTTTTGGTTTTTAGGAATGTAAGACTGGAGCTGTGAATTCTGTTTTCAAGTCACTAAGCGCTTTTTGAATCCCTATGTTCTCATCCCCTTACTTGTGTTTTTTTTATTTTCTTGATTTCAATACATTAGGGACAATGTCCCATTTAAGTGTATGGGTGGGGCCAGTTTTAAAATTTTTGCATTTTTGCATTTTTGCACTTGAACTATGATGAATGTTAAATCGTGTCATTCTGTCATAGTAGTTGGACTGAGAATTGAGTTGCGTGCTTGAATTTGAATTAGGCGACTTGAGTGGAAGTTGAATTGTATGCTTTGACTGAAGTAGTTAGTTGGATAAACTCAATCAATAATTTGACATTTAAGTGATTAGGTAATGTATGAAATTTTGATGGATTTGCATATAAGCACATGCGAGGTTTTGAGCCTATATGATTGCATTTTATAGTCATTATGTTTCTTTGTTGTGTGTGATGCTCCCCTAGGAAGATTACCTTCAAAACTTGCATTGAACCAGTTTGAAAATACAAGATGCATACTTTATGGAAATGATTAAGGCCTTGTTTGTTTTGAACTCTTAGCTTAAATGACCCACCAACTCATTTTCCCCTTGCCAACCATTTTGAGCCTTTATCCTTGTTTGTTTATGAAGGAATCACCTTACATTGAAACTCAAAAAACTCATTAGCCTTGCCCTGTCATTAGTTTAATGAAGTAATGAGTGAGCATTTGATGTATATGATTTAGGTATTTTTGTTTTGTATTCATGTTTTACTGATTTGTGCTGTTATTATTTCCTTATTGTTTTAATGTTATTCAAAAGAAAAAAAGAGAAAGAAAAAGAAGAAGAAAAAAGAAAAAGAAAAGCATATTTGTTTATGGCTTTATTGGTTACAAGCGTCTTTGTTTCTATTGTTGAAGGAAATGTAGTAGCATTAGTTAGTGATGAGTAGTTGTAGTTCGTGGTATTTATATGCATATCTCAAAATTTGTGTTTGTTTGTCCCTTCTTACGTAGCGCTTTGTTAATAATTATGAGTTATCCTTTGACCTTTTGTCTTGCCTTAACCCAAACCCCATTACAACCCTTAGTAAAAGCCCTTTTTGATGCATTATAACATGTAATATATGTGATAGAGAAGTAGTGAATTTGCAAGCCTACGGTACTGTAGTATCTTAGAGGGAATATTGAGTGAAACACCCACCTTAAAAACTTGAGTGAAATGAGTGAACATCATGAGGAAAATCCATCTTAGTTTTACTTTACCTCTGATCAATGGTGTCTGCCTTTGACTTTGTTTATATATGTTGATGAAAAGATTATGATATATGTAGTAGCTTGATACTTGAGTTTATTGAAGTTTGAAGGATTGTATAAACTTGATTTTCTTTGAAAACAAAGTGACAGAGCATCTTGGTTATGTTTACTAGTTTTCAAGCATACTAATTATGGTATTCAATTTACTTTGACAGTATCATGATGACAAAGTGAGAATAAAGGGTGCTGTCAAGATGAGAAAGGTCTTAACTGGAATTAAGTTTTACGTTTTATGCACCCTATTTGTCTAGATGTTTAATATATTGGTAATTTTGTCAGGTTTCTTTGACATCAACCTAGACATTTGATGATTTTAAAGTTACTATTGCAAATGATATTAGGTCTCTACCTATTTCTGTCATGAACATAAAGGTAATTTAATTGGTGATTGTAATCTTTGAGAATGAATGGTGATTGTAACCAATGAAGGTCCTATTTTTCATACTTCATTCTTTAGGTATATCAACCTATTTATAAGCATAGTATTTTTATAATTCTAATTTACTTGTTTCATTTCTTTTTTAGGATGGAAGCGATTATAAGTGGACAACCAGGTACTTTATGAGGAATTTTAGAGTGCTCATACTTATTTTTGTTTAGTATTTAAATTAATTCATTTATAGTTCATACGAAATGGAGGACGATAATGTAGATGAATATTTTAGCTAGTGATTTTTTCTTTTGTATTTTGAATATGTTAAAAGAATGAATTTTACAAGTCCTTATGGAATATATATTATATATAAATGTAGTTTTTTGTCATTTATATTTGATACTACATAGGCAATTAAGACATACATCAATATCTATATATTTCTCTTAATGTATATATGGATGTTGCCCATATAATGATGAGAGTTTGATTTAATGTTAAATAATATTCGTAATGAAAGAATAAATTGTTGTTTTTATTATTACCTTATAAAGACTTAAAAGTGTTGCTATCTCTATTTAACATTATTACTATAGTTTGAAACTAATGTGTTGCCTTAGTCAAAAGTTAGAGCAACATTTTTTTATTTTGTTGCTTAATCAAAAAATTATGTTGCCTTATACTTATTGCAATGTCACTTCTTGTAACGATATGAATTCTGTTAACTTAATAAAAAGGCAACGATAATTGTACTTATAGTTCCACTTTTGTCTATTGCCTAAAGCACTTTGTGTTGTAGTGATATGACAAAATCCACAGGAATAATGAACATGTCCACCTAAACAATAACATCCTCTACCACGTCAAACGATTTTTTTATGGATCGATCTGCCAACTGAATACGCATCGAAGTTGGCTTTATATTGCCGAGCCCTAATTTCCTAAAGGTTGACAAAGGTATAAGATTTACACTTGGGCCTAAGTCATATAAACACTTTGCAAATTCCAACTCACTACCCATATAGGGTATTGTAAAGCTTCCAGGATCTTTCAGCTTCAAAGGCATATGACTAGCGATAATAGAGCTACAACTTTCAGTTTATGTGACCGTTTTATTCTCTTCCGAAGCCTGCTTCTTTGTTAATACGTCTTTAAGAAACTTTTATGTATTTGGGTATATGTTCCAATGCCTCCACAAAAGATAGATTAATTTGCAAAGTTTTCAACTTCTCCATGAACTTTGCAAAATGTACATCTAGTTTGTTCTTTATTAATAATTGGGAGAATGGAATCTTAGGTGGATATGGCAGAGAGGCAATGTAAGGAGGGTACTTACTCATGTCTATCTCCTTTCTCTTTGCTTGAGTTCTTCCCAACTTATAAGTGTGATTGCTTTAAGTTGCTCCCTTAGGTTCGCTTCAGTATTGCTCAAGAGACTCCCCACATTTCTTGTTGACAATGCATTTTCTAGTTGACTCATTTTGATGTATAGAAGAGGCATGGTTTTTAGTGAGTTGCTAGAACTTCTCTTCCAATCTCTTATGATCTTCATCTATGTTTACAAGCTTGTCTAAACAATTTTCTAACTTAAAGTCCGTAGAATCGGGTTTCTCCTGTTGAAATCCAAATGGCCCTTGTGATCGAAATTGACCTCCTATATTATTCGACGAAGAAAATTTTTGGTAGTTCTTCCACTAATCGTGGTTTTTCAATGTGTGTAAGTTTTAATGATTAACCTTGATAATCTGCAAGCGCATAGGCCGTTCACGTAGTACCTAAGGTGTTGATCCTACTAAGAGGGTAATCTAGTCCTAAATCTAAGGCCAACATAATTCTTAGATTTTCAAAAGATAGCAAAATTAAAACAAGAATTCAATTCAATCGTGCAATTCAATCCAATAATCAATTACGAAAATATGAACAATTTAGCTATTGCAAAACACTCAAGAATTAACCTAAAGGAACTATCAATTGAGAGAAAGGGAAATTTTACCTATCTTTAACGTTAACTTAATCGATTATAACTTACCGGATTATTGGCTTTAGACGATCCTAGGGTTGATTACTCTCTCTCGAGTTATAACCATTAACCTTAAATTATAAACACTAATTAGATTATGAAAATTTGCAATTTCTCAATTAACAACCTATCCAAAACCCTAATTAGATCTAAAGTTGTCCAATAAACTATCAGGAACCTATACGAGATCTCTCTTCACACAATTACCGATTTGATTAATTTCTCGTTCTTATTAAATCACCTAACTATCATTAGCCAATTTAAGTATTTTTCACTCGATTCACCTCTCAGTTTATTACCAAATTATGCAATAATAGAAATTAATCACAATAAATCCAATAAACATAAAAAACAATCAGATTTCATTAAATCAAAGATAAAAACTGAAGGTGAGTTTAGAACATCTCAACATTCACAATTTCTATCATTGAACTAATATTCCCAATTCTATACAACAATAAAAATGGAAAATAATAAGAAATGTAATCTTGAATGGAGACGGGAGGCAGCGACATCAAGAAACTCCTGATCTGGGAAGTACGTTAATGTCAACTTCTTCTCTACTTCTCTCTTCCTTTTTCTCTTTCTCTATCTCTCAACAATTCTCTCTAGGTTTTCTCAAAAGTGGCTAATACGAAAGCTCCTTTTCTTCTCCTTTTGTTGCTCTTTAAATAGTCTTTTATATTTTGGGTAACCCTAGGATTTTTTTAGGGTCCGAAAAGTCTAAAAAATCCCTTAAAATGTGAAGTTTGTAAGCGTCTGTGCATTTGCCTGATGCAGGCCACGATCGTGGCCCAACTCTGGTGCTTCTGTAATGATCATGGCCTATTGCTCCATGATTGTGGGTCGTTGTTTCAGCCCAAATGTCTCTAAAACTTCCCCGTTCTTTGATGTTGACCCTGAAACACTAGCAAACACATCAAGATACCTCAAAAACATAATATTTAACCTCAAAGACTTGTAATAACCCATAAAACACTTAAAACACAAATAATTAACAAACTAATGCAATTTTAACATAAACACATACTAAATGATAGAATTAATAGCTAAACACATATAAAACTATGGCCTAAAACATGATGCAATTTACACTTATCATTCACCCAAGGTTGCAATTGTTTAAATAAGTGTTGTTTCCTCCTACTTGGCCAAATTGTGTATCCATATAGCTAAGTTGCTCCATGTTATTATTTTGCATTAAAAAACAATTAGTGGTAAAATGGTTATTTTTCCTGTATGATTCGCATCTATGTTGAATTGCTCTAACTAGAGCGGATGAAGAGGCTTAGAGGCTATTAAGCTGTCTTGTTAAATTATTTATCTCAGCCTACATTACTGTCATCAAATTGACAACAGTGACTTCTTTATCATCTCGAAAAGTCGACTGTTGTCTACTTCTGTCCAAAGAGCAAAGACATTTGTTATTTGTCATCTCTTCTATTAAGTCCTTTGCTTGCTTAACTACTGTTATTCACCATCTCTTTTAACAAGTCCTCCGCTTCCTCAACTATCTTCCGCATAAGAGATCCTTCAGAAGTTGCATCTATGGTGCCTCTTGTGGGTGGATTAACTCTATTGTAAAAGGTTTATAGAAGGAATTTTTTAAGTAGGTTACAGTGAGGGCTCCTCCTTTGCAGATCCTTAAACCATTCCCATCCTTCATAAAGTGACTCCCCATCACTTTAATGGAATTTTGTGATATTCTTTATCAACTTTGTCATCTTGGTGAGAGGGAAGTATTTGTATAAAAATGCCCACACCATATGTTCCTAAGTTGTAATGTTTGCAGGGCTTAACGAATGATACCATGCCTTAGCTTTATCCCTTAATGTAAAAGAAAAGAGTCTCATTCTGACAATATCTTTCATATTCCATGATATTGGAAAGTATCACATATTTCTAGAAACTTCACTAAATGAGCATTAGGATCCTCATTAGTTAACCCATAAAACTACACATTGCTCTGTAGGATGTTTAGCAAAGTTGGCTTAATCTTAAATGATGCAGTTTGAACTGGTAGTCAACTCATGCCTTGATGTGTAGCAAGTGAACCTTGGTCTGATGAAATCCATAAAGGTTTGTTGTTGGTCTCCTTGATTGAATTCTTCCGCCATTGTCTTTGATCTCTTCTTCTTGACATCTTGCTCTTTGAATTGCTTGTTCTAATCGGGTGATATCATGTGTTAAAGTTTCAGCGATCTTGCTTAAACTCTAAGTGACTCTTGTGTTCATGCCATAACACAGACACAAGAAAGGCGAAAAATTACTTAGAACAAAACAATTCAAATAATATAAGTAACCATTTGAATCAACTAAAAAGTTGAAATTGTATTGAATCAACTGAAATCAAAGTCACAAAATAATTTAAGAACAAACCTTAATCAACGGATGTAACATCCCGTTACTGGAGTGACGGGTATATTGGTAAGTTGGATCGGGTTAGGATTTGGTATAGGCAAAGTGTTGCATTAAACATGCATTACAGTGTCAATAGTTATTGGTAAATGTCATAAGTATACATATATATGTA
>JANZLD010000003.1:23019420-23029838 GCA_026413575.1 Erythroxylum carthagenense | reverse complement strand
AATAAGAATAAGAATAGAAATAATAATAATACTAATAAATATTATAGTGGTATAATATTTATCCTTATTACCGTTAAGAATAAGCTTTTTTTAAGAATAAGCAAAAAAAAACTGTTTACTAAACAATATGTTATGGTCTAAGCAGGAAACGGCTAATATGGCTTTGCAAGGTTGGAAGCATACGGCGCCTGTGGGTGGGTCCCACAGGCGCCTCTGGCATTTACGAAACGTTTGCAAATTTTCTAAAAGAAACGCCGCCGTTTTTATATTAGACAGAGTTAAACAGAATAAGGTTAGACAGACGATCCGGACTCGAGAAATAGGGGGAGCGAAACGCCAACAAGAAATAGGAAACAAATGCAGAAGTAAAATGACAGTAGAGAAAAAAGACAGCAACGACGAAAACGCAAACGCTGGCAATAGAATAATCAGCGTTAGATAAGAAGATAACCCCTACGTCTTCTACACCAAATCTTTTCAAAATGGTAAAGATAAGTGGAAGCTTATCAAAAAAATCTAGCAACGTGCAATTCTTGGAGATATTTTGGAAGTTATAAAAAGGGAGGAAAATCAACGAGCAAACAGTTATGCGACAAGACAGTTCTCTCAAAGGTTATGTCTGCCAAGGCAGGTTGAAGTCGAGAATCATCGCAAGTAGCGTCGTGACTGTTTGGATAACCATACGCACACTAGAATCGAGCTGGTTTGTTACCAGCGGAGGAAAAATCACAGACCTTTTAGGGCTGATCTGAGGTGGCAGAAAAATTCAATAAGTTTTTCGGAAGCCCTTACTTTCCTTATGTCTGATTTCCCTGTTGAATTCTAGTTTATTTACGTTGATTTGAATATTTGAGATATTATTTTTGATTTAATTCAATTAATGACTAAATAATTTTAAGACTTATACAATTGGTGAAATTTTAACGTCAAATTTCAGTTGTTAATTGCATTTCTTTATGCTTAACATGTTTAGCTGGTTCAATTTCTTAAAGTAAAAAGAAATAGGTAGAAACTAATCAGTTGGTTTTTATAATTAATTCGTTAAATATCTCATATTATCTTAATTATGTTAAAATTACGTAACTAAATTAAAATTTAAAACTTGTTCATTTAAAAATAATATGTTAAATTTATGTTTTATTTCTTTGATCTAATTTGATTCGTTTTAAGCACCAAAATCAAAACCCCCTCTTTTATTTACGTATTAGTTTAGTGTAATTCGTAGGTTTCCATGATTGTAATTATTTTAATTTTTGAATTTTTTTCTAATTAATGAGGTTAACTTTCTATGTGATTATAATTGGATGAAATCTTTATATGTGCTTTATTATGTATGTTCAGTCTTTTCTCAATTTGAAAAATAGTATAACTTAATGTATTGTATTCAAAATAAAAATAACAATGCATTATAAAATTGGATTTTATTTTTGTTCTAAGATGTATTATAAGTTTATTTTCTTGAGATTTGATGTTGTATCTTAATTATGCGGTAATAAGTTGACAATGTTTATATTTTGTTTTGAATTTTTTTGTATGCGCGAAATTATTAGGATGTAATTGTTTATTTTGAAAGTATTAAAATTAATGAACTAATTTAGTAAATTAACTTTTCTTGTAGGATCAACTCTTATTTGTCATATACTACATTGTTTAATAAATTGAAAACAAATAAGGATTTAAATTTGTATGCCTAACAACGCGTATCAAATATTGGCACCATTTTCAGAAAAAGTTTTATTTACCTAGTTTATTTGTTTGTTTGTTTGTTTGTTTATTATTTTATCTATTTTTGAATCATAATTAACAATTCTTTTGTTTTTGGAAAAAATAAGTGAAGAAGATAGTAGGCAATTTTTATAAAATTAAGAGATGGAAAAGACACGAAGGTACAACTCAAATTGGAAGAGGAAGACGAAAGCATAAAATCGCTGCAACTACCTTGAAGCAACTTTCAAAGCCCAACTTAGAAGATCAACCTTTATGCATCGACTTTCCAATCTTGAAAAGACCTTTCAAGCTGAATTCAAGTTTATTAAATTTATTAACTAAATTCTATGGATGTACATGTGAGGATCCTCATAGACATTTAGACAAATTTTAGGTTGCTTGTTCTACTATGAGACAAGCAGGAATTGATGAACAAGTGGAATTACATGCTTTTCTGCTTTCATTGTATGATTTTGCCAAAGATTGGTTATATTATTTGCCTTCTAGATCTATAAATACATGGGTGGAATTGTATAGAGCTTTTCTTTAAAAATATTTTCTATCTATTAGGAAAGAAATATGTGGAATTGAATTAGACAAAACATAAATGAGTTATTATATAAATATTAGGAAAGATTTAAAAGATTGTGTGCTAGTTGCCCCAATCATTAGATTAGTGACCAATTATTAATCCAATATTTCTATGAAGGCTTTTACCATATGATAGGAGCATAACAAATGCAGCTAATGGTGGATATTAGTTGATAAAACTCCTACACAAGTTAGAAAATTCACAACAATTTGGAACAAAAATGAGATTAATCAAGTTTGGAGAGTTAACGAAATAAAAGTGAATGACATTCAAGATCAACTAAAGGAAAATTCTCAGCAAGTAGCTCATTTGACCACTTTAATGTCCAAACTTGTAGTTGGTGATAGTATCCAAGCTAGTGCTTATGGAACTTGCATTGATTTTACTCATACAATTGATGCATGTCCTTCTTTGCAGGTTCAAGATGTAAATGTTATGGGTAGTTATCTAGGACAATCACCAAGGAAATATGACCCTTTCTTAAACACTTATAATAAGGGTTGAAAAGATCATCCGAACTTTAGATATGCATCTAGGATGAACCCACCTAATTTTGTTAATAACCAAAATAATCAAAGACCTTCTATGTCTAACTCACCTTAAAACCAACCCATTGGTCAATCCTTAGAAGATATGGTAAAACAATTAGCTAACCAATTTGGGCAAGTACACACCCAGGGGGTAGAATATCAAAAGAAGACAGCTGCACGTCTATAACATTTAGAAACTCAAATAGGACAATTTTACACCAGTCTAAGCAATGTAAAAACCCAGTTATCTAGGAAATCGTCTGCTCAATCCATCCTAAGTACTAAAGAAACACCTTGACATCAGAGGAGGACGTCGAGCCAACAACATAAACTAAAGGGACTACTTGGGAGGCAATCTAAGTCAAAAGTTAGATTTGAATTTCTTTCCCTTTAGTTTATTTATTTATTATATAGTTATTTATTTTCATAAAAAAATCAAAACATTTTTGCTATTTTGTTTGTTTGTTTTGCTTAGATATTCCTTTTTTTGTATTTAACTGTTAAATTGAGGATAATGCAAAATTTAATATTAGGGGAAGGGGGAAATATAAAGACATGATCTAGTTGTTTTATGCGCGAAATTTGAAAAATAGGGTGAATTGTTTTTAGTAATTTGGATTGCTTGCGTTGGCTTTGACATTATTATGTTTTGTGCATGCATTTGGTTTTTATCACCATAAAAAAAGGAACAACAAATTTTAACATTATGTTTATGGATTAGCAAGTTGCATAGGTTATTTTCTTTAACATAACATGTTTTAAAACTCTTTGGTTTAAATTTTAGGTTCATATTTAAGAGAATTAACCCTCATCTTACTAAGTTTAGTCTATAAACAATTGAAAGTCTTATTTTAATTTTACATACATGACATTAATATTAGACTTTTACTCAATATAAAAGATATATAGTATCTTTGGTGATTTTCATTTTTTATTACTGGAGAAATACTTGACGTGACTTTGAAGATTTAATTGTTTATAAAAATGTTATTAATCAAGTGCCTCTTTGAGACAAAAAAAGATATTTACTAGGGAAACACTTTATGAACAAGTTATTTTTAATAATCAAGTGCCCCTTTGAGACAAAAAAAGGTTAATAGGAAAACACTTACAAGGGACCATAATCTTGCACTCATAATCTTGCAAAATGTGAAATTATAGTCATATTCAAAGTTTTACAAATTGTCATTTTTAAGTTTTCACAAACTGCATGCTTATAACAAAGATCAAAAGAGCAACTCACAAAATATAATAGGAATTGCCAAAGTTATCTTCCCAACATCCTCGTCAGCTTGCATTATCTCTTTTATATGAGCTTGAAAAATTAACAATAAATCTGAAGCAAGCCTTAGATAAACAGAGAGCAAAGAGAAGGGATATCACATGATGTTCAACAATTATGAAGAGTTGTCAGTGAAATGAGTGCCAAAAAGTAAATAGAAATCATCCAAAAACAAAGATCCATTTGAACTTTAGGGGTTCATGTAGAAAGACAAGTCACTAAAGATGCTGATTGAACAACATGCACATGGACTAGAAGCATAGATTTTGCTAGGTTTATTCACTACTACACATGAAAACTACAAAAGTCATCTCAATCTACATATTCATGAAAACTACAAAAGTGTAATGAAACACCAAATCTTAAATGACTTGTAATATGTCAGACCTTAAAGGTCTTGCAAAATGTTAACAACTCAAAATGGTAGTGTGATACACATCAACATACTTGGCGATTGCTAGAGAGAACATTTACGCTGAAGGAATAAAAGGTGGATCAACGAGAGAGAATGAAGTGATCGACAGTAATGAAGCGTGAAGGAGGGTAGATCAACGAGAGGGACGGATCGAATAACCTTATTCCTAAGTTTTCGAGAGAAACAGGGTGAAAATTTGGGGATTAAAAATCAATTTAGGGTTTCTATCATAAACATAAATGATTTTCTTTTTTTGTTCTTTTCTAAATATCTATGTAAGTCACATATGTTTTTAACGTGACATCTAAAGACCAACTGACTCGTTCATAACGACACGTGTATAATACTTCCTAATTTCAGTTCAAAATAACCTAACATTGAGTAGACATGAGAATGTTTATACTATTATTGAGCAACTTAAAAAGTTTGGCCCTAAATTGATTAATCCCAAAAAAGTTTAACCCTAATTTAGGCATTTAGTCATAAATTTAGAAATTTTATGAATGGGAGTAGAAGAGAGGAGAGAGGGACGGTATATATAAGGTTTTAGCTCCATATTTTTCTCTTCTTATTTCCTCTCCATTTCATCTTCTTAATCACATCATTTTGCATAAGGAATCAAACTAATCCTAATTAGAAATCAAGGTACAAGTTAAGGGTTTTTCTTCTCATCTTCATCTTTTCTTGCTTTGCTTATAAAGAACTGGAATTATAAGGTTAGAATTGGGATTGAGATATGTATTTGTAGTGTTTCTAGTTATGAATCAAGCAAAGCTAAAGGGGAAGAGAAGGAAAATCATTAGAAGAGCTAATTGGCTAATTTCAAGGTTTGGGACTACTCTTAGTTTCATTTCTGTTTGTGCATGTTTAAATGTATACAAAGATTAATTTAGACATGGAATGACTACTGGAATGGTATCTTGGTGTTACTTTGCATGAAATTAGTTGAATATGACAAGAGAGTAACGTTAAGTGGAATTTTGTCTAGCCTTCATTTGAACAAGTATCATTGTTTTGGCCATAACTCGGATTACAGACCTTTAAATTAGGTGATTCTAATTGGAGATGAAACAACATAGCACTAAAAATATCTAGAGGAGACTCTAACCTAATTCTAGCTACATGATATTGAAAATTGAGATCGAAAATGATGACCTAATGTTGCCATTATTTTGGAGCAGCTTATAATGTTTGGGGCTTATTTCATAATTTAGAAGTTCAAATGGCCTGATTTTTTATGATATGGAAACTGTAGACATATGAAAAAATGTTTAGAAGACCTCAAATCCTAATTTGAACGTTTGCTATATAAAAATTATTGAATAAGTGGAGACCATGGTGTGATTTGCTTCTATACTAATTTGTTTACCCATTTTTAAACTCATCGTGTGCCTAGCCCAAATTGTAATATTTTGAGTTTTTTTCTTTCAATTTTGAATCCCACTCAAACCTTTTCCGATGTTTATGAAACTTTGCAAACACTTAGAAATTGGCAAACGATTAAAAGAAAATGTTATAATGTCTACTTTATTATCATGGTGGTAGATAGATAGGCATGACGATAGGGTTATAATGTAGCTGCTACAGTTTCTTACCAATGGCGTCTTCATTTCGAGATTATAGTATCTCTATAGTTTGATGCCTTCGAGTATCTATTGTTTGATATTTTTGGGTATCTATAGTTTGATATCATCGGATATCTACAACTCTCGTTATCTACACTCATAGGAATATACAGGCCTAACATATAAAGTAAACTAAATAGTTTTAAGTATGAGATACAGCATGACAACATGAATAATTTGTATTGATAAGCATTGAATATCCGTATTTTGGCTTATTAATGTGAATTTACGGTATTTGAATAACATATTGAAGCTATTTGCATTATGTACCTTGATTAATTATTCCATCTCTATTTATATGGGCTTATAATAGTCATGAATATAAGTGTGCATAGCCGATGCCTATTGTGAGTGATCATCCAAACTAAGTACTTCTCTATTAAACTTTCAAGCTTAGCACGAGTGTTAATTCATGTAGGTCCAAGTAATAGGAGTAAAGCAAATAGATCATTTGTAAGGACCAAGGCCAACTGCTAAAAGTAAATGTACTTTTGGAATGTATCTTTTTTGTTAAAGATTATTGTATATGTAATAAAGGAAATTGTACCTTCTTAACAATTTGTAACTAATAATTTAAATTATATGTAATATTTATTTTTGATTATCATATAAATGTAAAGACATAATACTACTACTAATGACAATGTTAAGTGATATGAAATTTTATAATATGTATATGTATAGCATTGAATAAATAAATGTGTGATGACAATCCCTATAAATAAATGAAAATATATGTCATGAATGTATGTAAAGAAATATGGTTATCATGTATGTAGGGGATTGTAGGTTTCTTATACGAGTGTTATAAATTTGAAGAGTGTTTGTACGTTTGTCAAAAATTATAACGTTTGAAACAATTTAAAAAAAATAAAAATGTGCAAACTCAATTTTAAAAAAAAACATAACTCTCTTCCGGCAAAATAAATAAATATGGCTAACAAAGAATGGGAAGTAGCCAAGTCAAAGTTAGGATGAGACGGTGTGAGCAAGCAGCACACAAGCGCGAAGTTGACCTTGGTCGAGCCTCTTACCAAAGTATCAAGGGACAAGCTAATCAACTCTTGACAAACACTCTCTTCATATAAACGTTTTGACCAAATAAAAAAAGGAGAATGCTTAATCGGCCATTTATCTATCACATGCGGTTAACCACGTTTTCGTTTGAGTCAAATTAGATGATATAAAACTTTAACTTCATCTGGATTAACATTCTTTTTTATCATCAAAAGACGAAAGGTCGACTCTCGCTATTTTTGTCAACTTGGTTTATATGCAAGCATTCAAAAGGGGTAACCGACAAACAGACATTTTGTTAAGAAAGAAAAAAATGCTAATATGAATTTACATATAACTATCACACTCATCCCTAAAACCAATACAAATCTCTAATGATCATCACCAACCTATAAGAAACATTTACAATGGGTGATTAACTAAAGAATAAAACCAATCCAGAAAAAGAAGAATCACAAAAAACAAAGTTATATTTAAAAACAAATCTGCTTAGAAAGGGTGAACATTCCGGCTCATCCCATTAACGTTGGTGAAAATTCCCACAATACCCTGGCGGTACGGCAAATATGACTTCCGTTTGTAACTCTCTTTCATCTTTCTGTTCTCAACGTAGTGCTTCTCCGCCGCCGACACCGCCGCTACGCCACCTTTCTTAACTTTACTAGCCACCACCTTCCTCTTCCTCTCCGCAAAATCATTTTGGCTACTATTTACGCTTCTCTCTGCCTTCTTGCCTATATCACCCGATTTCTTGGCCGTCGTTTTAGGGACTGGAGGATGTTGGTTGTTTAGAAAAACAAATGCGTCTTTACCATCGCTGTTGCTTCTTAGACTCAGTTCTCTAAACCTCCACAGCTTAGAAAACCCAGTGGAGTTGCTCTTTTTGCACACCTCCCGCGAGGTGTCCACGGCTTTGCCTGTCCACACACAGTACGGTCCCTCCGGCTCGTCGGATTCCGACGATGACGACTCACCATTGTCTCGCTCCTCTACAAAGATCTTTCTAAAGGGTGATCGGAGGGTGGCAGAGTTTTCAGGCTGGGAATCTTCATCTCTAGAGAAGAGAAGATTTTGGTTGAATAAAGGAAAACCCGGCCTGATCTGGCCGTTTTGGAAGACATCGTCGGCGGATATCGACGACCCATCAGAATTCGTGCAAATAAAGGTAAAATCTTCATCATCGTCGTCATCTTCTCTGGTATATCCGGGCGAAACCTCGTGTTTGTCCACTAAAACACGATTGCTAATCTCCAAGCTGCAGTCATTTTCGTCATTTTCACTCACTTTCAGCTTCAAATCGAAATCCTCCATCAATCTTCCTTCGTAATCAACAGACCCACGAGAACCCATCAACATTATCAATCGAAGAGCACAAAACGAGAATCAAGTTTCTCTCTTTCTCTAGTGTTCTCTGCAAGAGGACGATAAAAGAGTATCCTTTGAAAAGTCTTTTGTATCTATGTGTAGTATGGGAACTAGGAGTTGGTTGTGAATTAATGGGAGAGAGTTACTAAGTTTCTGTTTGAACGCTGATTGTTGGGAACCCAAGAGCTCTTCCCTTCCTATGTCGTGTGCTATTTCTTGTTGGGGGGTGACTGGTTGTTGTGCGTGTCACTATATATGAACACAGAGGAGAAAGAGACTGGATGACGGAAATATAAAGGCGCGTAATTTAGGATTTGCTTGGGGAGAAAGTTCCTAATTATAAGCGGTTATTATAGGAATTTGAGCTTTCGAGGGCTAAGGCATAACTCATAAGGGTCCAAACAAGACAATTACCTAGTAAGGGACAAAAAGATGCGTGTGTTCACATTCCTATTTCCTACGCGGTATCTGTTGTAGTTGCCCATGTGTGGGATTATTACTTGTTTAGGGTTTAGCGGCCGTTGGATCAAGAGTGATCATCGAAAACTGTTTGTGGGATTTTGAAATGAGTTTTGTTAATGTGAGTTGGTGATAAGCGGTATGGTTACATCAGGGATGATGTGTTCTTGCTTGGAGAAGAATCTGAATTCTGAAGCCGAAGTCAGCAGCCACAACTTGCACTTTCCTTCTAGATTTTATTTTAATAATTGGGAAATTTTAAGATGATGTGTGAGATTGACGTTGGAAATTTCGAATTAGATGGGAAACGGGACAAGGCGTGTTCAAGGGCGAGGTGATTGATCGGAAACTTCTGCCCGTAATTGAATAAGGAAGGGTCTTTCCAAGTCGTATAATTAATTTAAATTTTGTTCTACCGGTAAACTTGTAGTGTTTATTATTATGTATTTCTAATAAATTATTTCATTTTCATAGGTAAGTTTGAACACTCTCAGCGTCAGCGTCAGGTAGCGCGAGAAATTGCACCAAAACATCATTGAATGGAGTAGTGGACTATGGAGGAGGATGTGTTGCTTATAAGAAACCTGGGAATTTGTGAAGATAGTAAAAGAAACCATGGGGACCTTACCTTCTGGCCGTACGTGGAAATATTCTTTTATTTCTGAAATTTTAAACCATGCGGACCTTACCTTATGCCCGTACGTGAAATTTTCTTTTACTTCTGAAATTTCATATCAGTACTAGTCACTTTCAAAAAACAAAACCTTTTGGCCAGTAGATGACCAACCCAGTTATTTAGAAGAGGCATGGCACAAGTTGAGGTGGTACACTTGGAGCTTTTGGTGGGTGTTAGGTGTTTTTGAGTTTTGACTCTCAAACGCAGGTTCGGGAGTTTTCTGCTTCTGATTTGGAAGAGTAGTAACGTTGGGGGTTATCTGGATGGCTGTTCTACACCTTCGTCCAAGGGAGAGTTAAAACCCGTTCCCAACCTCTGATCCCCCGTCACCTTTTTGTTTTAAGATTTCATAATAAAATAGGATGGAATAAAAATAGAGGGTTGTTATGTTCCATTCTATCCTAAATAATAAAAATAAGAAACTTCCAATTCGGAGGGTCTAAGATGGAACGTAAACTAATAAATACATACTACCTAACATATCCTCAATTATTCCTCTTAATATCAATTCTGAACAAATCATAATATTAATATATTAAATAGAATATACTAATATTAAATATAATAAATGTTATTAAATAATTAATAATAATATTTTTATATTGTTAATAATACATTATTTTTATATATAAATCACATAGAATAAAATAAAATAAATTAAATTAAATAATTAATAATAATATTTTTATATAATTAATAATAAATTGTATATAATTAATAAAAAATAAATAAAATTTTTATTAATGAAAA
>JANZLD010000003.1:23003421-23013950 GCA_026413575.1 Erythroxylum carthagenense | reverse complement strand
TATCATGGACTTCATTAATTTGCTTATAGATCAATATCAATTCATAAATAATGAACATCAAATTAATGAAATATGCCCTTCTTTATTTATTCATAAAGTCTGTGTACAACTTTGTACAAAACGCGTTAAAGGCGATTGCCTTTAGGGCACTACTCTAACAACATTCACTTCTTTTCCGATAGGAATATTACCACCTTCAACATTTCCACTATCATGCTAAACACCAACAAACGAACTTCCACTATCAATTTCATAATTCAATCTCTCCCTTCTGTCTTTCTTGTACTGATACTCTTCAAGTAAAATTTTTATTTGCCATTTAACATCATGACTCACTTTTTTACAAGGTTCCACATTTCTTTAAACCCAGCTAAATGCTTCTTTAATCTGGTAATTCCTCCATCCTTTAAATGCTTGTTACAAAAAAAGCAAATGATATGTTTCTTTATACCAAGGACTAATATGAAGCTAGATCATTGTATCTTCCTAAAGAGGTTGAATTATCAAGAATACTTGAACTTCCTTCTATTTATTTGTAAAAATAAATAAAGATATATATCAAAATAAAGAGCACATAATTTCATTGTCAACTGCTATCACAAGATATGTGTTGTTTAGCTTAAAAGTCCAAACTAACATAAGTACACAATACACATATATATCTTATATAATATAACTCATTTGTATGATTACATCATACATAATTCAATTTCATCTAATATAATTCACAAATAAGTTAAAAACAGCAATTCAAGTATTCAATATATACAATTACACAATACATGTATATATCTTATATAATATTACTTATTTTATATAATTACATCATTTAACCATAAATTAAAGACCTACACTCATAGCTATAATGTATTCAACTTAACTATAACTCACAAATATAAGTTTACAACTTACTTTATGTAATCTCATAATTTAATGATAAACTAATATATTTTGTTTACTTATACTATTCAATTTATAATGCTTATAATTAGTTTGTCTTCTTAACTAATTTTAATAAACATTGTTACTAAAATCCTAATACCCAACTTTAATTTAACAATTTTCATTCACTAATTTTAATCAACATTTTTAGTTTCTTACCAAAATTTTCTAGTGCATTAATTTTCTTGATAAATTGACAATGTACAAATTATATTGAATTGAACCAAATTACATAAACAATTTCATGTTTCAAATCCAAAATTTCCAATGAATTAATTTTCTTGATAAATTGACAATGACTAAATTATATTAAATTAAACCAATTCACACAAAAAATTCCAAGTTTCAAATCCAAATTCTCCAATGCATTAATTTTCTTCATAAATTAGCAATGCCTAAATTACATTGAAATTGAACCAACTTAAACAAACAATTCAAACTTTGAAGCTCAAATTTCCCAACTCACACAAACAATTTCAATAATTCCAACGATTCCAACAATTCCAACCATTGCAAAGCACACACACATAACCAAATATAATGCAATTGCAATTTAGAGCAAAAAACACTCCCAAAAAATCAGAAAATGCAATTAAGAGTTAAGTCAGTTTAGTTCAGTTTAGGTTAGGTGGAGTTTGGATTCGGATCTGGATCTAGATAATTGAAATTCCATATCTGTAGATTCTTTACTTTACACTCTACAAATGCACTGGGTAGTGGAGAGTGGATGGTTGGAACTTAGAAGCGGTGGCTGGAGAGCGGATGGGCAGTGGGTGGTTAGTGGTGTGCACAGGAGACAGAATTGAGGAAGAGACGATGTATGTTGTGTGTGTGAGAGTTGTGACCTTCAGGAAGAGACCATGGTGGGGACATGGGGTAGTGCCGAGTGTGTGGTGGAGAGTCATCGAAGAAAAGAGACGTCGGAGCGGAGAGCCGAGAGAGAGAGAGTGAGAGAGAGATGAAAAGAGAGAGTTATCGAAGAGTTAGGGGGTTGTTAAGTTATTTCTTTTTGCAAAATGGTCCAGCTTTATGAAATTTACGGAAAATATGTACCGATACTGATGATTGGTACTAATGAGGCCATTTTGTACTATGTTTTGGCTGGTATGTTACGAAACTATAAACGTTGCGTCCTTCCCTGACTCGTTGCATGTCACTAGCTCCATCCTCTAGCCATCCCTCTCCTCTACTCCAGATCTCTAGATCTTTATCACAACTTATGCTATGCTTAAATATGTCGTCCTCTCCTTTGCCACTCGTTTTCATTGTGTTTCAAAAGTGATAAGAATAAACTATAAAGAGAGGTGATCTATGTGACTCCGGGAGGTCCCTGTAGATTTCTAATGACAACCAATGTTATGAATACTTTATTGGCACCGGTACTAAATTTGGTTCTGATACAATATTATACTAGTACCGATTAATACTAGAGATCGTTTCGGATAATTTTTAAATTTATTAAATAGTTCCTAAATTTTTTTAAATTTGCAAAATTATCCTCATCTCTACCAATACCAGTTTGTCACTCTATTGTCTCCTCATCCTCTCCTCTGCTATCCCCGGGTTGCGTCTCCAGTACTGTGCTCATTCTCAATATATAACTCTAAGGGCAACAAAAAAAATACTCATATTGTAAAGACCCTCTGATGCCTTTTATGACTTTAATGAATTTTTTTTATCTTTAAAAGAAAAATGCTCATATTAATTGCTTGAGAGAGGTACTTAACCACTTATTCCTTCCTTGCATACGTCATTTGTAAAAAGCTATGCAAAAGCTAACTGTTGGTTGTAAAAAAGAAAAGTTTTACAGCTCCTTCAGCAATTTTACAACTATGTATAAGGAGAACATTGTCTTTCTTTAGTATTGACGCTTGAAACTAAAAGTAAAACTTATTTTCTACTTATTATTCATATTTTATTTACTATTATTAGCATATTGTAGAATGTTCAAATTAAACTTAGGTTTGAAATTGGATATAAGGAAAGATGAAGAATTAGTGTGGAAGTAAACTACATATTACTGGAAATTGTATAGATTTCTTTTTTTCATAAAATAATTAAACTAATTAAAAAAACTTCATCTTTTGTTAAGAATTCAATTTTAATTACATATATATTGAGTTTTAATGATTTTATTGGTTTGGTTATTCAGCCTATAAATTTTAAAATCAAATCAATCGCTTTTTTTAACATTTTAAGTTTAATCTGATAGGTCACCAATCATAAATTTGATAACTAATTTCTCATGCAAATATATTTTTTCAAAAGGACCTACATTAATATTTTTTAGACAAATAACCAATTTCATAAAATAACTTCCACCACTTTATCGAAAGGGGACTAGTATCTCTCTATGCAAATCTCCATGTTTTTAGTTGATGGTCTGATGGTATTTTCGAAAGCAGATGCCATCTTTATAATTTTATTAATGACAACCTTATATACTTTCAAATCCTTCTTTGGGTTTGGAATAAACAAATAGAAGAGCACATTATTTGTATTAGCCAGTTCAAGCGGCATTATAAGCTGGTTAGCTAGCCTAATTTTTATAAAGATCTTTAAATATCCTTTATGATATTTAAGAGTCCCTATCATAACTAAAAGACCTACAAGCAATCAATTCAAGCCACTCTTAGAAAGGATTAAGGTTTAAACCCTTATAGTAGTAAGAAGAATGTAGCTGATAAAACTAATTCTTAATAATTTACATGTTTACTTATGTTCACATATATAGTTTCCTAAGACCATCACCAAAAGCATGGAACAATCGATGGGAGGGTTCTTATGAAAAGGAAGTGGGAAGGGGGAAATAGATAGATAAGGTTAGGTAAAGTAAGGATTATAAAGATCAAATAGAGGGAGGACTTGACATAATACTAGTCAAAACCATGAACGAGATACTGATGTTGAAGAGAGTATAGAGATTACTGCTTGATAAAAAATCATTAGAGGTGAGGTGGATCATTAAATATTTTATAGAAGATCATAACCTATTATACTTGTAACTACAAGTTGACTACTTGTTGACACTACTCAATATATTCAAACTTAAAGATAAGTTTAAAGGTGAATTTCAATACTAGATAGGCAATGAAATAAAACTTCTTTTTAATATGATAATTGGTCTAATCATGTACCTCCTTATAAGGCTTAAGAACTACATAATCTAAGAAGCTATATACTAGAAACCTTCATAGTTCAATAGGCTCTTATTACTCACAAAAATGTTATAACATACTTAAATCATGCTTAAACTATTTTAATCCATTTAAACTCAGAAAAGAAAGATCCTATTATTTGGGAAAACAACAAATAGGTTATATTCACAAACTAATCCTGTATGAGACTATTAAAGGCAAAAAATAATAGAGTGTCATGGAAAAAAGGAGTTGTTAGGGTATCAAAAGGTTGTGTACTATATAATCAAGATGAGGAAAAAACAACTCACTCATTTTTTGAATGTTAATACACTTTTTAAAGTCAGGGAATAAGTCAAATCTTGAATGTAGTATTCCTTTCTTACAAATGACAATGGTGTAGCAGGAATCAGAGAAAGGGAGTTGTGGAGTGGACAGTGGCTAAAATAGCTCTTAGCAACACGATTTACAATATTTGGCTTAAAATGAACATGAGAATTTTCACAAAGGAGTGACTGGAAACACCAAATCTAAGCATCACAATAATCAATTCCTTAAGGGAACAACTAGCAATTCATCATATGAATGTCATTTTTAGTCTAGAAATAGTATCCATTTGAAGGATCTCACAGAATGCATAACATACAATAATAGAAAGCAAACACATAAGTGGATACATTAAAGTGAAAAACACAATTAAGTTAGACATGTGTTTTTGGTTAGTTCAGATTATGGGGTAGATGGAATTGAAATACTATAAAAGTTTAATAAAAAATTACAGAAGACGGTAGATAACATGGTTATGGGTTATCCTTCTAATTACAATTAAGCACTATGGGGGCAAGCCATAGACGAGATTGAAGAAAACTAGTACCATTAATTGATCAACATCTGTGAGTTAGCCATTTCAAAAGTCATCTTTAATTAAGAAGTGAGTAAAAATTTCTTCTAGGGATTAATCACGGTGGAATTAAAGTGAGAAGAAGTATTGTGTTTTGTTTAGGTAATGAGTAAGTGAGAACAAGATGAGGCCACATAATTGTTGTCTTTTAAGACCATATAAGTTGCTATAAGAATAGTTTTTCTAGAGAATGAATTATTTGATTTTTTTTTAAATCTCCTTCTTTGATAATCATTCAATTTTAAGAAAATGGTAGAGATGGTAAACTTAACAACCTTGAACAGCTTTAGAATTACTTTTACACTTTGTCAAATATGATTAGGATTGTTTCCATGAGAAGTTTAAAAGAATAGACGAGTAGGTAGTCTCTTTCTCAGGTGATATATAATAAGACTAATCATAATCTAGCGATTTTGGTTGAGACTTTCTTAGAGGTGGATTGATGTAGGGAGAGTGGGAAAAGCAAGTTGAAATGTTGTATTCATCTATTCTATGCCTCTACTTTAATTCATATGATTTATGAATACATAATCTTTTATGTTTATTCGATCTATCTTGGTCCTTTATATTCATATTATTGATTCTAAGTTTGTACTTGAAGTTGTTAATATGAAGGTGACGTAGTTGAGTTAGGCATTGATGTCTTCATCAACATTTTGCAAGATTTTCTATCATATTAGATTTGTGAATTTTATTTTTTCAAGTATTTATGTATGCTCAATATTCTCATAATTGACCTTTAAATGTTTATAGCAAAGTAATGATGTTACATACAAAAAGTTATTTTTTTATATGAAGATATTAATTTAATTTTAACATATTTCTTTATTTATTTTATGGATAAATGGAGGGAAGTTAACGACTCCTGATAATTTAGCTTCTTTAAGAAGATTCATTGATCTAAATTAGACTCATGCTTGATTAATGTCTAGAATGAAGAATCATACCATTTGTTTGTATAGCAACAAATAATTGAAAGGTAAGGGAATCACCAAATTAAAGAAATATTTAGTTGGAATCAAAGTGATTTGGAGCCTTGTAGGAAAGCAATCTATGAAGTGAAATATCATATCAAAATTTTGCTTAAAGAGTATCAAAGTTATAAAGGAAGAAGGCAAATATTGAACTATAAAAGTAGTAGTGGAAGTTATATTTGTGGTGGTCAAGACAATATTGGAAATGTTAAAGATGGTACTCTTACCCAATAAGAAGGTATTGCTACACTTGATGTAAGGAAGGTGTCTAAATTTTTTTTCCTTACAAATAATTCTTTGAGCTCAACCTTTAATTTGTAGTGCCTTGTGATAGTCATAGACTATATAATAATTTAGTGGGTAATTTAGTACATGTTTAGTAGTTAGATTGAATTATGAATGTATGTTTAGGTTAGGTTTCAGTTACTTAGTTAGATATTCGTGTTTTGAATGTTTTGTGGGTTAGAGAACACTTTTGAGCTTCATTTTTTTGTTTTTAAGGTGCCTTAATGTGTTTACTAGTGTTTCAGAGCTAATATCGAAGAATGGAGGAATTTCAAAGGAGACCCAAATCAAAATAGAGGCCCACAATCGTGGCTAGTATTGTGAAAAAAGTAGGAGCAAGGAGCCACGATCTTAACCCTATCTACCAGGATCTTAACCCTATCTACCACGATTGTGACAGGAGGCAAAACTCTAGGACACGATTGTGGCCTGCGTGCTAACAGATGCGAGGGTGCCTCTATTTTTAGGTTTTCAAGGAACTTTTTAGACCTTTGGATCTCGGAAAAGACCTTAGGGTTACCTTAATTGGAAAAACTATATAAAGGAAAGATATGCAACCCTAAAAGGGACCTTCACTTCTGTCACTTTTGAAAAGCCCTAAAAGAGAGAGAAAGAAGAGAGAAGAGGAAGAGGAAGAGGAAGAGAAGAAGCGGGCCTTTCGACATTGTTGACTTCTTAGAGAATTGGGTTTCCCGATGTTGCTGCCTTCTAGATTATCTAATCTAGGTTCTTCTCCTTTCCATTTTCATTTTTGTTCATTCAATGTATAAGATTGAAATGGATTGTATGATGATGGATTTTGGATTGTTGATGATGTTCTAACTCTTCCTTTAGGATTTTACCTTGATTTAATGTTAATATAGTCGTTTTGTGTTTTATTAATTAGGTGTTGTGATTAATTGCAGTACTTGCATATTTTGGTAATAAACTGACATGATGAACTAGATAAAAATGATTGTATTGGGTTAATGAGAGTTAGGTGATCTAATAGACTATGTGATTAATCATATCGATTATTGTACAGAAAGAGATCCCGTGTGAGACTCGGTAGTTTATTAAAGGGCTTAAGATCTAATTAAGATAGTGGGTCTTTTGTTAATTGAGATATTGCAATTTTTATAATTCAATTAGGGTTTATAATTTAGGATTTAATGGTTATAACTCAAGAGAGAATAATCAACTCTATGATAGTCTAGAACCAACACCCCGTTAACACATAAATGGCTAGGTTAATATTAATGATAAGGAAAATTCCCTTTCCCATAACTTGGTAATTTTTTTGATTGTTTTTTACTCAATTTTATTTTTTTACATGTTAAATTTCTAAATTAATTTATTGAAATCAAATTCTAGTATTTACTTTCTATTGCGTCTTTATTTTCACTTTATTAATTTTTTAAGCCTTAGATAACGTAAGATTATATTAGTTCACCCTTCTCGTGGGATCGACCCTTCAGTTACTACAAATCAAGACCTGTGCACTTGTGGTATTTAAAGGCTAGAAATTGTTAGCTTGTAAATCACAGACCAACACCTTACAATCTAAAGAAGTAGCTCATAATATATACGTGATGATGGTTAGATGGTGGTATGATGCTTGTGTATTATTCAATAGTGCTCAACCTTATTATTAACAGCTTATGGTGGATGTTATTGCCTCTTATGGTCTAGGATATAAAGCACATTTTAATAGATGACTATAGAGATGATCTTCTGAGTAGCTCTATTTGTGAAACAAAAAGGTATTTTGGATGAAAAAAGAATAACTTGGGTAACTTATGAGAATTTAATTATAAGTGATAGTTGGACAAATAAAACATATAAGCCTATTATAAATTTTTTATTTATTCTAATATGGGGATGATGTTTTTAAAGTCCATTGATGCATTTAACCTTATACTTTGAGATATTTGAAGAAGTTGTTAATTATACGATTCATCAGTAGTAATGATTTTGCTTATAAAGTAGTTAAGAAAAGCATGCATAGTAGGTACAATTCTTTTTATTGGACTATTTGTGCTACATATTATAATAAAATGTTGTTAAAAAAATATAAGAAATGCTATATACTTTCCTATTATTGCTGGAACTGTGAATAATGCAAGAAAAGTGAATAAGTTCATTTATAATTATACGTGCATTTTGAATTTAATGAAAAAGAGTTTCACTAATGGTAGTAACTTGTGTCATATTGATATTACAAGATTTACGACTAATTTCTTAACGCTTTAGTATTTTGTTCTAATAAAGAAGGAGCTAAGACAAATGTTTACAAGTGATAAGGGAGTTGCATCTCAGTATATTAGGTCTAATGCTAGAATGGATGTAGCACCCCACTCTTGCTAGACACGTACTCGACATCTTGAGTGATATCTGAGTACGCATCCCACCAAAGTGGCGTGCTAGTAAAGTCAATCAGTCAAAAACTCAGTATAACCCTTTTTATTTTTATTTTTTAACACATGCGTACCTAAAAATCAATCACCAAATTGGGCCTGTCTTAATCATAAACTTTTTCAATCACTGTAATACAATCATCTGAATTTCAATAGCTATTTGGGCCCATTACAAATATAGAGTACTTGTAGTCATAAATTCATTACATTGCAAAATCACTTACAAACATCTTCAACTTGGAAAGTTATTACAAAACAGAAATGCTCGAATACACAAGTTGCAATAATTGCGAAAACTCTATTTGATACAAAAAATAAAGAAAGTGAATGCAGACGCGAACCAATCCCGATCTCAATCTCTTACTCGATTACAGTGTATACTTTCGTTTTTCTAACCGAGTAACTCTTCAAGGCCTAAAAAATATTGCAAATTTTGAGTGAGTTTTGCGAACTCAATGAGATAACCATCATCAATGATTCACTCAATTCATGCAACACATCAATACACGTAACATGTAATTCACATCCTTACATTTAGCATAATTCATCATCTGTCACATTTTCACTTACAAGTAAGGTAATTTCGCATTTCAAACAAACAAACATACTTATTTAAAATGTGTATGAAATGCTTATATGGCTCTTTTATTACGTTGTTGTAACCAAGTGCCTAACTGTCCCGTATCTATTGTGGATATTGGGCTCATTTATAAATGTCCCTTATCCGTTGGGGATACATGGCTCCATTTACATAGTGAGCCTTTGGCTCTTATACACTTTCTGAGCTCTAAGCTCTTATTCACATTCTAAGTTTTAGGCTCTTTTTCGATGGCAATTTCGGTCACAACTGCTTTTATATTTCATGCATTCATATAATGGAATGCATCACATTCACATAATTTCAGTCTATCATATGCTTTCATATTCGCATTTAATTTCACGTTCATCTTCGAATCGTGATCCGGCATTCAACATAATGTTGAGTATCACTTTTGCATTCAAATGCATATTCACAGTTTTCTTCCGAAATTAAGTTCGACGTTTAACAATCAAATCATGTATCATACATTTCATCAAATTCACATACAAGTAGCACTTTAGTATCACATACATACATCAAATCTCGAACCTTCATTGTCCATCATCAACACAAAATCAATCCGCATTCATATCATTATTTAAAACATATTTTTAAAGCAAACAATTAATTTAAAGAAACCGTCTAGGTTACTCACAGTACACTCCAACTTAGTACTAGCTTCAATAATCTAGAAATGTTTGAACGTAGACATTTATCCTGCACATCAAAATTATGCAATACACACAATGCACACACACATCAATTTTTCCACAACTACAAGCATTCATTTATACACACGTGTGTATATGGAACATGTACAACACATGTTCATGACAATCCTGGATATCACTCTATCATTGTCATCATGTAAACATTCGTATTCCCAATCTCACATAAGTACCATGTATACTTATGGTCTATACCTCAATAAAATCATTAGAATCTCAATTTACAACTCATTTGATCAAAATCTAGATTCTTCCTAAAGCACATCTCTAGGTCTACAGTGCACGATCAATCGTACAATGAAAATGAAGTAATTTAGGAACACTTCCTTTATGAGAATTGTCCTTCTATCTCATATGTAGCACCCCCTTACCATAGAATATGTACCGGGACGCCCGTAGGTTATTCCGATACACACCCTACGATAAGGGTGCGCTATAAACAACCACTAACACTCCACATGGCATCAACAATCATAAAGCAGTAATATGAAATTCACTAATTTTTTTTAAAACCATAAATTTCTCATTTCATAACCTCAAAGCAGTAACATATACAACTGGTGTTTTCTGTACAGTGCTCCAAAAG
>JANZLD010000003.1:22980092-22990502 GCA_026413575.1 Erythroxylum carthagenense | reverse complement strand
GTAGCCACCTCCTTATATAGGTGAAAGCCTTGCCCCAATTTGTGTTCCCAACCAATATGGGACAACAAAGAGCCAAACTCAACAGTCCAAGACGGCTACATTGACTTGTAGTTAAACATAGATGATGTTACCACATTGGTAATAGAACTATATTGACAAAGCACCAGGAAAGCCTTTGTCCGGAAGAAACTTTAAACTTGAACTGGTCAGGTTTGATCACTCTGAATCAGTTTTCTCCTTTATCTGTTAAACATCAACGCACAAGGTTTAGTTCCCTGTAATGAGTGGGAGAATTCAAGGAAATTGAGGGGAGAATTCAAGGAAATCTGTAAAGTGCTTATTACTCAGGTTTGAGTGTATGTACTTGTAAAAATCGTGATCTAAAATTTAGCAATATGTCCATGCCTACATGTCTTCTGGTCATTCCTAGTTTGTCCTATTGGTGCTAGAACAATACAGGGTCAGGTTTGAGTGTATATACTTGTAAAAATCGTGATCTAAAATTTAGCAATATGTCCATGCCTACATGTCTTCTGGTCATTCCTAGTTTGTTTTCTGACATTGATTTTCAGCAGCTGAGAATTGCTTCAGCTTTTACCTATTTACAATTTTACCAACACTTGGTACTAACCAAGACTGATATGCATGTAGTAGAAATACATGAAGGTGGATGTTTCCTGGCCAAAGTAAGATTGCACCTCAATCTATTTTGAGAACAGTTTCTATATTTTGATATACTTCAATCTTGTTTTTGAAGTAAATTTTACCTCAGTTTCAACAATTTGAGTTGATGAAATTATGTCCATTGGAGATGCCACAGTGAGGGGGGATAACAACAAAAGAGTTTCGTCCAGATAAGGCACCAAAAGGATTCCAAAACGTTCAGAACCTTAGTGTTACTGTAGCAGTCCATGTTTCCTCATTTGAACTTTTTTGGTTCTGTAATCTGGTCAGGTAATCATTATCAACTCTCAACTCTCAAGCTTTGGACCTGCATATCTGTCCTGTAAGCTCAAGCAATGAGATATCTTTGGCTGTGTATCCTGTTGAAAAAGAAAGCACGGAAAGAAAAATATGAAGGAAATAAGGAAGAAATTAAAGAATACAAGAAATTTATGTGAAAAACTCCAATAGGGTAAAAATCACGGAGAAAGAATAATTTCACTATAAAGGAAAATTAGGGATTACAAAATTAATCCTCTAATTTATACATAAAAGTGAAATTTTGTTTTGGTTCATTGAAGGAGGAGGAGAGAGCCTTCTTTTATAGGTTTCCTTCCTCTACTCACACTCTCATCCCAATGATGTGGGATGAGTGTCTTAACATTCTCCCACTTGAAGATTAAATTGGATGCCAATTAATCTTAACCATTCTTTCTCTCTCAGCTCCATACTGCTTATGTTGCTATCAGGCCATAGGAGGAACGATACCATATGAACTTATCTGTATTGACAACCTTCGTCAAAAAATCTGCCACATTCTACTTCATGTTGATCTTTTTCACAGTAATCGTCCCTTCCTCTACTTTATCACGAATGAAGTGGTACTGCACTCGGATATGTTTGCTCTAGGCATGAAAGGTTAGATTTTTTACAAGATGCAAAGCACTCTGGCTATCACAAAATAGAGAAATTATCTCTTGTATGTGCTCGAACTCCTTCATCTCCAACTTCAGCCAAACTGCTTCATTACTAGCTTGTGTAGCTGTAATATATTATGCTTTTGTTATAGATGTAGCCACACTGACTGCAGCTTAGATACCCAACTTACAGCTTCACTGGCAAGTAAGAACACATATTCGATGGTGGACTTGTTTATGTCGAGATCAACTGCATAATCTGAGTTCAACGTTCATTTGATGTAACGAAGAATTCTTTTCACTGCTATCCAATGCTCTCTACCAAGATTTGTCATGTACCGACTCACAACTCTCATTGCATGTGTAATGTCTGGTTTAGTGCTGATCATGACAAACATTAGGCTAACCACTGCTGATGCATACGATACTCGAGACATCTCTATCCTCTCTGGTTCACTACTAGGACTCATCTCAGAGTATAACTTGGAATTAACAGAGAGTGGGGTAGATACTGCCTTACAGTCCTGTTCGTTGAATTGCTGCAAGACCTTCTTAAGGTAATTTGTCTAAGAAAGCCAGATCTTCCTATTGTTCCTATTATAAATCATGCACTGCTGATATACCAGAACTATACAAATGGTAGTTAATAGAACCACAGGTGAGAATATTTCATTGAAATCAATACCTTCTTTTTGAGTATATCCTTTGACCACCAATTTTGCCCGATACCTCTCCAATTAGTTATCACTGTTTCTTTTGATCTCAAACACCCATTTGTTGCCAATAGGTTTCCTCCCTGATGGTAGCTATATAAGATCCTAAGTTTGATTCTTATGCAGAGCTTCGATCTCCTCCTACATTGCTGTTATCCACTGATATGCATTTGAACTGCCTACTGCCTCTTAGAAGGTTGATGGTTCTCCATCTTCAGTGAGTAGACAGTATGTTACATTGCTATCCATAATATAATCAGAATGCCAACTGGGGGCTTCCCTTATATGAGTTGATCGTCTGATTTCATCGACTATAGCATCAGATTGTCTGATTTCATTGACTTCAGCATTATTCTCCATAGGATTATGATCCGGTATTACTTTAGAAATATGTTCAATCACCTGTATCACCGTAATATCTGACCCTAATGTACCTATATCTTCACTACAGTGCTTATCTTCTATTAAGATGACATCCTTGCGGCTAACAACCTTAGGGGTAGTAGGATCCCACAGGTGATATCCCTTTACACTATCAACATAGCCCAAGAAAATGCATTTCCTAGACTTCGAATCCAACTTTGAAACAATATGGGCATGGTACATCACATATGCATGACTTCCAAAAACATAAAGGTTAGAATAATCTATTGGTTTATCTGTCCACAACTTTATCGGTATCCTCAAATCAATTGCCATTGACGGGCCCTGGTTGATCACTTAACAAGCGGTGTTGACAACTTCAGCCCAAAAGGACTTCTCCAGATCAGCTGTCACCAACATTGCCCTGGTTCTCTCCAGTAACGTTCTGTTCATCTACTCTGCCACACCGTTTTGTTGTGGAGTATATGGCGCTGTGAACTGTCACTTGATACAATTTTTCTTACAGTAACTATCAAACTCTGCACCAGTGTAGTCTCCTCCATTGTCTGTCCTGAGGCACCTTATCTTCTTTCTTGTATCCAACTGGACTCATGCTTTGTATTCCTTAAGGTCTGAAACACATCTCCCTTACTCCTAATTGGATACACCCAACATCTCTAGGAATGATTATCAATGAATGATACGAAGTACTTCACTTCTCCCAGGGACACAACCGGTGCATGCCATACATCAAAGTAAACCAATTCTAGAGCATTTATGCTTCTAAAGCCCGATGTGTTGAACTTCAACCGATGCTGCTTTCTTGTCACACGCTGTTCACAAAATGGTAGTGAAACCTTTGTGAGCCCAAGTAGTGGCTTCCGGTTTACGAGAATCTTCTAACCAAGTTTCCTATGCTATATCATCGAAGACCTCTCATTGTTACTTGAGGCAACTGAAGCTTCTCCATCCACCAAACTCTCTCCCTTTACCATGTACAAGTTGGCAGCTATCTTCTCTGCCTTTATTATCATTAGCGCTCCACGAACTATCTTCATAATTCCCCTTTCACACTCCATCTTATAACTGAGGTCGTCCAATTGTCCCAACGACAATAGATTCTTTCGAATTCTCTCATCATGTTGTACTTGTTGAATGGTACGAATAGTTTCATTTTACATCTTCATCTTTATAGATTCAATTCCAACAACATTCATGGCCAGATCACTGCAGCTATATATAACACCTCCTGAGACTGGTTCATAGTGATAGAGTCATTCTTTACGAGAGGTCATGTGATAAGTTGCACCAAAATCAACCAACCACACATTCTACGTCATCCTCTTGCTATCATGTGTTGTTGATGCTTCACAGGTCAAGGCGTTATCGACGTTTGATCTGCTTGCAACATTTCATTGAGGGTCGACAACTCTTCCCTGAGGACCAGAACTCTGTTTTAGGTTCCAATAATCTTTCTTGTAGTGACCTTTCTTGCCATAATTGTAGCACTTGATATTTTTCTTACTCTGAGATTTTGATCTAATGTGTTGTTGACTCCTACGAGGACCACATTCCATCGATCTATCTCTCATCACCATCAATGCCTCTACTTGCTGTGAAGATCCCTCTTTATTCTTGTGCCATTTTTCCTCATCAATGATCGCAGCTACAATATTGTTGAAGTTCAAACTTTCCACAAGCAAGTTGGCCATTAAGTTGATGATGAGTTGATTGTATGAATTTGGTAAACTCTGAAGTAGAATTTCTGCTCGTTCACTATTCCCTATCACATAACCCATATTTTTTAGTTATGAAAATAGAGAATTCAGTGTACTGACGTGCTCAGTCATTGTCGAAGATTCTGTCATCCATAAAGTGTACAACTTCATCTTAAGAAATATTCTGTTATATAGGGACTTTGCCTCTTTATACTTGTAAGATAATCCCAAATTTCTTTGGTTGTCTTCTTCTCCTCTATACTTGACAATATCTCATCTGCCAATTCAAGATGTAAATTTTTTGTTGCGTTTGCATCCATTTCTTCCCATTTTGCATCAGTGATATTATCTAGCCTGTTGATGATTACTGCGAGGGACTTATCTTTCACCAAGATAGCCCTTATTCTCATCTTCCAAATCGAGAAATTTTCACCGTTGAATTTATCCACCTTATATTCTCTTTTTACTTTTGACATTCTGCCAAAAAACTCCTCCCATTATTTCACATAAGTCGACCCCACATATGAATAGTAACCTCATCGGGTCCACACAAAACGAGCCTCATAAATGATGACATTGAGCAACTTAGGAATATCAGGGGATAATGGTCCCACTAGGTATGAAAACTGAAAGGTGGTCCCACAAGTGTAACATGCACACCTGAAGGTAACGCAAAATCTAATATACTTTCTGATGTAGATGATCCACACTAAGTGGCAACCGCAGAGCATACAGTAAATAGATTTAAACTTAACCCAAGTGTGGCTCTGATACCACTTATTGAAAAAGAAAGCACGGAAAGGAAAATATGAAGGAAATAAGGAAGAAATTAAAATTACGTGGAAAACCCCAATAGGGTAAAAACCATGGAGAGAGAAGATTTTCGCTATAAAAGAAAATTAGGGATTACAAAATTAATCCTCTAATTTATACATAAAAGTGGAATTTTTTTTGGTGCATTGAAGGAGGAGAAGAGAGCCTTCTTTTATAGGCCTCCTTCCTCCTCTCACACTCTCATCCCAACAATATGGGATGAGTGTCTTAATACCTCCTTCTTAGCGGACTGCTTCAAACACCAATTGTTCCATATCAAAAAAGAATGTTTTAGAAAATATGGTCAAGGTCGAGATATAGGGTGCTTTTGCTAACTGGATGTTGGTTGAGGCACAACGCCCTTTGCATCGACAGTACATATGAAGTTTTCTAAATTACATATACCAAAAGAGCTTTATGTTGACAAGCACGAAAAATGGAACCAAACAGTAATTCGTGTAGGATTTGTTGCTTTATTTCTACTTTTTAAAATTTTTTATCACAACATAATTGTTCACAACTTGAAGTAAGTGTATATATCATTAATTGTATTAATGAATCATTGATTCTTTGAAGAAGGTAAAATAATTTTAAAAACTCTCTTACTAGTAACTAATAAAAGAATTAAAATATATTAATTGTTGATAAATTTGAAAAAATAAAATAAAATCTAAATAAGAATACAATATTAATATCAATATAAAACACATAGTCGAACAAAGAATTCAGATCAAGCATTGTCTTAATAAAGATTTCTCATAACAATATTTTTATAATTACAATTCAACAAACTTATAAAGATTTTAATATCTGGATTGGTATAAATTTATAAATTATGAACTTGCTTTCTTTCGAGTCACAATTACTTATTTTCAAGTTGATTATTTGATATTTCTACCCAATTAAAACCTAAGAATGTACTAATTTTTATGAATTTTCACAAAAAGTGTAACCTAACACTATAACACCTTATGTAACTTCTAATATTTAAGTCAAGGTCCACCCATATGTAGATTCTCTCAAATCGCCCATATGCGAATTAATATAAGATCTAATTGGTAAATTTAGTTAAATCTGCTTTTGGAACATTCAAAGATATTTCAATAAAAAAATCTCACTTTATAAACAATATTAATGCAAGGATTTTTTAATCAAAACATAAATGATGAAATAAAAGACATCAAGGTAGAAAGACTTTTAGATGAAATATTTATATTTTAATCAAATTTGATATGTTGGGATGATCTTTAATATTCTTTTTTAAAATTTATTTATCAAAAACATCTTCAAAGTTGGTTTTTAGAATATTGTTCCACCTTATACAGCTAACCTTAATTTTATAATAAATGAAAGTGGAAAAGAATGATAGGGCCTCCTAAAATTAGGATTTTTTGTCACTTATATATATTTTGTCTATCTCAAACATGGCTTGAGACACGATCATGTCCCAAATCATGTATTTAATGCTTCTTTCTTGGATGAGGATACAAGTTCTAACATGCTTGCATCTTATGTATCTTTCTATAACTTTACTTCAGAGGTCTCCGAACTAGGCATGGTCATGTTTCAGTCTATGTTATTCTTCAAAAAATTTCTCACACATGGTTATCTGACTATGTCTTCATATTTGGGTATCCAAAAGGACAGGAGTTGGCATACACTCATGTGCTAAGTTGTATTTAATTAAAAATTATTTTCTTCATGTTTATGCTTGTAATCCTCTTTAATTTTTTTTACATATTTCAACCTAAGGTAACATCTTCTCAATTATCTAAAGATGTAATATAAATTGAGTAAATTAAGGTAATTTAAGCACAAAAAGAAAGTAAAACACTAATGAAATATATGTAAGTTTACCATACACAAAAAAATCCCTGTACTTAAGTTTTTCACTTGTCCTCAAGCAAATTAATCTTATTCATTCTCAATTTAAATAAGTTTAGGTTTTAGGAAAGTTCAACAAATCAATTAAAGCAATTAAAAGTCTTCATCAGTTGGCTTACTAGAATGTTCATCAACTATTTAAGTCTTTAAATACTTTCAGAAATTACAATTTAGTTTGACCTAAAAAGTCATCCTTTAGAAATCACTTTAATTTAAATCATTTGACTATATATACAAAATAAAATAAATTAGTAAAAATCTTTCACTCTGAAGCACTTAAAAACATTTGTTTTGGTATTTTTAAGGAACATCATCAACTTTTTTTTTCTGAAACGCCATCCTAACCTTTTGGTATTAGTAAACATCTTATTATGAATACCTTTAGTTACTCAGTTATTTCACCATAAAAATACCAACTAGCATCACTCTTAACTTTGACTTTTTACTTACTTTAAAGTCAATTAAGTGAATTTATTTATGCTAAATTACTTTTTTCTTCATATAATAAAACAATAATGGTATGTTTGGTTCACAGTAATAGGTATTCTATTACCCATTTATTCCTAATTGTTAGGAATTTTGTGTTTGGTTTTAAAAAAACTCACAGAATAACCATTCTGTGGATTAGGTATTCCTGAATAGTGGAGAATAGGTCAAGATAATTAAACCTTGTCTTTACCTATTCCGTGCATGTCCAAAATAGGTAAATGTTAAAAATTACAACTTTGTCCTCTCCTCCTCCCATGGTACTCTCACTCATGTAGCAGTATAATGTGTCTGCTCTCATTCACACCCAGTGGTTCTCTCTTCCTCTTCATGCTCTCGTCTCTTTTCTCCACTCTCTGGTATGGTTTGGTTCACATTCATCTCTGGCTCTCGCTCTTTACAGTGTCGACTGTTTTCTCCAACATTTATCAGTCGGCTGCATTGAATTGGTAAGCATAACCTTTCCCTTAACATTTGTTGCCGGTAATTATTTGTTTCTTCAATTTTTCATGTAAACCTAACTTGACCCATTTGTAAAGGGAAATCAAATGTTGGTAGAAGGCATAAGTCTTCTGTTTCTCATTTTCCTTAATCATGATCATGGATCTAGGTTGTTATGTTTACAGAAGCAAATCGGTTGTTTGATGTGCAAAGTTGTGAATAATGTTTATCTATAACCTCCATCTTCCATCAATCATTATCCCTTAGCCACTTATTGTCCATGAGTCATTTAAATGTGTTTGCATCAACTTGTTTGAAGTTGGAGTGAAAAATCATCTGAACTGCTTGGGACATGTTAATTGTTAATTGATATGATTGAAGGGTGTCTGAGTTATCTAGGTGGTATGAATTATGTTGAAGATGCGTTATTTGTGTGGCATTAACATGGATTGTAGAGTTTCTGCATTATTTGGATTATGACACTGACTAGAAGAGCTTGTTCCCAGATAGATTTGCATTAGAGCAAAGACTAAAAGAGGAGACCACTAGTAGTTAAAATTAATAATGAATGAATTTAACCATTGACAAAATTTTTATTTCTTTTAATATACTATATATGGTATGAATGTAGTTGGAGGGATTGGCTCCCTACGTTATCTTCATGTTGTGGAAGATAGGAAAATTTGTTAATCATCTTCAGAGAGAAGATTATTACTGGGCTTAATAGAATTTCATCATTGAAAAACTTGTTAGAACATTGATAAATTGTTATTGGTTTTTATATATGAAAACAGAGAATAAGGATTAAAATTGAAAAGAAATAAATGTAGGGCATATATAACATTACATGGTCTCAAGCATAAGTAAAGGGATATATATTGTGATGTAAACCACTAATACATAACTTAACTTCTTTAGAATAGCATATTATAACTTAACTTAATTATAGTGAACTTCAAATTGAATATTGAATAAATGGTGTTAGTAGCTATTGAAATAAGTCATAAAAATTCTTAAAATGCTTTAGTATGATAATTATGTTTATGTTAAACTGTAAAAAGAAAACATGCAAGTTACAGAACTTCATTTACTTTAAGCATACTTCAAATCCTTTGTTTCATTTTAGTGTTCACAAATTTGCACGGGGTGACTAGTTAAGTCACTAGCCACGTATAGGGGTGACTAATTAAGTAACCCCTGTGACTAGCATTTAACTTAAATGTTAGTAAGTCACCACCGTTCATAACTAACATTCAAGTTAGTCACACCACCTTTAAGGTGGTAACTTATCACCATCGTGAGGTGGTGACACTTGCCACCACTTTTTTCTTTTTCTTTTTATTTCTCTTTTCATACAACTTTACGTGACTTTCTTAATGAATTGACTAGGATTAATAGAGAGGATCGTGCAACTAGAAATGATGCACAAACTACTGCAGATATTCTTGAAGAAATGGAAAGGCAAGAAGGTGTAAGTAGGTCAAATGAAGGTGGTTAAGATCAATATTAGCATGGTTTGCATGATATAGATGAGTCCTGTATCCAACCTCAAGCGTCAAATCTTAAACGACAAGTTGAAAATATTTTAGAAAGGAGAAAAAAAGGAGAAATGATACGGGAGAAGTAAGCTGTGCAGATTCTCTTATTGTTGCTGCCGGGATATTCGGTGATACCATGAATCAGATTGGAGATAAGTTGTGTCAAAACATTGGGACTGAAATTTATATTCAATAAAGATTTGAACAGTTATATGGTGCATAGGGTGAGATAGAGGGATTCATAAATGATGAAAGAGATACTGCTTTAGGCAAAATTCCTGACCATCCTACACAAATGTTTGTGTTTTTCACTGTTTTGCCTTCTTAAAGACTTAAGTGAGTGAGGAGGTTTCTTGTCACACATTGAAGGTTATGTTGAATATTAAATATTTTGTCTAGTTAACTAAAATAAGGCTAAAATTTAAAGCCCTATGTTATATTATTTTCAATATCATTACATTGTAATTTTATATTGCGATTGTGACTATATAATGAATGTTAACATTAGTCGGACCAGGAAAAATTAACCACTACAAAATATTGGAAAGTCATATGATAAGAAGAAAATTAATAATAATAAGGTATTTAATAATAACAATAATATTAATAACATTAAAATTAGGAAGAAGAAGAAAATTAATAATAATAAGGAATTTAATAATAATAACAAGAATAAAATATAATTAATAAAAATAGTAAATTAATAATAATAAGAAGAAGAAGAATAAATTAATAGTAATAGTAGTAGTAGTAGTAGTATTACTACTACTACTACTACTACTAATAATAATAATAATAATAATAATAATAATAATAATAGTAGTAGTAATAATAATAAAAATAAATAAATAAATAAATAAAGGAATTTAATAAT